>OY856187.1:35419964-36019964 GCA_963693315.1 Diogma glabrata | reverse complement strand
CCATCCTAGTCCTAGGATATGTCCTAGGACACATTCAATTTCTTAGACATTTGTTTGCACCTTTGCACACCTTTGAACTTGTCGTAATGTAATGACTCATCCTCATGCTTACAAATAAGTCTACTGCAGGTAGCGTGAGACCAGAATCAATACCAATCGCAGTACATGCTATTACTAGTACACTTTTTTCTACAGCTATAGGACACGTATTTTTTTATGCTGGAAACCGGAAATATGTTATTAACTGTATTTTAATATTTGTTACAATATGTCTCTTATATATCTGTTAAATATTAAACTCAACGAATTTATCTTTATTCGTAATGCTCCTATCTAAGAGACTCTTTGATTGCTTTGCTATCAAAATTTTGTAGTCGATCGAATTATCCGAGTATTTAAATGAAAATGTAGTCGAATATATCAAAAAAGCCAAAAATACTCGATAATCGACATTGAAAATCCAGAGTATAATATTCTAGTCCAAATGGATGGGTTAAACGACCATGTATGCAGTCCATAAAATGATCTATAAAGTCCATAAAATGCACTTAAAGTTTTTGTGATTAATTTTCATGCACAAACTTTGAACATCAAGGGCACACTTGGAATCGCCCAGCTCCAATTTTACCAGATTCGTCATTTTTCTAAATTGCTGAATGAAAATTTTCGGGTGACTTCAAAACACATGCAGACTTTATAACAGATGATATTGAGGTACTAACCGACGAACAAAAACGCTAATCAATTATACATTAAAAATATAAAATTGATTGAGATGAGAGAGATATATTTTCGATACAACCATAATTTAGTTTGGAAAGCTACGTTCCACATATTTTCTTAAAATTCTCTCTCTTTTTACTTAACAAAACATCTATGGCATCATTAAAATTAAAAAAATTTTATAACGTGTGATTCAGATTTTTAGATTTTATTTTGAACACTCCATTTAACTCTACGAAAATTTAAAAAATCCAGTCTGCAAAATAATCAAACAACATAAATGTTTAAATACAACATTTTCCACTCATCCACAGTTTTCTTCAATTTTAATCCCTATAAATAAACGACGAAACACTAAGTCTATATAACAAATGTAATCTCTGTTATTTTGTATCAACGTTTTATCCCTTAACTCCCGTAAATTCATCACTTTGAGATCACATTTAATTATTTTCTCTTTTTTAGTTTTCCACGATTCGCTTGTTTAGGGCACTTTATCTAATTTTCTAATAAATAAACAGAGAAGCTTTTATGGTAAGAAGAAAAAATTACAAAAACTACAAAGTAAACATAATAATTATTTTAGATTGGATTAATACTTACTTTTCTAATGCGTTGTTGTTGTTTATTTTTCACCGATAAGAAAACCTTTAACGTAGTTATAGTTTGTTACATTTATATGGTTGCCTAATTCTGTATTGAGCAATAATTTAAACATCGTTTGCAATCAAAAATCCAAGAACCAATCAACATAACACCATTTCATTCCTAAAATAGTTTTTATCTTGGTGGTAAATTTTCGTTTAATTAAATATAACTAAATTGCTAATTCTATAAACATTATGTACAATAATAGCAATTTAAGTTTATTGTTTCAAGTCATAGATCGTTGAATAAAATTCTAATTAAATGTTAAACAAATATATTCATATAAAGTTTATATATGATAATTTTTGATTGGCAAAAAATTGCCATCCATGACGTGTTATATAGAGTTGATGTGATAGGTACGGTAATGTAATTTTTGGTTACTTTGATAATTAATTTTTTTTTATTTTGATGAAAGCACAATCAAAATTATCTTTCTAATTAACATATAACTTTTATGATAACATGATATTGGTGATAAAGTGAATATATAAATTAGATAACAGAAATAAGTTTTATGACTTGTCCTGACTAAATTTATAAGCTTAACAAATAAAATCAATTATGCTTTTTCAATTTAAAATTCCACTTTCCATCCCTCTAACAAATTTTGATCAGAGTGGATAATATAACGGTTTTAAAGGAAAATCATAAAAGTGTGAAATGAACACCTTTATCTGTCTTAACAATATTCTTTTATAGTAAGTATATTGTAAATCATTCCCTTATAAGCAGATGATGAATTACATGAAAATCTTTTTTGATAATCTTATCCTTAATCCCATTTTGTAAGCGGTTGTTGTCACTGCAATTTAATTTTTATTTTATTTTTTTGTGTTTTTTTTGTATTCAAATGAATGTAACATTAACTCGCGGATATAATTTTATTTAATTTAATTTATTTTGTTAAGGAGATGTAGATAAAATCATGAAATGTAAACGGAAGATTTACGTAAGAAGTATTGATGTTTTTTAAAATAGATTTTTTTATTGAATTTGGATTAGATGGAGATTAGCTTAAGTTGTTTTGAAAGTTGAAAATGTTAATCGTATTTTGATTTCCTATTCTGGTAATATTTTTGAATTATTTTAAAAGTTAGCTTGTTATTTGTGTATAATGAATGATATTATCGTTAAATGTAAATACAGAAATGAACAGCTAACTCATAGTTGAATTCAACAGACATTAGAAAACCATTTTCTGTATAATAACCCGATTATATAAACTGAAAAAGTGTAATTTCATTCATCGCAAACCCAAAACTAATTTCTTTTTGATGGCAACAAACAAATTCGTAACTCTTCGTTGTGTTAACATGTTTATGTAGCCAACATATTCCGTGTAAATGTCAAATCTAATCTACCTATTACAAAAGGCGTCATCTCAGAATTGTATTTAAATTTGATATCAATTTTAATTGTTTATGTTTGCAATTTTATATTTATTGAATTTGTTTTTCTTCCAATTTTTCTTTTACGTTAATTTTCTGTTTTTCTTTATTTTACTTTATTTTTTTTTTTTGTTGTTTTATAGAAAATTTGTTTTTTTTTAAATTGCTTCCGCAGAAATTTAAATAATATCGTGCTACTGCATGCTAAAGTTGCGGTCTTGTATTGTGACAAAACGCCCAGAATTTTTTGTATTGTGGAGTGTACAAAAACCTGATCGAATTTTTGTCAGTATATCAACAATGCCAGAGGATAAGTTTAAGCCTCAATCCAAGTATAGTAGCAAAGTTATACAACAGACTAGCATCGATTTCTCTAACATAAGAAACTTTAATTCCAACTTAAACGCGGTTCAGAATTGACAAAAATAAATCTGCCATTTTTTTACCGACAAAACTGTCAGTGGCAAAGCATAGAAGTTAGATCACGCTAAATGCCGGCACCAAGTTACGAATAGAAAAATTCCTATTATAGCAAACATGGTATTATCTGTATTATCTGTATTATCTGTCTCTATTACCTTAATTATCTGCCATATAAGATCGCAGGTGTTTATGAATTTATATTTACAATAGGAATCCAAACGCTGTCTTAGGTTGTCATTTTTTTCAGGGAACTATTGGGCTAATCTCGAAAAAATTAGCGCAGACTACCCCAAAGAAGTAAGAAGCCTCATTGCTAAAAACACGATAAAGACAATGAAGGATGACCGACATACATACGAGTGACTGACATACTCGCAGACTATAGCCATGGATTAATACAAATAATAAAACATTCCATTGTATTAGCAGGTACTACAGACCATAACAACAGTTTGTAGGGTCTGTTTTCGACAGAAGAACTAGACACGTTTGTCAAACGAAAAAAAAGAAAAAAAGAAACAGTGGTGAATCTTAATATATTTCCTCATATATAGGAGGTATTTGATTCATAGTAAAGACTTTCTGCCATCTGTCGGCAAACATCTCTTGAATAAAAAATCATTAGAAAATACCGGAAGTGGCAGCAGACTCATGATAGATAGAAAGTAACCAATATGTGAGGGATATATATTGAGGTCGATCACAGGCTTAATACCTTAATTCGGCTCGTGAAGTTCGGTGGAGATTTTATGTCTGAGCAATTGTAATAATTCATTTACCTGTCAAAAAAAACTAAGGTCAAAGTATATTAGAATAACTAAAAAATGAAACCTTATGATAGTATTAACTATTAAAAATGCTTGCTTTGTAAATTAATTAAACTAAAACGATCTTTCTTTTCTTAATCTTAGTGAAGTTTATACTGGATCGCCTAAATATATAGAACAGCAAACCAGTGGACGTTTCCCAAAGTTATCAAAATATGTTTAATGACTTCACAAATAATTTTTTTGTTGCGACAGTACGGTAATCCGTTTTGTATCCGGGATTACAAAAATTAAGAGTCATTATGATAGTTGCTACCTTCGATTTTCCTCAAATTTTCAGGATGTATTAGTAGTACTGTGATAAGAAAAAGTGCAGTTTACTACCTCCTAAATGAGGCGCGTTTGAATAGAGGTCAAAGTATAAGATCACGTGTAAATCATATAAATTATATGATCATTTTACTTCATAAAACCATGTGTCACCGATGACTTTTTTTTAATATGGATTCTACTTGATACTAGGTAGATGCTAACATAAATAATTTGGTGGCTCACTCATGGCTTTAAGGGCCAAGGTGATTCGAAAATGATGTTTTTGTTGCTTTTTTTGCCTTGTTATCGGACTAAATATCTACTAAACCCATGGGTGACTCACGGCAATAACTATTGAACTAATTACAAAACATATAAAAGTACTTAGAAAAATTTAAAACAGCTTGGGTTACTCTTGGCTTTAGGAGCTACACGGTCTCAAAGTTGATAATTTTTCAAAAAAGGTCAAAGTTCAAGCTCAATAACTCGAAAAGCCATCAGTCAAAAAGTTTGAGACATAGCTGTAATTATACTTCATACTGTGTAGCTTAAGATCCAGTCTTAAACCCCGTGGGGGAAGTGTTTGTTTTTTAATACATGCTTTTTTCAAACGTACAATATGCGTTTTACAAAACGTATCCCTATGCACATTTTACATATTTTTCAGGCTATTTTTGATTTTATGATTCTAAATAAATTTTTTATTAGGGCCGAGTGGGGCCTAATCGATTGAGTAAATAATTTCAAAATGACTATACCACAATACTCCAATACTCTCCCTTTGAAGAAAAAATAATATATAAAGGTTTTTAAATTTATTTTATTTTATGGTTTTGTTTTGCTTTCATTTCATTTTTTCTTTAATGAGCGATTGAAATGAACCCGCCTGTGGCCTCCCAATGCCCGATTCGATTGTGTGATTGTGGTTTTATCATTAGTTCCCACAAATAAACAGCGCCCTTAGTAGATCTACTTGTAAAAACTAATTTTTATTTCTATAAAATATACTTTGTATACAAATGCGGTAACTTTAAATAATTCATTAATTTAATGTTTATTAAATACTAATTTAAATAAAACATTGGTGCATAAAATTAAAGAAAGTCGAAACTTTGAAGCCAAGATCCGGCCATGAAGCCATTGCCGTGATGTAGACGATATTTTATTTAAAAAACAAGTGAACGAAATTTTTTCCCAAAAATCAATTAAAAATAATTTAATTAAAAATACTGGCGGCCAAATTTTGGTAGGCAACCTGGTAGATATATATTCTCTTAATTATAAATATACATAAAAATTTGGTTTTAGCAAAAAATCGATGAGCGCACTAATCCTGCAGCCGGATCTCGTATACTATTAGGATTTGATTGATAAGAGTGGATGAAAATCCAAACTCTATAATTGATGTTTTCTCAGTTAATAATTTACTTATCTTTTTGAGGATTAAGTTAACTTCATTTTGATCTTCTTCCTGAGGAAAATTTAAAAAGAAATTTAAAAGTATTGGAAATGTTTAACCATTCTAAAGTGTTATATTATCAACTACCAAATTTCTCTAATGTATAACATATATTAAATTAATCATAATCATAAAAACATATATATTTTGGAGTCAGTATGAAAAAATGTCTTAAATTTTAAAATAAATAAAATTTTTAAATACTTGATGGGGCTTACTCCTGCAGGTGCCACAGTCTCCATCAAACATTTTGTTTGCTGCTAACTTTTGTTCATGAGTCAGCAAAAACTGATAGAGAAGGTTGATAAGGTGCACTTGCAAATTCGGTCGCCTTTCTGCGGTTAACTTCTTCTCTGAAATTTGTTTTGCAATCAGCTGTCTGTGGGTTGTACAAAGGACACCACCTATGGGAAAATTTGACCCAGATCTATTAATTTCTTTGTAAATTTCACAGGAGATAGGTCTTAGAGCTATCGGTTTCATTGTTTTATGAAATTTTTTTATTTGTGTTCAGGGTGTTGGCATTGTTTCGGTGGGCACCAGCACTTTTCACCTGTGTAGCGGTGAAATGCACATATCTGATCAGATTCTTGTATTGTTCGAACAGACCAGACCTATACTCGTAAATAAGTTAAACCTTTCTTCATTCTCTGTCCAATCTTATACTTGTTCCTTTTTCACTAATAAATAAAAAACCCCAGGTGTTCTTAAGGGGGAGTATTGTGGTTTTATAATTTTTTACTCAATCTATGGTACTAATAAAAAATTAACTTGTAATCATTATAAAATCCAAGATAGCCTGAAAAATATGTAAAATGTGCATAGGGATACATTTCGTAAAATGCATATGGGCGTATGAAAAAAGCATGTATTAAAAAAACAAACACTGCCCCACGGGATTTAAGACTGGACCTTAAACTACACAGTATGAAGTATAATTACAGCTATGTCCCAGGTAACAATTTCGCCTAAATTTTTTAAATTATTCCAACTTAACTTGAGAAAGCATTGTGTAAGACCATATTATTCAAGTTTTACCTAAAAAAAGCTTGTAAAAGACTAGATTCACTAAGTTTCTTATATAATTCCTTAAGTAAAGCTTAATTCAATAATAAATATTTAGGGCATATTCAAGCAAATGTTACTCAAGTATAATACCTTTTATAAGGTTTTATTCACATATAACTTTTAAGGTAGTATTCAAGATGTTTTTACTCAAGAATTCTATCCCTTATATAAACCTTTATTAAAGTACAACTTTTAGGAAGAATCCAAGAAGATTCTTACCCAAGGATAGTTCCTTGTATACGACTTTATTTATGTATAATAATTTTAGTAGTATCCAACAAAATTGTTACTCAAGTAATAGTTCTTATATACGGCTGTTTTCAATGAATATTAAAAGATTTACAACAAATCGATCTGTCAATTTTTTTGACAGTTCGTTGTTTAATTCGCGATTGTGTGTTTTTTTATTAAATCACTTATCGATGCGGTTAAAAAGTTAACAAACCTTTAAGAACTTTAACAAACTATTATTGATTAATACAAAAGATTATTTCAAAATAGTAGAGATATTTTCGTCAATGGAAATTTGCAATTGCCATTATTCCGCAACCATTTAATCAAACGTTTCTGATGATGGTTTATATATTGATTGAGATTTACCATTTCTGATGATGGTTTATATAATGATTTGAGTTGGTCAACAAATAAATAAACTGATGATAATTTGTCATACAATTCGTTTTTGTATTGAATGTATGTAATCGCCATATTGTGCGCAATTTGCTTGGAAAAAAATTATAGCAAAACTTGCAACAGATTGCAACTGACCTATGGAAAATATAACGTAGAACGTTTATTTAATATTATCATTTAACATTTATTTATTAACCAGCCAAATTGTGCAACTGATCGTAATGCCAACCACAGCATACTATACCCCTTACGAGGCTTGAGTAATACTTTTATTCTGTATTGAGTAACGTTTTATTCCTGTCGTGGAAATTGATTTAATGAACGAGTGTGTAAGAGTAAACGATGAGGAAATCGCTATCGGGCCTGTGTTCGATTCCTGCCAGGCACGTTTTTATTTATGAATTTTATTTTCCTTTTCCTTTTTTTATTTTATTTTTATTCTATAATCATTTTTAATCGTACAATTGAATTGAAACACATGCGTAGATATCGTATATGAATACGCAAAATTATTTTCATTTCGAGATTGTCCTCAATCATAACCAATATTATTTTTAACAAAAACCCATATATTCTCATTTTAGGAAACCATTAGTACACTTTTATATGCATTCCTAATCAAATGTTTGAATAAAAATTAATTCATGGTCGTGGCAGTGGTCCGAAACTTGAAATGTGTACAAATAATTTGTTAAACAATAGTGATTAAGTTTCAATTTTCTTTATGACAGCTGCTAAATAGAGAAGTGGATAGCGTACGGTCCTGGAGAATCAAAGGTTATGAGTTCGATCCCCGCTACAGGCGTTTGTAAAGATGCGAAATGTGTAAAATATATTGTAATTTCCGATAAAAGATTAACTCAATAGCAGCAATATACAAAAAAAAGGAGTTTAATGCGCCAATTAGCCAAAATAACTAAAGGAAAGAATCACCAATTTTTTATTCAGTGGCATCGCTTCTTGAATAGGCACTGAGTAATTCTCTTGAGTAAAGATTTGCTCAAGCACTTTATTCAAGTAATTTTGACAGTATTTGAATAAGCCTTGAATAACAACTTTTGTACAACTTTATTCAAACACTTATATAAAACATGTATAAAGCATTATATATGTCTTCTTGAATAAAGAATATTTTTTCATACGCCTTTTCTCCTTGAGTAGAGCTTGTATAAAACTTTTTTCATGCATAGTTCAAGAATTTTAAATTTCCCCTTCCATTTTAAATTCCTCTTTTAAAGCTTTACTCAATGATTACCTAGGTTAAATTGTTACCTGGGGTCTCAAACTTTTTGACTGATGGCTTCTAGAATTATTGACCTTGAACTGTGACCTTTTTTGAAAAATTATCAACTTTGAGACCGTGTAGCTCCTAAAGCCAAGAGTAGCCCAGGCTGTTTTAAATTTTCCTAAGTACTTTCATATGTTTTGTAATTAATTCAATAGTTATTGCCATGAGTCACTCATGGGTTTAGTAGATATTTAGTCCGATAACAAGGCAAAACAAGCAACAAAAACATCATGTTCGAATCACCTTGGCCCTTAAAGCCATGAGTGAGTCACCAAATTATTTAAGCTAACATTTACCTAGTATTAAGAAGAATCCATATTAAAAAAATGTCATCGGTGACCCATGGTTTTATGAAGTAAAATGATCATATAATTTATATGATTTACCCGTGATCTTAAACTTTGACCTCTATTCAAGGTCAAACGCGCCACATTTAAGAGGTGATAAATTGCACTTTTTCTTATCACAGTACTACTAACATATCCTGAAAATTTAAGGAAAATCAAAGACATCATATATCAAAAGTGTCCAACTTTAAAAAAAATGACTCTTATATAATCAAAAATCCACATGTGGTCTCTGGCCCAGGAAAATCCCTATTGAGTTATCTATATTCACAAGCTCATTATTCAAAAAAAAATAATTAAAATTATGTATACATACAACGACAGAAAAGAAAAGAAAATATAAAATATGAAAAAAAAACTTATCTTAAAAAGAATGTTGAATGATGTCTTTGAACCTCCAATATCCGCTTGGTCTTGTGTCTTAAAATCAGGCTGCTAAATTAATCCCAAAGTTCCTCAAGATACGAGCTATGAATATTACATCAATGGCTGCCTCCAACAATTCTTCAATCTATTTGATTTTCTCTCACAGGCTGTAGGTAATTCATACTGATTGTGTATTTGTTTCATTTTAGCGAAACACCAGAAAACGAAATAGCAAAACCCACATTAAAGACAATTCAAATTACAAAAATCAATTTAACAATGCAAAGCATCTTATACCGAAACAAATGAAACAATCTACAATGCAAGCTACGAGCAACATAAAACTACATTTGTCTCATTTGAGAAAGAAAAGAAGAAGCGAAAATAAATTTAACAGTATGTATATGCAATAATGATATTATCAAAGATACAGAGAGTGAAATCAAATATACAGAGAGTGAAATAAAGAACAATAAAAAAATGGTTTTGTTTGTTTCTCTTATTTCTTCTTCCTTACAGTGAAACTTGCATATTCTATTTAATAGATGTTATAAATTATGTTCCTAGGCCACTTGATGTGATGGAAAAGTTGGTACATTTATTGTGTTAATTGTTTTCGTTAATTGTTTAATTGATTTCGATGTGCAATAAATTCTGTTAGGTTTACATTTTCATTTGCACAAATGAAAATGTAAACCTAACAGAATTTGTTGTGCATAGCAAGCTGTTGCTTACTGCGTTTTAAGAAACAGATGTGTGAAGCCTGAGCAGCGTGTGCAACAATTCACCGTTTTAATTATAGAATAAGAGATCAGCTGCAGATGTTCCTTTATATATGATAACTGATTTGGAGGTGTTTTGGTTCGTACGACACCAACGGATTGCCTGATATTTCTGAAACATCTGCGTTTCATTTCAACACTGAGTTCAGTATTGAATATGAATTCGAATGCAAAGTGAATTCGACTGGCCCAAGTACCTAAATAATGCTAGGTTTAAATCTTAATGAAAACAATATTAAAATATGGAGGGGCTGAAATCTCACAGCTCTGAGATATCAAGACTTCGGTCTGGGTTAAGAATTTTGATATAGTTTTCGGCTAAAAACTTTTATGAGGACATGGTTTTTAGTTTTGGGCAGCGATGTATACCAAACATAACTCTTTGTTAAAGTACATGTATTTTTTATCTCTGTTTAAAAATTTATTACAAAACTAACACGAAACATCAATACGTTGCCGGAAAATTATAATCCAAATTCCAAAAATATTGTTAAACTAAATAAATCAAACTTTTTTTCAAAATTCCAAAAATATTCCAAAAATTAGAATAAAATCAAATATTTAAATTTTTTCTAAATTCCGATAATATTCCAAAAATTCTTAAAAATTCAAACTTTTCCAAAATTTTAAAAATATTGCAAAAATTATAACAAAATCAAAAATTGAAAATTTTTTCAAAATTCCAAAAATTATAATAATATCAAAAATTAAAAAGTTTTCAAAATTCTAAAAATATTCCAAAAATTCTTACAAAATCAAAAATTAAAACTTTTTCCAAAATTCTAAAAATATTGCAAAAATTATAACAAAATCAAATATACAAACTTTGTCAAAATTCCAAAAATATTTCAAAAACTATAACAAATTCAAAAATTTCCATGTCCAATTTCATTTTTGATTACATTTACGTCATAAAAACAGCTACATTTTTTTCCCAAAAAATTGGCTAAAAAAAAAAATGAAATCATTTTTTGACACACTTGACATTATTTTTTTGACAAACTGATAATGCCATAATTCTCTATAATAATAATAAAATTTCATGTCATACAAACTAATAATTTTATTTTTTTTTCAAAAAATTGGGTAAAAAATAAATAAAAACCTTTCTTTTGACACACTTGACAACATTTTTTTGACAAACTTGTAATGCAATAATCTAGTTTTTGATCTCACAAACCAATCCCTACCATAAAGATTTCTCCAAATTTAATGTTCCCACTCGTAATCACTTAAATGAACGTTTTTTAAGCCAAAAATATGAATAATTGCTATTTTTGACACACATAATGATTTTTTTGACACACTTCCGGTACAGCTATCGAACACAGCGTCCTTTCGGACCTGTCCCTTGAGTATACCTATTGTTAAAAAAAAAATTTTTTGAAATCCCTTCAGCGGTTTACCTCGCAGCGTAGGTAGTGACGGCCGGCCGGACGGCCGACAGACAGAGATAAATTTTTTTTTTGCTTTTATGGAATCAGTAGTTCCTAAAACGTCGAGAAATGTCAAAAAAGTGAGAGTAAGAATTTCACTTTGAGCTCATGAATGTAATACTTAGGTCTTTCAGGTGTTTGTTAATCACAAAATTGGAATACATAATGCGTTTAGAAATTTTCCAAAAAAACGAAAAACTTCATCGAAGGAAAAAGTTTTGTCTGACCAGTGACCATAGCAGTGTTCGATTTGACTGAAACTACTGAAAAATTTAATGCAATTGTTGTTGTTTTTTCAGTTGTTTCAGTCAAATCGAACGCACTTCAGAATTGCGAGAATGATAAAGCTAAGCTAAGATAAAGAAAAAGATTAATTTTAAGTTATTAATGAACAAACAGTATTTATTTATAAAATCGCTCTTATAATGTCAAACCAATTATAATGTCAATAATCTAAATTATCATCGGAGAAAATACGTTTTAGTAGAGTTTGAGCAAATGAGAAATTGACGATTGTCGTGAAGATGCAATTAAAATGCTAAAACGGAAACAAGGAAAATAAAATTGTTTTGAAACAAGACAAAAATGAAAATTTTGATAATCTGGTGACGGTACTTTAGGCTTCAATATTGCCCATCTTCATGTTTTGTCATCAGCATGGAACAATACAATTACAATACTTTCAACTGATATCAAAAGCACAATGGTTTTAAACAATTTGGTCATATGTAGATTTGCCATCAAACTAATGCTGGTAATTTCAATTGACTGCATTAAATTAATTACAATCCTTGCACATATGAAATATTGTCATTAAATTCATTTTTTTTTTCAGACAACTTCCACAAGTGAAATGGTGGAGAACGGTGGCTTATTGGTTCTTTATAAAGCCCTACTATGACCAGTGATTTTACTCGGCACAATTAAAACAAGATGCATCTGTTCATTGAGAACAAAAGATTCATTTGAAGAAGGAAAGAGTTCTATATGATTGCCTTCACAAGCTTACTTAGGCTTGGAGTCAGTCAGAAGCTTTCATGAATAGATGCTTTACCACCCTCAGATTTATACAAAACATTTTCCAATGAAACTTAAATCAAGCTATCACTATGTAACCTAAAATATTTTTCGAATTACTTGACAACAATCCAAACAAATTAATTAACCAAAATAACCAAAACTATTTGACCTGGAAAATTCCTTTTTTTTAAATTACTTCATCTCTAAAATGTCTTACTTTTGTGGTTTCAACTAAAAACAAATGATAAAACTTAATTTAAACCCCTTTCTTACAACTTTAAGGAAATTATTTTTAAATGACCCTTTCATTCTCTCATCCCATAAATTTTAATTTGTGCAGAAATTAGAAAGAAATTTCTCATTCCATTTTCATTTTAAGTTTGGATAAATTACGAAAGCTTATGTTATTTTTCTACATACTTGTCATATTGAGTTTGAAGAGTTAGTTGTATGAATAAAGACAATTTTTTTAGTTGTTTAGTCATATTCAAGCTTGTTGACTATGTTTGAGAATTGAGTATCATAGTATTTATTGATCACATTATGACAATAACAGGCTTATTTTGAAAGTAAATTTATTTAACTTGCTAAAATGACATCAGCCAAAGTTAATTACTTCAACTTTGTGTTTAATATTCAAACGTTGATCATACTCATCCCTTAAAAATATTTAGATCACATATAACCCCAAACAATACTCGAATAACATGGAATGTAAAACAGGTTGCGACACACTGTGGTTAAGTAATTCTTTTTTTTCGTTCACCAAAATTCATTAAAAATTCACTGTGGCAAGTTCTGATTTTGTCAGAATTCTATTTAAATATTTTTATAATTTTTTTTTGTCATAACTGTTTTAAACGAAAGTATGGTAAATTATGGTGAGTGTTTTTTGAATAAATATATATATATATATATGAAACAGTTAATTTCAAATAGGGTTAATGTTCCAAACCATTACCGCAGCAAAACTGATTTTGATGCAATAGTTATGTTTGAGCAGAATCAGCTTCAAACCATATTCTTAAAAAACAAATAGTTCTCACCTTATCCAAAAATGCAGTACTACGTTTACTCCTCTTCATTATTCATAATATTTATGTCATCACTTTTCAATAAACAAACAATTTAATTAACTGACTTGCTTTTAATAACATCAAAGTAATTAATTAGTCGATAGATAATTAATTATATTTAAGTTCTATTGAGATCAAAAATTTAAATAATTAGATAATTAATATTCTTATCACAAAAGCATTAATCATTATATGAACTACTACAAATTGCGTAAGATATAAATTTTCAAATAAAAACAATAAAATAGTTCAACAGAAGCTTTATATTATGGTTTGAGAAGAGGGTTTGGTGATTTGGAAAAAATTGAAAAGATATTGATGGTTTGAGTTTTGTATAATAAAAACTTTTACTTAAGCTCAATTGCTACATGATCTACACACAAGCACTAACAATTTGTTTTACTATATCACATTACATAATTCTTACAATCATTAATCATAATAAAACGAGTTTGCAACAAATAAAAATGTTACTATCTCCTCTAAATTTTCCAATTAATAAATTACCATATTTTTGTGGTTTTCTTACCATCAATTTGTAAGCAGAACAGAAATCATATCAAGAAAATTTTTTGTTTCTTTTTTGTAAATCTAGAACATAAACAAAAAGAAATTCAAATTTTTTAGATAATCTCTTTGTTGATTGAATAGGATTAGATGATGATTTGTTAGAAAAAATAACAAAAAAAAATATTAAACCAACATATGTGGTCGTTTTGTTATACGTGGTGATGAGGGTTAATATTTTCTAGATTATAGTCTTTAGAGTGTTGGGATTTGTTTCAGCAATTTTAAATTAAAATTTTGCAATCGATTTTTTGAAAAGATATTGAAAGAAAAGAGACGGAGTTTTGATATACATAATCTAAGATTTTCGAATAGGGTTCAGACTGTCAACTGCCGGCTGACTATCAGGTTTTGTAAGCTCAAATTAATATCTAGTCCAACGAAGCTATATCGGGATGGCCACATTTCAAAAGTGCCTTGTTATACAATTGGCTTTTTATAACGATAATGAATCCATTAGGATTGTTTTTGTTTCGGAGCCAATTTGTATAATTGAACTTTTTTAACATCAAATAACGGTTCTTTCACAAGCAAATATTGCTCGGGGAGGTCTCTTAATACAATAAAACTAGGTGACCAATGCAGAATGCAATTGATAAAAAGGAGCGAAGATATGTCCAATCCAAAAGATATGTCAGAAGATATGTTACAATCCAAAAGAACTACAAAATCGCTACAGTTTAATGTGTGGTAAATATTGCTGCATCTACCTCCGGCATAGATTTAGTTGAAAATCAATGAAAAAGTTTTAAACGGATTTGAAACCGATATGTCTGACTACAACGATTGTATCGTGAATTTTGTCTATTAAAAGTACTTTGACAAAACCGCAAAGAAAAAAAAGTTAACGAACCAAATAAAAACTCGTCCAGGTTGAAAACATAATCAAACTTGTTCAATGTAGGTAAAAGTGTGTAATTAAATTTTTTTTAAATCAACTAATAACAAACTTTTATTTTCAGACTTTCAATATCACTGCACTTCAAAAAGAAAAAATAAAAAAAAAGAAAAAAAAAAAATAAAAAATATATAAAAAAATAAAAAAAAAAACAAAAAAAACAAAATAAAAGAAAAAAATTTAATAATTTGTTTAAGTATTGTGAAAAGATGATAATTTTCCCATTGAAAGTCTCTGGGAACCGTTTTTTGGTGATTATTCCTCCGTGGTATGTCTAATTTTCAATATTTTTGTAAACCATCTATGGCTATATGTCGTCTTACACGCAAAATTTCATTTTGATATCTTTAATAGTTTGGGAGGAGTATGTCCTCAAACGAAAATCCGAATCGGGGAAAAATGGAGCTACGCTCGCTTCGCTCCAAAAAATAATTTAATTTAAATAGCGGTACAAACAAATGTATATGAACAAAAAAATCATAAAAAACTGACTCCCACGCGGGCCTCCAAAATTTGATAATAGTCACAAAATGATTCTAAAACTGATTTGTGAAATCCAAAAGAGATGATTTTTCATCGACGAATAACGAAAATGTGCAAAAATTATTCTTCCTTAACATAAGATTCGTAAAAGCAGAAGTATCCCGTAACAATGACAACATCCAGTCAATTTTCTTTAGGATTTATTTAGATGATATTATGTATATCTTCTTATATTAACATAACTCTTCTTTTTAAATTAACATAAGGAACAAGTTGTTTAAGATAAGTTTATTTTATTTAAATTTATTATTATTTCAATTTCAATTGTAATTTCACAGTTCAATAGCGATTTTAGAGTTTGAATTGTCGATTTGGCAGCCGGAACTTAGAGTTAGATTCAAGTTTTTGGGCTGTTAATTTGTCAGTTTAGATTTTGTTTTTATTTTGAATGCAATTATGGTTTTTCTTTCCTCTCTACTCAAGTAAAATTTTATTATTTATCTATTTCATTATTTCATAATTTTAATTGTCGATTTTAACAGTGAACCTAGACTTAGATTCAGGTTGTCCAGCTGTTGAAGTAGTCAATTTCAATTTCAATTTGAGTTTGTTCAATTTCAATTTGAGTTTGTTTGTTTTCGCATTACTGTGGTTTTCGTATGTATGTTTTTCATTGATATTTCTCTATGAATTAAAATGGCAAAATTATCTATCAGCTATGCGAACACAAGAGGATTGAATATAAACCTTAATTCAGTCCATCTTTTTCTTGAAACTATGAAACCTGATATTTTGTTTTTAACGGAAACGATTATCAGTGCGCGTGCTGTGACCTTAGATAAAAACAGATACCTTTGTCCCAACTATGAACTTGAATCCTCTTTCTACATTAAGCATGGAGTTTGTGCTTATATTAGGGATACTATACCATATGTGAGATTAAATAAATTTGAATTAAATGCAAAATTTCACAATATGGTGTCACTAAAAATTAGTTGCCCAAGTCAAACGCTGTTTGTCTTTGGACTTTACCGTTCACCTAATTCACCTGAGAACTCTAATTTATTTCATGACTTATCTGAGAAGATAGATAGGTTGGTTGAGTATCCTAATGCAAAGTTTATAGTTCTTGGAGATTTTAATGTCCACAATAAAGAATGGCTTACACACAGCTCTAAAACTGACGAGGTTGGTAGACAGGCTGAGTTGTTTGCTCTTTATCACAATTTTACTCAAATAATAGACCTGCCAACCAGAGTTCCTGACATTCCTGGTCAAAGTAGTAATTTACTTGATTTATTTTTGACAAACGATCCATATCTGGTTCAATTTAAAATATCAGAACCATTGGGTGGTTCAGATCATAATTTGATCTCCACACAACTAAATATACAAATTCCAAAACAATTTAAAGCGAATCCTCGTAATGTTTGGGATTACAAAGCTGCGGATTGGCAAGGACTAAAAAGTTTTTTTAGATGTTTTCCTTGGAAACGCTATTGCCTTACCGGCCAAGACCCAGACATAGCTGCATCAAATTTTTCTGAAACTGTAATTGATGGTATGCACAGATTTATTCCTAATAAATTGATCATTCCGAAAACTGATCTATGGTTTTCTAAAAGTTAAAAAAAAGGCTTTTCGAAAGTTTAATCAAAACAAAACCGATGAAAACCTTAGACAGTACCGTAAAGAGAGAAATTTATGTCGTAAGTTAATAGATGAAGAGAAACATCTATTTAATAGGAAAAAAGCATCTAAATTCGCAGAACATCCGACTGGTTCACGCAATTTCTATAAAGCCGCAAAGGCTGTCCAAAGCAACTTTTGTAAATCTTCCCTACCGCCTCTTGTTAATAGAGATGTCCCTATCATTGATCCAAAAGAGAAAGCTAATTTGCTTGGGCATTATTTCTCTTTAAATTCTACTTTAAAAGAACCTAATTTCCAACCTAAACCTATTTCTAAAGTTTCTTATAAAATGAGGCGGATAATTTTTCGGAAAAACATTGTTCGAAAAATGCTTTTAAAAATCAATACTAACAAGGCAACAGGCCCTGATTTTATTCCTCCGATTATACTTAAAACATTTGCTAGGGAGCTAGCACCAATCCTCACAAAAATCTTCTATTTGTCATATAAGAAAGGAATTTTTCCTGAAATTTGGAAAATGGCTAGTGTACAGCCAGTTTCAAAAAAGGGCAGTAAGACTGATCCTACGAATTACAGACCCATTTCAATTTTATCGGTAGTTGCTAAAATTTTTGAGAAATATGTCAATTTTAATTTAATGAGCTTCTTAGAATCTTCCAAATTAATTAATGAGAGACAATATGGATTTCGAAAAGGAAGAGCGACGGGAGATTTGCTGTCTTTTGTCACTCATATCTGGAACAAGTCGCTTGAAAACTTTGGAGAAACATTCGAAGTTGCTCTTGATATTTCCAAGGCATTTGACAAAGTTTGGCATAACAACCTTATATGCAAATTGAGATCCTATGGTTTAGACGAGCAGCTTATATCTTGGACACAGAGCTTTATATCTGATCGAAAATTTCGGGTCAATGTTGACGGTGTATCATCGAATACTTTTTCAACTAATGCAGGAGTTCCTCAGGGTTCCGCTTTGTCACCAACTCTTTTTCTTATCTATATTAATGATTTGTTGGACTCAACGGTTCATCCTATACATAGTTTTGCTGATGATAGCACGCTTCATGCGTCTCATGAAGCACCTAAACTATATACACCCTTAGCGCTTAGTGAGTGTAGGTCAAAATTGATAGATTCCCTTAACACTGATCTTAAAACAATTATGGATTGGGGTATTGCTAACAGTGTTGAATTCAATACAAGCAAAACTCAGGTTTGTCATTTTTCTAGGATAACGACACCCAATCCTTTTCCATTAACGTTTGGCCCCAAAAATCTTTTAGAGAATGAGTCTGTCAGACTTCTAGGAGTTGAGATTGAAAATAATATGAAGTGGAATTCTCATATTTTTAATCTGGCTAAGAATGCTGTTCAAAAGTTAGGATTTTTGGGGCGATGTCGTAAGTTTTTCGATAGCGAACAACTTCTTTTAGTTTATAAATCTTTTATACGTCCCTGCATGGAATACTGTTCTCACATATGGGGTGGAGCTTACATGAGTAGTCTCAACTGCCTTGATTCTGTACAGCGTAGAGCTATTAAACTCATTGGTAACCCAAGTCTTACTAACGGTCTTGATTCCTTGCAGCACAGAAGAAATGTTGCTGATTTGACTATATTTTATAAATATATTATGGATGCACGAGCTTCTGAAGAGATCAAATCGATTTTACCTAAATCATCAAACCTTTCGCGTCACACCAGAGCAAACGTAGCAGCGCATCCCTTTACCGTTCAAATAATTAGGTGTAGAACAGTAGCCTTCCAACGTGACTTTTTCAACAGAGTCTCTCATCTTTGGAATGCCTTACCTTCCTGGGTTTTCCCTGATGAATTTAATCCTCAAGGCTTTAAAGTTAACGTTCATAAATTTCTCAGAGAATCTTAATTTGCATTCCATTCTTATCCCTAGCTGGCATGGTATCTTCGGATATTCAGAGACGTTAATTTATAATTTATTATAATTAACACTAAACATGCCTAACTTTGAATAAAAAAAAAAAAAAAAATATATTAATACGCTAAAAAATACTTTGAGAAGGCTTTTTTATTCGCAGATGGATTCACTTCAAATTTTCACTGCTAACTGATATTAGTGTAACTTAGATTTTAAAGATTTTTCACACAAATCGGATCATAAATAAAAAAGTTATAGACGAATTAAAATGTATTTTTGAATTTAATAGCCCCCCCCCATACAATATGAAATGGACTTGCCCAAATCATATATTTTTTTCTTCACAAAAACGATACGATGTTATTTTGGTATTCTTTTATACATTTTAGTCTTCTTATGTACATTGATGTGAATGCATGAGAAAATTTTGTTCTGTTTTTTAAATTTTTTTTTTCACAAAAACGATACGATGTTATTTTGTTTCTTCTTCTTTTATAATTAGATACGATGTTATTTTGTTTCTTCTTCTTTCTTCTTTTATACATTGTAATTTGTATTTTACTTTAGTCTTCTTATAAATATCTAAGGAAGAGTAATAGTATTGGAGAAGTTTGATACTTTTGCATTCTAGCTGTACTGTAGTACAGGTACTGTTTACAATTTACATATTTATATTCTCATTTCTCAAAACAAATAAAAGAAATAATAAATGTTACATATAAATTTAAAAGTCTAATACGTTTGAATAAAATATTTCCTTATATTTCTAAATATAAATATTTTTAACTGTCCATACAACACAAATTTTAATCATATTGAATTACTTTAAGAACACCTTATATTCGGCTGTGATAGCGTTTGAAATTTTGTTTGACAACGATGGATTAAGAAAAATTACATTAACGATACGATGTTATTTTGTTATTCTTTTATACATTTTATTTTAGTCTTCTTATGTACATTGATGTGAATGCATGTGAAAATTTTGTTCTGTTTTTTATATTTTTTGAAGTGAAAACTTCTTTAGGCGCACCACACACAGATTTTTCCGTAGGCAGTAAGTTAGTCTGATCCGTTACGCTCTGAAATGAAAGACTTTATTAAGGTTTAAATTAAAATCTATCTATCATTGCTTAACGTTTCAAATTGCGTTGTGGATATCGTGCTCGACTGAGTTCAACTCCTGGTGTGGCACATAATTTTTTATTGTTTTTTTTTAATTTTATTAAATACCATCAAAATTATTTTTTTTTTATTTATAAATTCATAGAAATAATAAAAATTTCTTTATACGAATTTTAAAAAATTGATCTATAACGCAGTTTTTTAAAGTTATATTGCTACTGTCTTTTGCAATTTGCATTCGAGTCATCAACGGTATTTTGCTTTGATTAATGTTTTTTTTGAACATAATTTTTATAAGAAATTAAAAATAACGTATGAAAGATAGTATAACCTGAAGGCTGAAACAATTACATTTGTATATCAAAATTATATGCATTGGAATTTTATCATCTTCACTAAACATGTTGTCGGTTTGGAATTGTAATAATACATGTTTCTAAAATTAAGTGAAAACTTAATACTTGTAACTTGATACTTGATAAAATCGATTATATCGATTTAAAGCTCACAATTACCAGACGGAAATCGCATAAATTCTATACAAAGAAGCATAGCTTATGTATGATTAAACATGGATGGCAATCATGATAAATAAAATAATTAAAAATGGTGGCACTTAGCCGATAGTGATTTGCAAACGGCAACAATGCGCATTAATGTATTATAATTTGAACTTTTCATTGAAAATTTATTTTATTTTTTATATCCCTGTTTCGGCTCCATGTATTATAATTTGAACTTTTCACTGAAAATTTATTTTATTTTAATTTGCCGGATGGCTCAGAAAAAAACTAACTATAGAAAACTAAAACATTAAGCCGGAACTGAATTTAACACAACAAACTTTCACTTGGAAATCTCCTATTTTTAATTAATCACCTAAACATTGTAAAGAAACTTATTTATTGTCAACACATCAAACAATTTAGTTAAAAAAACAAAGTCAAAAAATTATGCAATTTAAGAAAAGCTTACATATATTTAACAGCTTGAATGTTGTCTTGAATGTTCATATGTGATATCATTTTCTGCAGCATCATACAACTCACTTTATTAACAATTCCTGAGTGTACAATATATTTAGCACACTCATTACACGGAAGCAGTGCTACATACATTGTGCTTCCTTTGATACACGAACAACTTTTATTTAAAATCACATTCACTTCTGCATGCACCACGTATAAATTTTATTGTCTAATGTATTCAATTCTTTTCCCCATGGAAATTCATCATTACTGCAGCCAATTTGAAATCCATTATAACCAATTCCCACAATTTTACTATCGTTGTTTACGAATACGGTACCAACTTGTGTTGTTGGATCTTTACTACGTTTTGCTGCCAGAAATGCAGTTGCCAGAAAAAATTCAGACCAACGAAGAGAATCATCACGCTTTTTAATTTATAATTTGCTTTTCTTTTCTTCTCACAATAATCAAAATAAACTATTTTTCTGTGACGGGAAAAAAGTTCAACATTTTACTTCTGCTGACAGGTGCAAAAATGCTACTTTTCATAAAATACTTTTTTCCCCGGGAAAAAAGTATGTACTTTTTTCCCGGATAGATAAAAATATATATATAAATACATATATACACATAAATGATAAATATTATGAATATTTATGAACATTTAATGTTAATGAAAAGTTATACCGTTTTCTTCTTGATGTTAATAACTGGTTTTGACAAATAAAATGAAACTTAATTTTAAGTTTTTATTCAAGAAAAATTCGTATGGTGTGGTGAATATACATATTGTAATATTTGTTTAATATTATTTTTTCAATAATTATATTAATATTTGTCCAGTCACAGAAAAAAATAGTGTATTATACACGGGAAAAATTGTAGATTTTAGCTCTCGGTTTTTTGTCTCCCTCCGCTTCGCGTCGGGAGACAACACAACCTCGAGCTAAAATCTACTACTTTTTTCCCTTGTATAATAAATAACTATTTTTTTTATAACAACATATTAAGTTTTAAAAATTATACTGAACAATTTTATTCGAAAAATTCGTATTTTATATCATACGATAGGCTTTCTGTTTACTCCCTCGAGCAATAATAAACATGTTTTATTGATTGAAAATTGATGACGCAAATAAATCATCAACAGTATCACACAAAAATGTTGCTACAAGAAAATTAATAAAAGTATGATTGAGTTTGAAAATTATTGTTTTCAGAGAAAACAAATACCAATGAATTTGCTTATCTTTCCTCAGAAAGATTTGTAGAATTTAAATTTGTTGATCTTGGGTGTGACAACTACGCGTATTTAAGTCCCTGCTATTGGCATATGAGTGCTATTTTGACAATTATTTGGTTTACATTGTGAAGTTAGTGTATGTAGTTAGCGGTTTATCGTTCTGACTTGTTTCTAATTTATTCTACTAATACGATCCAAATACTACTAATACGATATCAATTGATTGCGATTGCCAATGAAGTTTTCACTTCTGCCGTGCGGTCTTAAGCACACTCTCTGTTTTTTGTTTTCACAAAAACGATACGATGTTATTTTGTTACGGATCGGATATATGACAAATTGGCGATCAAATAAGTTAGAGATCAAATAAGCTTACTTGAAAACTTATTTGATCGCTAATTTTTCATATATCCGAACTGATCAGCTAGAGTTCTGATTATTTTTCATTCATATATTGAAAAAGAAAAATTAAAAATTATATGCTAGCATTTCTCATTACCACTTTTTGAAATCATTGCTTCTACGACAGCAAAATGTCTACGCAAAATCTTTATTTATAAGCGTAGCGAAGCACGCCGGGCCCTCCTAGTTGATATAAAACTCCACATTTCTTTATTATAATTTGCCCTTTTTTATTATATATTATGATTATATATGATCATATATTTGAGTTTTATTTTATTTGTTTTAAATTATTAATGACGTTAGTCAGTTAGTGCCATATTTATTTTCTTGCAATTCCAACTTTTATTTAAATAAATTAATTTATATTGTTGTTGTTGAGTTTACTTTGTTTTATGTATTTTACCTACATATTTTTTTCTAAGCAGAAATATGGTAAATTTAACTATTTAAAAATATTTATCAATAATAATAATCTACCATTATTGTAAATATCACAAAATGTTTTTACAAAAATAATTTTTAATAAATCACGAATAAAACACTGTTTGTCTTTTTCTTCTATATAGTAACAACAGAACATTATTGTTCTTCCTTTGACTACACAATCGATGTCATAATTCTATCGAACATATTGTTCAATGTTTTATAGACGGGAATTTCCTATCCTTGTTTTCTTTCAAATATACATTGATCACCATTGCGTTCAATAATTATTCAGCATTTTCATCACATGATCATCAAATACAGAACCAGTAAAATGAGAAAAAAGGAAAATATCATAATTTTTTTTCTCTATCAAAACAACTTCTCTTATCAACATCTTATCTATATCTGTTCATATCATATAAAAATCCATATACATACTAACACGACAATTAAAAGCTTCAATTTCACATTTAATAAATTCGGAACAACAGTAAACTCATTTACATTGGATACTTTGATGAAAGTTTCATTGTTCAGGAAGGGTAGGTGAAAAATAAAATAATAAATTATATTAGCGTAGTTTCTTTGAATGTTTTTGCTTCTGGTTTGTTTATTTTGATATAAGCTAGAAACACAACACGGGCGACGACGACGTTAGTAACATTAGAATACACAGGATACATACATTTCAAACACAACTACAGCGATAAACGAAAAAGTTTTTTTCGTCGGAGAAAATTTAGATTCTATTTCTAATTTATCGTCGGCAATGATTATTGCCAGACATCAATTTTATTTTTATTTGGCTGCAAGGGTAATTTTAATGTTATTGTGACAGTGCCGCCAACTGAAAAATATGATTTTCTGATGTTTTTCGCGTTTCTGAGGTTGTAATCGTTTTGTTTTGAGTTGTCAACTGAATTTTCAGTTTATGTTCAAAGTTCGGTTTCATTCATTTATATATTTTCATAATTTGTATTTTGTATTTTATTTTTAAAATTAGTTATTAGTAGAAAAATTATTATTATTTATTTATTGGTAAAAATTAGCTATTTTTAAAATTGAAATTTGTAAAATTCATTTTGACAAAGAACAAAGTATTTTAGTTTATGCAATTTTATTTTTGACAGCTTTTCACGCTGACGCCTTTGTTGCGGTTACAACAGCGAAATTTTAGACGTTTTTTTTATCGTCCGACGTTATCGTCCGTGTTGTGTTTCTACCTATAGAGTAAAAACTGAAATAGGATAATAAATGGTTTGTATGGAGTTGTTTTTAGAGGGTTTGGATTCTTAGTTTAGAGCAGGAATCTAAATATGGCCGATTGTTGCAGCCTCACAAAGACACTCCAGGTAAAAAAATGAAAAATAGAGAGATGTTTATATATAATTTTATTTCATAAAAAAATTTAAGAAATTAAAAAACATAATTTAACATGAATAAAAAATTTCAATTTAATCTATCTACATTTTCTTTTCTGCTACGTTTTCAAAATTTTTTTTAGTTCGGCACGCTTTAACAGTGGTTTTGTCATTTTTAGTTTTATGTACTATAAAATTCATGGCAAGATAGCCTATTATTAAAATAAATTATTAATTTTATTAGATCTGAAAACTTTATTAGAACTTGGCGAGGGCTGTTTCTCTCATCACGCTATTTGATATCCATTATACGCTAAATAACCTTTCAACATAAGAGGAACTACTCGGTATTCTAAAGAAAATAGAACATATAATTAAAAAATTTGGAAAAACCCTATAGCTTTGAACAGATACAAAATAGCATTTAAGGAGTAGATAATTTTTCAAGGAGTAGATAATTTTTTATTGTGTTGTAGATATATATTTGCAATACAGAATGATTTTTATTTCTCTCAAGGGGACAGGTAAGAATTTGCCTAAAAGGTGGGTCATTTAGTGGACCCATCGAGTGAAAAGAAAAATGCTTATACTAATTAAATATCTCTGAATTGTAAGTGAAGTTTTATGCTAAACAATAAGTAAAATTAATTTAAAATTGCGTTAAATATCATGATTTTGTGTGGTTTATTCCGACTGACACTTACGCTGATAACCAAACAACAACACGGTGCAAATAGGTTTTGTTTAGAGATGGTTTTGTTCTTGAGTACGTTCCGCTTTAATAATTAAAATTACTTCAAAATTACTGTTCAAACAGATACATATGAAACTGTTTTTGCAAATAAATATTCAAGCGCTTTAAAGTTTTTTAACGACGGTCTATTTGGAATATTTCTGTAAAACTAAGAATTTTTATATATAAAGAAATCCACTGATAATTTGCCAATTTATTTCGATTCCGTCCTTTAAAATAAAACAAACATAAAAGCATTTATGTATATCAATAATATTTTAACATTTTTTTTCTCAGTTGGTTATTTTGATGCGTCACAATGTCAATTAGTTATATGGTTTTTTTTCTAAATAAATGATGAACATTTTTTGTTTGTAAAACTTAGTAATAGTATTACATGTAGGTGTACTACAGATGTTCAAATTTATTTTGTTTGTAAAGAAGTTGTTTGGTGAGATGATATACGATGAAAAGGATAATGAAAAGAGAGACAGAAGACTGAAAAATCCTACTATATATACTTGACCATTTTGTTCGGTCGGAGTGATTATATTTTTAAAAACCAAAGGGAAAACATTTATGTAAATTGAAATTATGTATTAAATTTGTAGTAATTTTTTTTTTTTACATTACATTTATTTATACTATTCATTTTTCTAGTTGTTCTAGCCACAGACGGCTGTTAACAACGTAATACAATAAATTACTTATATTCTTCTTAATAAAAGACCACCACCCTATAAAATATATTTTTTTTATTAATTTTTTTTTTTTTTATTTGTTATTGTTTTGTATTGTTTGTTTGCTTGGATTGTTATTTGTGTTGTTTGCTTCATTCTGTTTTAATATAATTTTGTATCATGTCAAATGTAATTATACTGATACAGCGCTAACATTCAAGAATTCAATAATTAATTTTTTAAATTTCACTATCTTGCTTTCATATTTAATTTCTCTCGGTTTTGTATTGTATTTTGTAATCCCCCTATACATAATATTATTGCTACTTATTCCCGTAGCGAAGAATTCAACCTCCACGTAAGATCTTCTACTTATTATAGGATATCTGTGCCTTTCTGAAACATGGCTGATTTGAAATGAGTTCTTTATTTTGTTGTAAAGAATGAATTTTATGAATTAACAGCAGGAGTTCTACCTCACAGATAACCTGGAAGCTTAGGAAGTTGTTAAATTTGTTAAATAGCGTTAAAGTAGGATATCTACGAGGTAAATTATGGATATATTTGATAGCTCGTTTTTGCAGCATAAATAATCCATTTAGTTTGTCTTTATTAGAACACCCACTCCATAATGGGTTAAGATAGATTAGAAGAGACTATATATATGAATTGTAGATCATAGTTAAGCTTTTAGAGTTACAAATGTTTTTTATTTTACTCAATGTAAATATGTAAGGTGTTATTTTGGAAGATATAAGGTCTATATGGGAATCCCATTTTAATTTGCTATCGATCATTAAACCTAAACATTTATACTTCAGGACTCGCTCGATTGGTTGATGTCTGTAAAACAGCTTAAGAGTATCCAGTTCAGAATCCGAAATTTGTTTATTTTGAAATAAAAGGTATTTTGTTTTCTTTATGTTGAGGCCCAGACGATTTGTTTCTAACCATACGCTAATTACGTTAAGGTCGTGCTGCATGTCCAGGAAAAGCTGTTGTAAATTATTACTCAGATATTTTAAAGCAGTGTCATCAGCGTAAAGATCTATTTCACCTTTTAACTCAAGGTGGGCAATATTATTAATAAAAATATTGAAAAGTATTGGGCCAAGGATTGAACCCTGTGGCACTCCACTTTTGATAATCATTTTGGTACTTTTAATATTATTTATTGTTACAACTTGAGTTCTTTGCGATAGATATGTTTTAAACAAGTTTAATTGGAGTTCATTAAGCTGTAAAAGCTCTAGTTTTATAAGGAGCAGTATAGATGATCAACCGTATCAAATGCTTTACGTATATCCAGAAATAAACACGCTACGTAAAATTTTTCGTCTAAATTATTACTTAAGAAATTTGTTAAGTCTATACATGCAGCAGTTGTGTTTGAGTTTTTGATGAAACCATATTGGGAGTTTGAGAGAATACAATTTTTATCTAAAAAAAGGATCATTCGTTTTGATATGACTTTCTCAACTATTTTAGATAGCGAATTAAGGATTGAGATAGGACGGTAATTATTTGAGATCAGTTTGCTTCCCTCTTTCAATATAGGTACAACTTTCGACTGTTTTAATATCGAAGGGAAGGATCCAGTGTTTAAAATATTGTTAGTCAACTTTGTGATCGTCGGAATAAGGTTGTGACTAAAAAGTTTTAGAAATTTGGAAGAAATCAAATCAGAACCAGTCGCAGAGCTACAATTAAGTTCTTCAATACAAATTAGTATTTCAGATTCAGTCGCTTCAAAGAGGTCTAGCGGGTGGTCTATGGTATGGATATGAGTAAAATTATTGGATTGAGTAGATATTACAGTGGTGCTTGTATCATTTGCAACATTAATAAAAAGTGATTAAAAGCATTGGCTATACTCGAATTGTCGTTCGTGATAATCCCCTCGACCTCTAAAGACCATAGACTTTTGCTATTATCATTTGGGCACTTATTAAAAATTATTTCTTTCATACAATTCCAGTATACTCTTGGTTTGGAGACTGCCATTTCAAGTTTCGCACTGTAGTATTTCTTCTTTTCATATTTTACGGTTTGAGCCGATTTTGTTTTAAAAAATTTATATTGTTCAGACACATATGTATTGTTCGGATTTTTCAATTTTAATTTGAAAAAATACTCTCTTCTCTTAATCAGATTTCTAATGGTGTTATTCATCCAAGGCTGTTTGGTCTTATTTTTTTGTTTAATGGTTTCTGTTTGTTTATTTTTTTCGATTAGAATGGTAAGGATTTATCTGAATAAATCATTAAAATGTTCAAAATTGACATTAGTGTCCCAGAAATTATCTTTTGCAATAGCATTGTAGTTTAGAATATCTATTGTTCGATCCAGTGATTTCGTGGAAAAAATAGTGTGTTTGGTTAGAAACACTATCTTGTGGTCTGATAAAGAAGTATCAAGATAAGCTAGTTCGTAAGAGCATCTATGGATATCCATGATAATATGGTCAATATAGGTGGAAATCGTGCTAGATAATCGTGTGGGATACTGTGGATCAATACTATTTAAAAATGTAAATCCATTGGATTCGACTAGCTCGATATATTGTCTAATAATGTTGTTTGTGACATCAGCTAAATTAAGGTTGAAGTCGCCTACAATAATAGTATTTGGATAGTTATTTAAAATAGAATCTAGTTTAGAAAATACATTAATTATGTTGGAGAGATACCATCTATAGATTGAAACTAAGTTAAAGTTTAATTTTGTTACCTTGACGATTAAATAACTGCTTCCGTCGATGTCTTCGTCTTGGATTAAACTTCCCGAGAAACTTGAATGCAAAAAGATACGTGTACCTCCTGCATTTCCACTCAATCTATGTGAGACAAATAGATCAAAGCCTGGTATGTTGAAGAAGATTTCTTCGTTTTTATTCAACCATGTTTCAGTCAGAACGATTGCATGAACATCACACGTGAAGGTTGAGATAAGGTCTTGAAGGTCATCAAATTTATTGCGAATACTTCGAATATTTAAATATAATATATTAAAAGCAGAATCATTGGTAGAAGAACTATGTATGTCAGCAGTATAAGATATATTATTTATATTACAGTTACTATTTAACCCGTTCATATTAACTGTTTGTGAGATAAGATATATTGTTATGTATGTTTAAATGCAAGTACGAAATGAAAAGAATTAGTCAACTAAATATATATAAAAAAGAAAAATTGAAATGAATGTAACCTATATAAAACTATCAATAATTTATAAGTTTGCGTGGAGTGCTGCTACTGATTGTTGCTAAGAAATTTCCCAATATGGTTGAAATTATTCGATGATTTGATCAAAAAAACTTTTGAAGTGTCGGTTTTCCGCAAATAAATTTCGCTGTTTTTCAACCACAAATATTTTAATTTAAAATCTATTTTGAATTTGGCTGCCTCTCTGTATAAGTTTAGTTGGTTTGGAGTCAGATGATCTCTGAAGAATATTTGAGGATTTAAATCTTGTTCAGCACCTGAGGCGTGCTCCAGATTGAGTTGATTATAAAACAGAGGACCAAATGATCGCTTTTTCTTTGTTAATTCAGTTTTGACTGCGTTAGATTTAAATTTGATCAGTAGTAGTGAACTTTCTGAAACATTCTGATTCTGATTGGTATCAGATGCACTTGGTAATTTGCTTTGGTGTTGAAATTTGTTTTGTTTAATTTGTACAATTTGCACAATATCATCCGCTGCAATATTGACGTTGATGACTTTAAAGATTTCCGCAACAATATTTTTTGGTTCCAGATTATTACAAGAAGGTAAACCAGCAATAATTATATTTGACTTACGGTTAATTTGCTCGGCTGCGTCAATGTTGGATTCTATGTGAAGTCTGGAACTGGAAGTTATGAAGCTCCAGCGACTGAACATTTAGTTCAGCTTTCAATTTCTCGTTCTCTTTAATTATATTTTTGTTATCAAGTTGTAATCCAGAAATTTGTTCAACCAAAAGGTCCTGAGTAGATTTGATACTTTTCAAAATTTCGCCTATCGCATCAATTTTAGCTTCCATGGTTGATTTCACAGGAGACGGGTAAGTGTTGCCTTGAAGAGTTTCCGTCTGACTTCTTGCTTCTGGTGAGTTATTAATTGTGTAAATTTGTTTACTTCGGGTGAACATAACCACACTTTGATGATAATGATAAATTTTCCAAACAATTTTAGGCAGGTTTGGGTGAAAAGTTTCTTCCACAGATAACACACTCAAGGTTTAATAACCCAAGCGCAGTGATTGCATACCAGATTTGTTGAATGTTTATTTCTTTGTTTCGGAGAACATATGGCATATGAAATGTCAAACTAATATTTACACCGTCACTCACTGTTTTGATGTATAGAATAAGTGCTTTACTATATTATTAAAAATACTACTAAAAATAGATTTCCTCGATAAACTGAGGTATAAGTTAACACCAATAACTATATTTATTTAATCTTCTACTATTTAACTTATTTATTATTAAAAAAATATTTAATGCAGAGCAAATAAAAAGTCGATTTATCACAATGGCGGTCGATTGTTTTCATTTGTTGTTTGTTGATGTTTGTTGATTGTTGTTTGTTGTTTTTATTTGTGATTTAATTGAATAAAGTTATATCTGTAAGTATAACTTACAATAAATGTTTATCTATTATGTATTATAAAGGTGATTATGTCGTGTAAATGATATTACGATCAAAACTTTATAAGGCAATATTCTAAGAAATGTTGTTAATGATGAAAAAATTCAATTTTTTTAATCAGTTCTCCGGTGATGAAACTAATAAGAAGATTTTTAGTAACCTAAATGATGATGGCGATTTTCAAATAAAGTTTGGATTGAGTGAATTAAATTAAATTAATAGAAGTCAAAAATGTACCTGCAGATAATAAAAATGGAGTGGATAATAGAATGGAATATATTAAAATTTTTAAACGGGAATGGAGTTGTGCGATAGTGGTGAGTCATAGCATAAAAAAATGGAGGAGCAACGGCAGATATAGTTTTGAGTGTAGTGTTTGCAAGAAATATACATAAAAAAGAAGCATCCAATTAATAGCTTATCTGTTTATGTTTCATGCAATGGACTGTTAATGGGAATATTGGAAGATGCTAATAATCCGAAGTAAATCATCACACACATCATTTAATGTAACCTTTTAATCTATTTTATATAATCTTTTCTTGGTTTTACATAGTAGTTGCTATAAATTCTTCTTCTTTGTTTTTTGAAAATTTGTATAAAATAAAAGATTTCCAGGGTTGGATCCCCGTATATTTTTATAAAAGTCCCATCGTTTCAATTTTATAGATCACCAGATAATTATAAGTATGCACCGTTTTTTATTCAGTTTTCGAATGAAATTTTTCATTATTGAATATCAATTTTATCAAGAACATATATGTGCCATTATTACCTACAACCTTACGCTGTTTTGTGGGTATAGTTTCATGATGACATCGATGTAGAAATTCTTTGGTTTATTGGCAAAAAACATCAAGGGATACATCAAAACTTCCCAACCAGCGTCCAGTTGTTGATAAGTAATCAAAGATGTATGTGGTCAGGTATTGCCATAATGGAAGACAAGACCCTTTCGATTGACAATTTCTGAACGCTTTGTTTGTATTTCTTGTGCTAATCTGGTTAATTGTTGACAGTAGAAGATCGAATAATAACTTCGCAAAGAGGTCAAGCTCATAATAAAAAATTCATTTTAAATCCTACTATAGTATCACCTAATTAGACGTTAATACTAGCTTTGGAGTTTCTGGTTCATCACCGGTCATGATCGTTTGATTTTATCTCAGTTAAAGATTCACCTCGGCAGCGAGGTGAATCTTTAACATCAAAACTTCCAGAACTAAATCGAAAAAACTGAAAACCGCTCTTGCGATCACAACATCCTCACCCTAAACTTAACAAATTTGTTTGCATGTTTGTGCAGCGTTTTTGACCGTTTTATAGTGAAAAAGCATCACATATCGTATTTCTTCAGAAATTTCGCTCATTATCTAACAAATATAACTTTTTACCAGAGTTTACAATTTTATTTTATTCAAACACTCATTTCACTCTTTGAAATAGTATTCATAAATCAAAATGTTAAAAATTTCAATATCTTTCTTGCTCGAAGAGTAAATTTTATAGTTTTTTCGGTTTTACTCCTATGGAGTTTTTATTTTATTTATTTCCGTTTTCTTTTTCTTTCGTCCATTTGTAAAATAAAAATATTGGTACTTTTAATATATTTTAATATATAACCACACTTGCAAAATTGAAAAAAAATTAGATCTTTTTTAGGTTGGAAAATCGATTTTGTAGCAAATATTCAATCTGTGCGTATTTGAAAGAAAATATTTATTTCAATATAGGAGGAGTAAGAATGATATTTTATTATTTTCACTCCCGTATTTTGGAGTGTTATATTATTTTTACGTTACTCGCTCTGAAAGAAAGGAGTAAAGGAGTGATATAAGGAGCGATTTAAACTCTGCTTTTTACACAAATGACAAATTATAATACTGATTGTATTATACTGTGTTAAGTGTATTTAGTGGGCTAGTGGCTAGCACACTGGACTTTGAACTTAGCGAACCCGGTTCGACTCACATCAAGGTCAAAGCGTTTCTAAGCAAAACATCAACAACCCATTAACACACTGTTTCACTGTTATTACAATTTACAAATAGTCAACTAATATTGTTGATAATTTGAAAAACCAATGGGCTGATCTCCCATACAAAACTAATCGATTAAAATTAAATTTTCAACTAAGTGAAACTCTATTTCTATAATGGTAACTATGAAAATAAAGTGTCTTTACTAAGCTTTATTTTATTATCACTCAATGCTCATTGCACAATATCAACATTAAAGTATTATGTGTATATATATATTTTATTTTTCGTACAAATACCAAAATTCTTATTTAAAACATTCATAGCTCCTAGTAATAACTCCAATTGTATAAACAATTCAAATAAACAGATGATTAATTAGTAAACTAGTTTGTATAAATTATATTCAAAATAAAATCAAAAAGATATATTTGATCTCTCTTATTTATTTAACTGTAAATTCCATAACTTATCTCTCATCTTAAAACACATCATAACTTTCTTAAAAAACAAAGAGTTTGGTATTACAAACAAAACAATTAAAAAAATTAACAATGAAGACGAAACTATAAACATAATTTAATTATTATTTTAATTTTAAATGTTACTAGCTATAAAAATTAAAAAAGGAACCAGGTGGACACAACCCGTTCACTTATTTATTATTGTATTTTTATTTATTTATTTTGTTAAAAAAGTAGACTCTTTGCGTGATTCGTCTATGCAAGTACATATGTATTTTCTTTTTCTTTCCAAGATGAAAGAAGGAAGGAAGTTTACAATAATATTTTTTTATATTTTGTTAAATTTAATTTAATTTGTTGTTCGAAAAGAAAATCGTTTTTCTTTAAATCTTTTTGTTTCAAAGAAATTCAATCAAGTTTTGTTTGTTGTTTTTCTTAGAATATGTTTGGGGTTTTTATGTAAATACTTTTAAAAGATTATTGAATCCTAATCGGTCAAACAGAATGAATTTTTTTTAAAATGGAATTAGATAAAACTTATTGTTCTGTTCGATTTATTACAAATTTTAATCAATTACATGTTTGAAGAAGATTTTTTCTTTGCATTTTTCATCTAAATATAAATCACAAAATAAATTACTACAATCACCCACACACCTCATGGTATAATCTCTAAAATTACACAAAATCAAGTTAGGCTTTATTTATTTTTGGTTGTTTCGTTTATAATACCCCTCCCTCTATTTTAATTGACTTCGTTCCATTGATTTCCAACAATTTTCTTCCGTGAAACCAAAAAAAGACATTTAAACTTATCTAGAAGTAACTGAATGTGGTAATTAATCCTTAAATTAATGACATTAAGGAGAAGGTTAAACTACATATGTTTTAAACTTAATGTGTTTTTGTTTAATATTTTTGAAAAGGGATTTAGTGTGTATAAATAGGGGAGAAGAATGAGTTTGCTCTAATTTGAATGATATGCGGAAATTTTTTAAGATTAAAGGGGAGAAAGTAAGGAAAACATATAACGTTGTTTAAAGAAAGGAGATTTTGAATGGATATTTGATGTTTAAATCTAAACAACATGTTATTATTTATTTTTGTTTTCTTATTTGTATCTTAACTACAAGAGAAAAATAATGATTACAGAATACAGTGATAAAATAATCTTAATAAATATAAATAGTCCGATTCATTTTCTGTTTTTTTTTGCTTTATTTAAACATTTCATGTTACAAAAAGGCGAAGCCCTGGAGTACTAACAATTAATTCAAATTAAAATCAATAAAACAGGAGTACAATTAGTAAATTAGATTAAAATAATAAAAATAGCATAATTAAATTAAACAAAATATGATTAAAATATAATAGAAAATTACTGTTAAGAAAAGTATTTATGAAAACAAAAGTATAATCTCAAAATTTAGAAAAAAAATTAAAGAAGTCGTACATTAATTTTGAATTTTGTTAAAGATGTTTCCATCTGTAATGAAGCGCTGCTTCATTGGTAATATGTAAAATTCCTGTTTATATGGTTCTAATTGGATTCTGGGACTCACCCTATAGCTGGTCCAGATCCCGCCTCAAAGAGCCCTTTACTCATGCATCGTCCTCCAGTATATGGTTTGTGGAATTCCGCCGGCAATACTATTAGATATTCAGGAAATATCCTATTATTTAGTCTTCCGGATGATGGAAATGTTGGAAAATTGTTTCAGCAAAACTTTTTGATGATCACGAAAGTGGTTGTTCTTCCGGAAATATCTCTAATTATTCAGCATACAGGATGACACCAAATGCAAAATACAAAATTGTTGATACCGAAATTTACTGCAGTATTCAGCACACAGGATGCAATGGTGGCATGTGATGAATTGTTTAATGTAGACTGCCAACCAAAGCGAATACACCATCCGGACGCAATCACGTTCTAACGTTTGCTGTCCCCGAAATATAACAACCCTAGCCATATACTTCTAAATTTTATTTATTTTACAGATTTGTTTTTGTTGAGCTCCTCTCTTTGAGACACTGGTTATCACAGAATTATTATTTTTACTTCGCACAAATACAATTACGATTTTTAAAAATAAAAAATTAAAATAAAAAATTTCAACGGAAAAAATTAAAACATACGTATACCACCTTAATCACTATTATTATAGACTTTCAGCTGAGAAGCGATAACTAAAACATACATGAAACGATTTTAACTATGTATTTCTAAAATGGATAATACTCTAGTGAATTTTACAATTTCATGAAATTTTTAATGTATTAAATTGGAGCAAGGTGTATTACAACTTCTAGTTGTTCTATAGAAATAAATTATGATGCAAGAGTTGTTTTAAATTTTATAGATATGCATAAAAATTAGGTTCAATTACAGATGTAAATTTACTGGTAAAATATTTTTATGGCAATTTTACCGTAAAATTACCGGTAAGATTGGTAAAATTGGTAAAATAGGTAAAATATAAAACTGGATCAAAAAATTAAATTATGGTTGCATTTTTAATTAATTTCAAATGTACGAATCACAATCATTTCTATAGTTTATTAAAACATTCAAATCAAATATATTTTTATGGAGTTAAATATGCTTACTCGCAGAGTATTTATAGACAGGAACATACATAATCATTAATCAGCATTGTAAAGCTCTTTTATATCTAAAAAATGAACGAAAATTGGCTGTTGTTTATACTTAGCAGTACATCTTGAAAACGAACCACACGTTTTTTGCACATCTGCAAAAATGGAACAAATCCTGGACCAACTTGCTACAACAATGACTGCTTTCTTCCCTGTTATGTCGAAGTTTGTAAGGACAATACTATATTCGAAAATGTTTACGTATAATGGTGCTATTACACACAAATTAAATTCAGCTGCCATAATCAATTTTGCAGTTACCATAGTCTGAAAAGTTGATGAAAAATATTTTGTATGAGAAAAAGAGGGATAGCATGCGCGAGATAGATATAAAAACTGCAAGAAAAGTTAGCTGATAGCAACTGACTTTTTGAAAAATTATTTGGTTTACCAATTACTGCTAGAAAATCGTCAGATGATTTCATCTGCAAATTCAACCGGTTTAAAACCGATTATCACATTGATTGATTTTCATATTAAAATCATAATAAAAATTATATTATATTAGGTATAAAATGATTGAATACATATTTTCGAGATTTTAATGTAAAAATTTTACGTTTTCTTAACGTATTTTCGATTCACATTTTTTTTTCAAATCTTAGCGCATTTTCTTATTGTACAAGCTACAACAATTGCTCTATAATGTGGTGTCGTCATTTTGACATTTCATTTGCTTTTACAGAATATAATTTATTTACAATTTCTATACCACTAATTTAGATATAATCGATTATATAATATAATATTAATACTAAATAACTAATGATTTTTTAAGAAATTGTTGTTTAAAAATTATTATTACTTCGTAAAGTTATTTGCACTTTCTTGCAGTTTATGATCTTTTCGCCATCTACAGTCAAAAACAATAAATACTATTATCTGAAAAGTTGATGATAGCAACTGAATTTAATTTGTGTGTAATAGCACCATAAGTATTACACATGGAATGGAAATCTAAAAACATTTGAACGGCACAAATTCAAAAAGTGAGTCTACAGGAAACCAAGCATATTCGTTGAAACTTAATATATGTTCAAACTATATGCGATGCATCCCAATCTAGATAAATGCTACTTTCATCGCATGTGGTTGGAAAATGAGCTCGGTTCAACGTTTTTTCATCATTGATAATTGTCAACGGCATTAAACGTGTGACGTGTCACTCCACATATGCCGCAGACGACGATGGGATAGATACATTAATTACGCAGGCAACAATCAAAATCTAATTCGTGCATTGTTTCATTCATGTGAAAAATATAAAAGGCAAATGGCTAAAAAAATGTTTTCTGAACCTCGAAACAAAAATTTACAATGAAGGGCTGATAATGTTTCGTTGCGTTGTGTGTTCTTAACCGTTTGAGAATTCCATCGATCTGTTGCTGTTGCTGCTTCGTTTAAAGTAAAATTGCAACGCGAACCAAATTACTTTCAAATTATTTCCAAATATTCTAACTTACTATATAAGAATCACGATTTGTGAGAAAACAAACTATACTTGTGGCCAACAATAAAGACATCTACTGATCTACGAACTTCACAATATTATTCAATCTAATATTCAAAGCAAAGAAATAATATAGAAATCCGACTATAGAGCCAAATGAAGAATTTTGTTTTTCCAACAGAATGTTTTTAATTCACTCGATCCACACCACGTACTGCAATTGAAAAACAGTTCACCGCAGTGTACCGATGAAATACATAAGATTTACTCTTTTATTCGTATCAATTACTCGCCAGTGGGTACTGCACAAAGACATACTGCTGAACTGAATTGCATATCATCTGAAATAAAATGATTTGCTGGAATCAATAACCTTGGATGGCCTCAATCTAGAGCTGTTTAAAAAAGTTTTCAATACCTCAAATTCATTTTGGACTAAGATCTAGGTTTTCAGAGGCTTCTTGTTGTAATAAATATTCTTGTTGTTGTAATAAATATCCTATAATTCCACAAAAAAAGCACAAACTTTGATTTTTATTAAACAAAATTTAATAAATTTTATTGCAATTTTACCAATTTTACCAAGCTTAAGTAATATTACGTAATATTACCAATTTACCGGTAATTTTACCATCGGTAATATTACCTTTACACCTGTAGGTTTAATGCAACATTTACTTTACATTTCAATAATAACCTGCAACGCATAGCTCCTGTTGCAAGACTTGCTTTAAATATTGCAGTTACTTTTTCAACTGTGTAGTTCTAACCTTACTTTAAAATATATCAAATTTACAAAGAGGCGTTAATTCGTGTTCTTGAGATATTTAATTTTACAGATTTTTGGACTGATTAAAATTCTAATTGCTCATTATTTTCTCAAACTTCAGCGGTTAAAATTTTTTGATGATATAAATTGTTCGAAAAAATAATGAACAATTAGAATTTTAATCGGACTAAAAATCTTTAAAATTAAATATCTTTTACATTTACATTTTTTTCTAAAAGGAATAATTTTATGGTCATACAATTTTATTGTTGGATGTAAGTTCGGCAGGAACCTAATCGTTTTTATTATTCTATTTTAAAGCACTTCTAAACAGTGAATCCTTGATTGTGTAGCAGAATTCCATATAGGATTTAGATAAATCAAATGCGAAACAAAATGGGCATGATAAATTGACCAAAGCGTATTTGGGATATTTGGTTACGAATTTTTTTCACAGCAAATATTAAAGGTGAAACTTTTTTTGTGATGTTTTGAATGTTTTTCTCCCAATTTAATTCAAAATCAATTGTTAGGACAAGATAATTGTAAATTTCAACAGATTCAATTACATTATTATGAAGTATAGGTAAATTATTAATTAAATCAGAACTTTAAATAGCATGAATTTTGTTTTATTTATTTTCATGTTTAAACGAATTGAATTGAACCATGAATCTAATTTCAAAAGATCTTCCTGAATAGCTGGAATCAAGTCAGAATGATTTTTGCAGGCGTACATGAATGCAGAATCATCTGCATAGCACTGTGCTTTTCCTTTAAGAGGAAGATCAAACACGGCATTAATCATTATATGAAATTAAATTGGTCCCAAAATAGAACCTTGAGGGACACCAGATTTAATAAGCTTAAAGTCACTTTTTGAATCTCCAATTTGCACAAATTGCATATGGTTACTTAAATATGATCGAAAAATGCTTATATCTGGCTCTTTTATTCCTAAATCAAATAAGCATTGAAGCAATAATTCATGATCAATGGAATCAAAAGCTTTAGATATATCAACAAAAAGCAATGCAACATAAAGACCATTACTAATGTTTTTTTGTACAAAATCTGTCATATGAACACAAGCAGTTAAAGTGCTTGACCGACATTGTTGCGGGACATTCGCTGCAAAATCATATAGTTAAAGAAACCAAGTCAGTTTTAAAAACAGGGTTAAATTGACTCAATAATAAAACTAATACTATTGTAAATAACAGATTTGTCTCAATTAAAACGTCACTTTTTATTACGTATGTATCCATAAATTGAATCATAGATAACACTTATCTTTCGTTCTATTTATATGCTGCTGAGACAAAGAAATTCTTCCTCATTCTGGCTTTATGACTGGGTGGAATCCCTTTGCTGTTAGCAAAATTTGACTAACAATTGCGATGGGGAAAGATGATATGCATTTGTGGAATGATGCATCTGATCTGATTTGAGCACTCTGGTGGTAATGTTTCTAAAAAGCAACATTGTAACAGCTGATGTTAAGATGTGATATATATAATTTTGATCACGTTTTCACGTGAAATCGGAGATCAGTACATGAAGTAATTAAGTTCCAACATCTGTTTGTTCGAGAGACCCGTAGTACTTCTTTCAATATCGCCCAAAAACTAATTAGTTCATTGCAAGTGTTTAGTTTTAAATATGACATAAGAAGTTATAAATCCCAGGCTCTGAAGTAAACATTCAAAACAAAAAGAAATCGCATATCCCCTTTACAAAACAAAGGTTAAACTATTTCGTATTCTACAAGGTCTGACATACAAAATTTGGTGTGAAAAAGCTTCAAGTGCCAGCCCATTTGATTTGACAGCCAATCTGAATGCGCCTGAATGATCAAAAATTAAAGCCTATTGCCAATCACGTTTCGTATCTGAAGTGAGTGACATTAAATTTTACAAATGTGTTAAAAAGGTTGTTCAATAATTTTATAATATAAAAATCAATCCGAATGCGATATTCCATGATTGAAATCGTTGAATGCAGACGTGAAGATAGTTAATAAAACCTTTTGTGTAAAATACTAATTGCGGATAATACCGGTATTCATAATTCGGTATCGGTTTTCATTATTCGGCATAAGATATTTCAATGTTGGATTCTACACACTCTTGTATAATATCGACCAAAATTTTACCATTGATTAAAGTTTGTAACGAGCTGCTAATTATTTGTCGGGATTACTATGTTTAATCCTGACGTCAAGAGAATACGCATGCCCTTAGTTTGTACCGCTCCGCTTAGCTTTAATATGTGGATTCGATAAGTTTTTTTCTCCCCCCTTTACAAATGCTGAGATGCACGCAATAATTTTTAGGTGTACTAAAACAAAGGTTAAAAATAAGAAAGAATCTGACGACTCAGAGAAACGAAAGGAATAAAAGGTCATCTCTATCCTTCCATTATCTACAAATATCAAATCATAATTTTAAAAAATTTAACTTACCTTATGATTTGCTTAGGATCCCGCCCTCCATAAAACTAACCAGAAAATTAACAATTCATAATGCACAAAAACATATAATTGTCGAGAGAATTATAAAAATGAATGAACTGTTGAACCATAACATATGATTATCAAATAAATTATATAAATAAACAAATTGTTGCACCAAAATTAAACAGGTGATTGTTAAGAATTTTTTGTAACTATTAAAAATTGTTGCTCTAAAATAAATGGGTAATTGTTGAAAAAAATTGTGTTAATTCGAAAATCGTTGCACCAAAATAATCAGATGATTTTTGAAAATATATTATGACCACAAAATACATATATGTGACACTTTGTTTAGAATATGTTAAAATGTATGCATGATATTTTCAAATAACATGGTTTGGCTATGAGATTAAACTGCAAACGCTCCATACATGTTTCGTAGGAGTTTTGGAATAAACCAGATATAACCGTTTATTTTTACATGTGGGATATAGGAATGATTTTCTTATATTTATAGTCACCATTTCTTAACAACTCACCAAATATCACAATCACCATAACTCAAGCGTCACACAAAAAAAACAGTAAACTCTTAAATGTACATTTCTTACAACAATTTTCTTCTTTAATTTTTCATTTAATATCTTCATTTGTCGTCTTACAATATCACAAGTGAAATGTGTAATTGTAATATTTCATTGCACATATTGTTGTTGTTTTGCTGTTCTCTATTCCAATCGATATGGATAAACGTTTAATATTGAATTTTTTTCGACTTATAAAATAATTTAGTTTGTGACTTGATTTTTGTAAAAATTGGAATTTCATTTATTTTATAAGAAATAATAAATATAATAAACAATTGATAATTGAAATCTTCTTAAATAAAAACAAAAAAATTGAATTTTAAAAACCAGAAGCAAATTATAACAGCAAGATAGTTGTTTGGATGCATACGAAAGTAGGATGAAAAATTATTAGTACAAATATAAAGTAAAAGTGGTTAATATCAACAAATTTGCATATAACAGCTTCCTTATTGACTTTGCTTCATTTAATGAGTGACCAATGCTAAGGTTATAAGTATAAAACTAACGACTTTTCAACCAACACTTTCACGCACCTCTAAAAAACACGAAATGAAATTGAAATAATTTTCGTTTATCGTTTTAATTTTAAAGTAACACAAATCATTCTTTGAACGGTTCCTTTTAAGGGGATAATTTATAGTTTAACAAGTTTTTGTCATTTTTTTGTGAACTGCTTTGTATCTTGTGTTGTTGGAGTTATTTTGTGATTTTTTTACATTTTTTTTCTTCCCATTTTGTTGTTTAATGTGTTTTATCATACTAAATTTGAACTCGATTCTCTGTGTGTTAAAATTCTTTTTTTCCTTCTTATTTTTCGTTTAATTTGAAAATCGTGGAAAAGCTATATTGAAAACAATGAATTGAAATTGAAAAATTATTAAGTTTTGTGTTAACTTAATTTTTAGATTTTTCAATTGGTATGGATTGTGATGTAATCGAAGATAAATTTATTGATGTAATGGATAATGGAGTAATTTTGAAAGGGTAATTTTATTGAAAAACTTACAGATTGGTATTTGATGCAAAATATGCGGAAAAGGTCTATAAATATTTTCATGAATTGTTTTTGAATTTGGCAATAAATGCTTGTTTCGATTTATATTTATTCATCATGTTGTCAAATGTTGGTATTTTTATTTTGTCTTCTATCAGTGCTGCAAGAGTATTTTAAAGTCTAACATAAAAATTTATATTGGAAGAAAATATTTTGAAACATGGTCAATGGAAATGTTTTGAACATTTAAATTCCGTAGCAATGCATTTGCAATTACTTTGAAACAGATGTTAAATTGAAGTGCATTCCATGATTAAGTATGGATTTTTTTTAACTTATCACGGGTGATATAACCTACGGGATCTATTAGTGCATCAAGTATTTGAAGTGGAACTCAACATTCCATAACCGAGGAAGGATCCCTATCTATTGATTGAAAATTTGTAACGAGTGGCTGCATAGAGGTCAGAATTACAATAAACAGTTCTGACGCCTTGAGGATACGTGGGCCTAGTGTTTATTCCAACTAGCTTCAGTGCGTCGGTTCGATAATGTTATCCTCGACCTTTTACAAATGCTGGATGCACGGAAAAGTTTGTGAATAAATGGCAACGAAGGTAAAAAGCAAAGTAGAATCTGATGACACAAAATTTTTTGCAGGACTAAGGCCATCACCACTCCTAAATCAAAGAAGACTATTAAATATTAATAAAAGAAAATTAACTCACCTCATGATTTCTTCCGGATCCTATACATGCCATACTAAATAAATTGAACCACACATAATAATGACTTAATTATTATTAATAAATGTTGCGTTGAATGTTGCACCATGTTGTGGATGATGTAAATGATTTCGATTAAAATCTATTGATGTTTGTAATTCTAACATCCTTTGCTATGATTCAAAAGCAAGGGATAAATTGGCAATCGTTGAAAACTATCATCAAAAATTGTTGCACCAAAACAAATGGGCGATTGTTGAAAAATATCATAAAAAAATTTTCGTTGCGCCAAATAGTAATAGACGATGGTTAAAGAATATCATAAATAAATTGTTGCACCAAAATTAAACGGGGTATTGTTGAATAAGTATAAACAATTCGTTTATACTTATTCAACACACCTAAAAGATAGGCTGTTGAATACAGATAGGTTGATAGGATAATTGTTGAACATTATTGCAATCAAAATGTAGCATCAAAATAAATCGGTGATTATTAATAAATTATTACAACTAGAAGATCCTCTTGTTTTTACAGATTTTTAATATTGGATGACAAATAAAATTAAATACTCTACTTAAAAGTTCGGAACCACGTTTTATGGTTAGCATTTTGTCTGGTTAGCAAGTATACAGATGATAGGCGAAATTCTGATATCAGAAAATAACGTCGTTTTCCTATGTTTGCGCCGCCTTTCAAAAGTTTGAACTAGGAAGCTGATGTTTCGGGTAAATTTTTTGTAGGTTCTAATGGTTAAACATGAGCCTGTGGGACGAAAATTAAAATACAAAACACCTTAGTGTACAAAAAATGTTATTTATCCGGACAAATCTTACATTATATACAATATCTGGAAATATGGTGTTTTTAAAAATATATTTATACATATCGTAGTTGTTAGAACGCCGTCAGACCAAATAATATATAAAAAATTATATAAACATATCTATATGTTCGTTCGTATAATTCTGTTTGTCTTTAAATCACATATCTTAACATCTCATTACTTATGACTCATTCATCAATATTCTATTGGCAAGCTTCATTTGTAATCAAACTTTAACGATCCGTTAAATTACATTCGATTTACATTCAACCTAATTTATAAAAATAAATAAATTTCTTTCATGAATCATAAAAATTCATTTCCTATTTTACTTTGTATTTATTTTTTTTTTTCTTAACCATCAAACATAATCAAAATCTTTATCAAAAAGCACAAAAATATTATTTGAAAAAATTTTCATTAAGTTTATCGATAATTTCATCATATTCACAGAACAAAAAACGAAGAACAGTAAAATAAACTTTTATTAGAAAAAAGATTATTATTTTTATATTTCCAATTTTGAGTTCGAAAACAGAAACGGAAAAGGGAGTTCCCGCATTGAGTTTGTAAAAGCTCATGCGCGAAAGCTTCTTTAAATTTAAATTATTCTTTATATCTTTATCGTTTTATTTTTACTTCAAGAATAATCGGAAGGAGAAGAAAGCTTTGGAAAAAAACAGTTTAAGGTGGAGCTTTCAAATAACTATAATCTTCAAGTACATCTACAAATATCACAAAACTGATAGAATAAATTTGAAAACAACAAGAAGAACTTTATTTTCAAAGTAGAAAAAAAGTTGTTTTTGTTTTTGGCTACAAAAAAAAATGCTAAATGCAAAACGTTAAAAGAACAAACTAGAATATGTTAAGTTCAAAAATTTGCTTTTTATATTATCTGATTGGATGGAATATCTTTGATAATATAATAAAGCTTTCGTTCTACTGTTTTTTGTTTCGTTGTAAAGGAAAAATTAGAATAAATTGGAATTTTTATGCTAACTAAAGCGTTTTTCTGTTCTTGGTTCGTAATTTGATTAATTTGGCATGTTCCTCCTTGCTTTTACATTTGTATTTTTTCGTTGGCTTTAAAATGTTTTATAAATTTTTTAATATTTAAAGAATTTTACTTTATTTATTTTTTTTTCTATTTATATTAAAAATTATTGTAACGAAAATTTATAAGGAGACGCAAAAGTATGATGTTATGAAGTTTTTTGTGAAATTAATGAAACTGTTAGATGAAGTGATGATTTCATGCGAAATCATTCAATTACTTTACTTAAAATATAAAACATTGATGGTTTAAAACAATTTTCAGAGATTGTAGTGAAAATAATTTTTTTTTTTGTTATGACAACAGAGATATCTTGGTTGAGCAAGAGCGACCTTACGAAAAGCTCAAAGAGGCACTTAAAGTCCGCCTATCCGGCAACACGTCAGAGCATATACACAAAGAGTTACGCGGTATGGACCTTGGAGATCTAAAGCCCTTACAATTGTACTTACTACTCCGGGATTTGACTGCCGAATCCCAAAATACATTCACAGAGGCAGCTCTAAAAGTTCTTTGCGTGAAAAACTCTCACCTGCTGTCCGTACTGCTATCGCTACCGTCAATGAGGATTTACCAAAGATGGCCACGCTAGCAGATAACATCCTCAATACTCTATGGGGTTCGCAAATACATGCGGTATCTAACCCTACCATTTCTTCTTCTTCTTCCTCTTCCTCAAGTGAGGTCATGTCACTTGAGGACGAATTCAATAAATTGGAAACACAGCTCCTCAATGATATGCAACGGCGAAATTTCTCCCGACCTCAAAAATACGCGAAGTTGATCCAAGGATCGAAATAATAATCGCAATCAAGATTTTCGTCAATATAATCGCTCTCCCATGCGATCTCGGTCCAGGTCTCGAACTTAGCTGTTTGATGGTATCTGCGGACGCCAAAAATGTCATTCAGAGTGCAAATATTTTCCTAAGCACTCCAATTCCTCTGCTTATAATTCATCAAGAAACACGTAAACGCATCACATGTGTCGGCGTGTAATGACAGTCACTCCCAACTCAGTCTCCTGGTCCTCGATACCTCTTCGCGAAAACATTTCCTCGTTGACACAGGTGCCGAAGTGTCAGTTATCCCCGAAACTGTGGAGGGAAAACTCTCAATAAGACTTCTTAATTTACATAGCTAAAGCGACTAAAGTTAGCGCTTAAATGGTACACGGTCGCTTGAACATTGGTCTGAGACGAACTTTCTGTCAGACCTTTGTTATCGTCGATAATACCATCCCTAAAAACTGACGTCTTGTCGATCCACTAACCTCATTTATTCACTTTTGTTAAACTCTCCACTTCTCCACTTGTATAACGTTTTTCAACGATTCTCTTAATATCGAAATTCTCAAAAATTTTAAAGACTTAACGTCCAAAACTGAGTTCGCAAAACCTGTGAAACATAACGTGACTCACGTTATTAAAACACGTGGCCCTTCCGTTTCATGTTTATATCGACGACTTGCTCCAGACGAATTGGCCATTGCAAAGGCGTAATTTGACGTAATGTTATCTCAAGGCATTTGCCGACCATCTAACAGTCCATAGGCCTCTTCTCTCCAAGTGGAGACCTTGCGGTGACCGCCGTGCTCTCAATAAAATCACAATTCCAGCCCGATAAATATCCATATGTCGCATATACCGGATTTTTTGCATGAACTTCAAGATGCAAATTTTTCTCCAAAATTGATCTCGCCCTCGCATACCATCAAATTTCTATTGATTAGCGTGATATAGCAAAAAAATTACAATGTCTACTCTGTTCGAGCTCTTCGAATGCGTTCGAATGACCTCCGGAAGGACCTTTGGATTGAAACGCTGTGCAATCTTTCCAACGGTCCATGCATTCTCTCTTCCGAGACCTATGTTTCTATTTCATTTTAAAAGATTACCTCATTATTACTTCTGAAACCATTGAGAAGCACCTCAAACATCTCCTGCAGTTTTTGAGCGTCTTTTTGACGCTGGTCTTATTATAAATGTTGATAAATGCAACTTTGCTAAAAGCAACGTCGACTTTCGTCGTTGCTATTACGCGTTACGAACGTCCTGAAATGGTTATGCAACGTCTCCGTTTTCTTGGAATGATAAAATTCTACCGCCCATTTATTCCTGACGCGGGTGGCAATCAAGCCATTCTCATGTCTAAAGGGTCTAAAATTAATGACAAACGCGTCTTTCAATGGTCTTAAGACGCCATTCAAGCCTTCAACTTATGCAAGTGGAAACTCAGTGAGACAATAACTCTTTCTCACCCCTCACACTCTGCCCAACATTTCGTAATGGTAGACGCCTCCGAAAAAGCACTTGGTGCGGTGGTTCAAAAAAAATTAATGATTATTTGGACACCTTTTATTATCTTCTGTGTGCGACTTAACGAGTCGCAACAGAAATACAGTGCTCGATCACCAACTCCTTGCAGCTTATTTTGCAATTAAGTATTTTCGGTATCTCTTTGAAGATAGAATCTTCACTCTTTTCAACGTTCATAAACCTCTCATCTACGATTTGTCGCAGAATCTTGATAAAGCAAGTCAGTTCAATCATTAAGATTTCATCAGTCAATGTACGACTGATATTTGCCACATTTCTGGAATTGATAATGCAGCTTCCGACACACTTTCTCGTATTGAACAAATATCGCTTCCAGAAAATGTTCCCTATGACGAAACTGCTGACGCTCAGTTCAATGATCTCGAATTCAAGTCGTAGACACTAGTCCCACGCTAATGCTCCATTGAATGTTAGTATCGCTAGGGCAATCGTACAAAACTCTTCTATGTGATACTTTGACAGACAATATTCGCCCTCCTACTTCTGAGGACAAACACTATTGTGTCACAATAATTGCCGCCGCTATGTTCGAAGCCCTCGAGCTATTCCTATCTCGGATATTACAACTGAAACAGTAGCATCAGCTCTCTAATCTATGTTACTCGCTTTGTAATCCCTTCAGTAATCGTCACTGATCAGGGCTCCCAACGTACTACCAATTACCATTCGAAATGTAACGTTCTCATCGAACGATGTAACGAACCGTAAAAGCCGCGTTCATGGCCTACGATAGATCGCGTACTGGGCACAAATATTACCGTCAATATAACGTCAGTATAACTCGTCCATATAGATTGTTTTTGCGAAAACTCTTACCTTACTCCTCAATCCGACTTCATTTCACAAATGGAACATCATTTTAATTACCTTCGTCCCGCTATTACGTCAAGACACACTTTTCCAACAGTTTTCGTCTCCAGCGCTCTCGAGCTCTCCAAAACACGCATGTTTTCTTACTTACTGACTTAGTACGTAAAGCACTACAACTAGTCATCAGCTGCGATGGTAAGAATTTCGCTATTGACCGTAAAGATCAACATTTTCGAGTCTCCATTGACAAATTAAAACCTTGCTTTAGGAAACAATCTGACGATAACTTAACTTAAAACTCACCTACTTCAAAAACTACCTACTTCAAAGACAAAACTTCGTCTTCTACAGATAACGTACATTCTACTTCTTCGGACCAATTCCATTCCTTTCCTTCTACATTCTGTAGAACCGATATAACGCGACAGTCAGGCAACCCTTTTATCTTAAAGGGTTAGATTTAGTTCCACTCCTCAACAACAGCTATTTTGCCCTGCATCAACAATTACGAGAGCAGGTAGGCGTTACAAATAATGTCTCAAAAAATTAGTAAAGCTATATTTGTCTCATTAAAGCTATTTTCGCTACAACACTCCCCCTAGATAAAAAGATAGAATTATTGTTCCAGCGCATGAAGGAAGCGAGTGGGGGTACGAGTGGTTCTACCATGCTCTCGTAATTGTTGATACTTACCACCTGGTAAGTCTGTCATTTCTCTTGTAATATTTTAACACGTTTTCATTTTCATGCTTTGTAGTATTTCATAAAAAATAAAATATTTAGTTTTAAAAGTTGTAGATAACATATGAATGCAAAACTAAATAGCTAAACTAAAATAGCTATATAACTCCTTTTTGTTGTGAGTAGATATATTTGTGACTATTACTTAAACTATAAAGTGTAAACTGCACCATTTTCACGAACTAAAATATACATTTTTGATGTTTTTAGCCATCCTATTACACAACATTTTTAATTTTAAAAAACATATTCTTAGTAATTCTGATGATATCGCTCATCCATCGCTCAGTCCATCACAATAAAATAATAAAAAACTTTCTTGATCACAATTCAAAACTAGAACAACAGTTAATAAACTTTTTACAACCAAATTTTAAAGAAAACTAACAAACAAACAAATGAGTCTCCATTAAAATCAATTAAATTGAAAATTTAACAAACAAACGTATAAATCAATTGGTATGAACGAATTCAAATCAGCGCGAAAAATTGGTCGCGACATTTTTTTGAAGAACATATATTTTTTAAAATTCTAGACAAGTTATATTATGTCTAGCATGCTCGTCCACCTATGTGATTGATTGTTTTATTACAATTGAGAGTTCAGTCACTTGAATTGAAAAATAAAATTGATGTGATTTGGTGAACAATAAATATAATTGGTTACCGGTTCTTTGCTGAAAATACTTTTTGGAAGTTGGAAATGTTATAATGTTATCAATTTAAAGTGTCAAACACTAAATTGTTCAACTATAGTACGCCAGCCGAGATTTGCACCCACATTAAGTCCAAAATAGCTTACGTCCGTGCATCATATACTATTTTTTATTCGCCGCAAGCAAAATATTTAACAAAAATTTGTTTATTCTAATTTAAAATTATAAATTTGTATAAGTTTTTTAAAAAAAATATGTGGAACAAGTAACCTTTGACAAAATACTTGTTATTTTTTCCAAATTATTGTATAACCATGACAACAAATGATAACAACTATTTTAATTGGATAATGAAATTTTAAATTTAAGGGTTGCTTTGATAAAAAATTCTATTTTTTCATAGAATTTAAACAAATACAAATGCTTTTTGCTTTTTTGGACGTAACTATGACAACAAAATAAACAGTTAAAAAGTGACACTTTAAGGCCGCAAGTTACAGTAATAAAGTAACACTTTAATATGTAGGCGAATAAAAACATTTTTGTTTCATCAAAATCATAATTTCTAATAACTAAAATGAAAAAGGATAGGATCTAAAATATCATTTCATTTCTACGCTTGAGTTTGTATTCAACTTTGCAGGTGCAGGTCTTGTATGTTTAAACATCAATTTCTCATAAATTTAAAACCACAAAAAAATTTGTCTTGTTTTAAGTAATTTAAGAAAACTAAAAAGAAAAACTTTTGTTTTCTTTAAATTATTGATTGAATTGACTTATCAATATTTTATATATATTTCCTTCAGTTCCATATTGACATTGATCTCAATCGATCGATTGATGTTTATAGCAAACCTCATAAAAAAACTAAAGTTATGAAATTAAATTAAAACATTCTTCTTGTAGTTTACGTGACAGAAAATTGTCGGCCATAATATCACCAAAATTTGGAGACAAAATTCATGTGTTTTTGTTCCTTTTTTTGATATTTTAAGTTTTCAGTCGTGAGTTTATTGATTTTGGAGATTTGTTGATTTAAAAAAATCAACGATAAAAAATATTTTAGTTTTAATTGGATGGTGTGATTATGCAGAGACCAAAAATGAAAAAAAACAGTAATAAATACGAAAATAGGATTGGGGTGTTAAGCAAGTAATTGAAAAAATTCAAAACAGCGATTACATCGTTTGATGAAATCTCATATTTTTTTTTAAATAAAAAGTGTTGTGTTATAGTGTTTAGAATATGTGTCACAACAACACATAAATGCCTTTTAAGACCTAGGTCCAGACCTAGGTCCCACAACAACTTGCGTTCTAAGGTGTTGATGAACGCTTTTTTTAAGCCTCTGCGGATTGAAGCCACCTGAGGCTATAGATTCCGGCAAACTATTGTATGCAGTTCGGCCAAAGAAGTCTGCCAGTATGACAGCGCGAGTTATAACATTTAATTTGTGTTCGAGATCGGAAATTGACCCAAATTAACCTCCAGTATGAGTTGGTTGGACTAAAATCCATCTTTTGGTAAGCTTTCAAACAACAGGACCCTCATTGATTCTATATAATCACTATCAAATTTAAGACATTCCTTTGGTCACCGAAAATGTCATTCTGCCACCATCCCTGGAGGCTAACTTCATAACAATCAGTATTATAAACAGTATTCAGTCAACAGTAACACTTTCAATTTTATTTATTGAATATTGGTTGTATAGATGTCTCGCTATTGTTTGCTCGAATAAATAAGTCTCAATATCTTCATATTTTTTTTAATATTTTAAAAAAATATATGTAAATATCAGTATACCAACATGAAAAATGGCAAACAAAAAGCATTCAATAAATATAATAATTTTTTAAATCACTAAAATTAATTATTCAAAGTGCCTGTTTGATTTTTGTTTTTGTTTTATTACGTTCACAAACAAATATTTTTTTCCACATACTTTTTGATGAAAACGGATAAAATTCATTCATTTATTATCACGAAAAACCAGTCATTTTATAAAATGTTAAACTAGTTTTTTCTTCTCTATTTCTTTGTCTATTATTATTATCATAAAATAAATATCATTTCACTTCGTTTTTTAATATTCGTGAAACATGCACCTGACATTTGTGTGCATATATGTGCTTAGTCGTTTTACGACATGTGTACGGTATAGTGCGCATCATGTGCATGACAAGTATTATGCACAATTTTGTGCAAGTGGGTTTTGAAATATGCTCAATTAATGTACATTTCATACATTTTTTCAACAATTTTTTACGGGTATATAACATTTTGAGTGGTCTTTAATCATTGCAGAAGGCAGTTCTTTCCTCTCATTAAGCTTTTATTTATGATATCTTATTTTATGCCTTCAGTATTAGCATACTTCATATTTTATTATGGGATAGAACTTATTGTTTAGTTATCTTCCTCTATAAACTCCTCTATAATATATTAAAACTGGAGTCCACTTGAACTTAATATTAAATTAAATAATTAAATGAAAAGAAGCTTCAACTTGCAACAAACATCTAAGATTTTCTATCAACATTAATTTATATCAAATTTAATGAAAAAAATTATAAATCAAAAGGACATTCAGATATAAAAAGAAAACATTCTTCAAAGATCTTTTTTCCCTCCTAGTGTCCAATTTATTTTAGAAAAAATGCAAGGAAGTTGGAATATCTCATTCAAGTATTTAATTCAAATTTAATTTTCTTCTTTCAATTATTTCATTTTTTTTTACTTTACATAATTAAAACACAGGCGACGTAATTTCACTTAATTAAATTCCGTTATTTTTAATAAAAAAAAATGTTAAATCAGATCACCAATCCTATTAGATTGGAGATGAACCCGAAAAAAAAAATTCTTCAAAATAAAAATAACTACACTTGCTGTTGCAACATAATGGGTGATGATAAAGTTTTGAGTTCGTAAAAAAAATGTTGACCATTTCTTAGATTTAAATTTTATCTTTTAATTCTAAGCTTTTGAGTTTTGCGATATCGAAAAGATTTGCTCAAATTTTGATTGTTCGATTAGAAAACTTAAACAATTCCCTTAATAAATTGACCCTTTTATGTTTCCCATCTTTCGTTGTAATAATATTCTTCAAAAGTGCATTCACTGAAGTGGAATGCTCTTCTCTTTTTTCTTTACAGTAGAAAAAAAATCGCGTTTACATTTTTTTTAACTTTTTATTTACACGCTTAAAGGATCACAACATTGGTTCACCCTCTATTTAGCAAGTAAACAAAGTAGTCAGTCGCTGTAATCTCATTCCAGTTAACATAATTATCAACCCACCAAAAATAAAAAAAAAAATGCGATACTTTTAATTACATTTTTTTTGTCACACAAGAAAAACAATACAATAAAAAAAGTTCATGGAATGAGCGGATTGAATCTTGTGATTCTCTAGTCATGGAAATAAATAAGAAAGGAAGTTAAGTTTTTTTTTGTCAAAGGAAAAATATACAACAAATAAAAAATCTTCCCTTTTATTTTGTTTTTTTTTTATTAGAAAATCTGATTTTATATTGTTTATTCTGTAATTAGATTTTGAGACACAAAATAATAATAAAAAAAATGAAAGATAGCAAGAAGTCGTTTTTTTGTGTGAATTTGTTAAGGATAGCTATGATGATGTCTTTTGAGTATGCTAGGAGTGGGGCATGGGGATTATGGTTTGTTTTTTTTGTGTACAAAAAAGAGTTGTTGTTGTGCTTGTTTTTATTTTTAACTTTGATCTTACGTTTTATAAATTGATTTATTTTGATTAGGTAAAGCATTTGAATGTTTTTAGTAATATTGTCCACTAAAGTTTTTTATTTGTTTGAGACTTAAAGGTTTTGATTGTATGTATGACTATGGTTAAATTAGTGCTCAGCACTTCGAGCAAGTATAGCTGTCGATTATACTGCGCACACGATGGAAGAATATTTTGAATTTCCTTAGAGGAGAATTCGCTAAAGTTATATTTATAGTAGATAGACAATTCAGCCACATTTCTTCTGTGCTGGAGTGAATCAAGCTGGTCCGTTAGTTCGGTATTACCAATCAACCGTATATAACAAATTATATATAAGTTAAAGAGTTCGACTCATTAGACTACGCAGTGTTTGTTACAATTCGTGCTTAAAAAGTTCACCTTTGCTATCCTTCATACGTGCTAAATGTTCAAAATCAATAGCAACCCAAAACGGAGTTTCGCAGATGATAGCACAAATGTTAAAGCTAGGTACCAATAGTTCATGCTTAAGAACCTAAAAACTGGCAGAGTATGGTGACTGGAATCAGAATTTCATTTCATCTTCGCGAGCGATATCGGGTACAAAAATCAAAACACCTTCAGTGCCAGAATAATGCAAACGATGGTTTCATATTTCATACGGGTGCAGGCATATTCTTCATCAAAACAATTTTCTAAAAGTTTTGAAAACGCTCGTTCTATGTTAATTAATGATTATGCTGAATTGTATGGTATGCTCTTATTCTTTCGTTAAAATATTTTGCTAACCAGTTTGTTGAAAGGTTTTTGGTAATAAAAGTTGCGTTAGGTTTGGCTAGATGCTGGCAGCAATGTTTATTTCTTTTTGTACTTTTAATTTTATGTGCTTAACAATAACATACCTACCTCCATAATCTATTGGAAATAATGAATTATATTTATAACATTTCGTTTTGTGAATTTCGTTTAAAGATCGTCATTAAAATTGCCTTTTCTTTTAAGCTAATAAGTTTTACTTGTAAGATTTTATCTTAAACTAATTAGAAAATAGCACAACCAAAGTTCTTCCGAGAATACAATATCAAATGTCACTGATGTCTTAGCACAACCAAAGTTCTTCCGAGGATACAATATCAAATGTCACTGATGTCACAAATGTCTTCAGATTGAGCTAGCTAGGACAATCTGAGTCGCAATTGACTTGAAAACATCTAATATAAAGTGTGTTGCACACGGGTCGAGGTCCTCACACCTATATCTATTATTTCGGGATTGCTGCAGTTTGCCAGAGTCTTATTACTAATAGCCCATACAACGCAATAAAAAACTCGTTTGTGAAATCATAAAAAAATATGAAAAAATTAGAATTAGGGATCGCTCCATGGGTGTCAGAACGAGGTCGCCCACATGTCACTTTCACAATAGTCGAAGTTCAATGTATTATTTTACTATTTAATATATAGATACTGTACTGAACATTTTTTATTTTATTTCAATTAAATGATTTGGTCGATTGATTTCAGCTATTATGCTTACATAAAAGTTAGTTTTAAATTTAAAGACAAGTTTATTTACAAAAGACTGTTATGGATTTATACTATTATCTTTACACTCGGACTTCTTTTTTAATTATTTGTACATCATGTACGCCGAAACAAAATTCCAATTTTATTTGAAACTAAAAAGTTGATTGATGGACCTCGATATGTATCTCTCATATATCTGTCCCTATCTATTTTTCATGAGTCCGTTTCTACCATCGGATTGCTCGAAAGTTTTATTAATCAGCAACTTTCTTGCCGGCCGATGGCAGACAGACTCTACTATAAATTATATTTCACTAATATATGAAGGAAAATATCGAGGTCCAACTCCACCACTGCATGATTTTAATTGGCGTCAAAAAAATAAATTTAATCTTGTTAACTAGTTTATTGGTAATTGTTTTTTTATCCGATTCTATTATAATTTCTCATTTTTTTAATATAAGTGTTGAGTAATAGGAACTACAATATGTGTCACTACAACACATATAGATACCTTTTAAGCCCTACGTCCTAGAACAAAATAATTTTTAAGGTGTTGGTGGACGCTTTATTAAATGTTTCTGGATTGAAGTCCGTTTGTACGTTGTGGCGACAAAGAAGTCCCTCTGCATTCTGTTACAATGTCAGTAAGTTATTTTGACATTTTGGCTGTTTTCACCAACCGATGAAATTGAAAACGTGGAAAAGAATATGGATACTGTATGATGGGTCTGATTTTATCACGCGGCACTGTTTTGACGATATTTATAAAAAACAATGAGATGCAATGGTAGATTGAAAGTTTTTGATGCGCTCTTGCCGTCGCAATTATATGTTCGTTTTAGAGTAAATCGTTTGAAATTGTGATTCCAAATAAAGGAATGCTTTCACATTCGAATATTAACAAATTATGATTTATAGAATGCAAGTAAAAATAAATTGGCGTCTTTATTTAATTTTTAGAAATATTAAAATAATTGTACCAATTGTTAATCCATAAAATAATTTTTTTTATATAATATAATATTTATCTTGCGTATTTTTGTTTCCAAAAATTAAAATTTTAATTATTTTTTTGTTTGTTGTCGGCATTAATTTTGAAAAAGAAACAAAACTACAATTGTAGTAGTTTTTTAAAAGTATATTTCAACATGTTTTTCTTAGTTAGTTTATGATTTGCTTATATAATTAGATAACACAAATTAATTCGATATGTTTTTAGAGTTAAACCATAATTTTTTATTGCAGGAAAAATAACAACAACCTTGATAAATACGAGCGATCATCAACAACAACAGATAATTATGTTGTCACCATCAACAGTGTAAAAATGTTTTGTTTGTTCAGAAAGCGCCTGTACATTTGGCGTAGCGATTGATTTATATTATTATTATTTTTCAACAATTTACCTTTGGCGCAACGGGTGATTTATTTTATAATTATTGTTTAACAATCGAGTACATCTTTGGCCCAAAGATTGATATGTTTCGATGTATTTTTGTTATTGTTCAGCAATCGCCTGTACATTTGGCACACCGACTGGTTATGATCATTATATTGCTATTATTCAACAAATTGTCTGGTTATATGCAACGTTGCTGGTGCAACGATTTTTTTTATATATCTTAAACTTAGGTGTTAGTCACTATGATTGGCTAGTATTAAAGAAGTATGGAGGTTTGCATCAATTACAAATAGCGGGATGAGTTAAACATTTCTTTTAATGTTTTGATTATATATGATGTGGTGATTGTGATGGTTTTGGTTTCTCATTGCTGATTTGAATTCATCATATTTTCAAAATTTTGCGTGCAACTCAGCATTTATGATGGGCTGAGGAGATATTTTCGCACTCGCAGACGGAGACTAGTTGGAAGTTTAATCTCAAGGCACGCAACTCTTTGTATTTTTCTGATCCCATTACCAGGAACGCACGGTGTTCATTACAATAGTTATGCTTTAGGAAACACAAACTGTGATATCATACCAAACACAGACTATGAATTACTATAAGGAACTGTACATGTGAATATAAATATGTGTGTTTTAACTTTTAACCACAAAACAGTAAAACGATCAAATTTTTATAAAAGGTTGGTTGACCTTTTGTCACCCATGGTCTCTAAAATAGGCTATCATGTAATTTAAATCTAGCTAAATTCAACTATTTGTTATAGTATAAAATTATTCAATAAAACTTCAAAGAAAACAATCAGCTACAATTTTTTCTAACAATTTTCAATAATACATGTAACAAATCGAACATGTGAAATTCCTCTTCTGCTTCTTTAGTTTAAAAAAAAAACAAATCCAAAGTGCGTTTTCTTACAAATTCAAAATTGAATATACAAAGAAATTGCAATATAAAAGCAATTTCTTTTGTTTGTTTTTGTTTTGTTATTTTTGCAACCAAAACGTTATTTCACTTTATTGATTTGCATTGAATGGAAAATTTATTTTTAAGTTTTTAATTCAAATTTTCTTCATCTCTTATTACTTTATTTTGCGAAAAATTTCAATTCCTGATTATTATTATTCTTTTTTTTGTAAGCCAATTTCTGTTCTTATAGTTTCTTCATCTTAATAATATGCAAAATATTTTGTTCTTTTATTGCATTTTTTTTTTGGTACTGTAAATTTTTTAAAATATGGAAATTTTTACGTTTCGTTTTTTTTGCGTAACAAAAAGGAAATTATTTTGTTCTGTTAATGTTCAAAGAGCTAAAGCAGAAAAAAGTAAGATAAAATGTAGAAATTACAGAACAGAAATTTCTTTTTGTTATTGGTTTAGTTGTAGGAAGGTTGTTGAAGTGAAGAAGAATAGGAAATTGTGAAAGCACAACATGTTAGAAAGACTTTTATAGACTTTATGGACGCATAAATTGATTGTTGTAATATAATAATGTTTTTTTATTAAGCGTTGTGAATTTTATGTTTTCGGTTTTTGTTTCATACTTTTATTTAAAACTTTTTTAATTTTGTCTCTAATTGTGGTCTACAATTCCCTAATTGTGACCCACATCCAAACACCGTTCCAAAGCTTCGAGGCGAGAGTAAAAAATCAAGTAAAGCAACTATTTGTTTTGGTGGTAGAGAGTAACTAAAAGGTCTCAAAAAATTATGTTCGGTGTTAAAGTGTTCATCGCAGTTATGAAAATTTGCAACCTGTCAGAATGTTTTTGATTTACTTTAAAGTTCTATTATTGATAGGAATTTTACTTATAGGAGCACTTGAAAGACATATACCAAATAACTATACTAAATTGGCTATACCAAATATCCAACAAAAGATCCTAATATTAAATTAAACCCAAAACCTCTATTATTATAAAGGTGTTTAAGCCAGTCGATCTGAACCAATTCACTGAATTCTAATTTCTAAATTCATTAAATTTTTCTAATTTATCTCATAAAAATCATAAAAATAATAATATAAATTCAATTTACATTAAATTAAATTAGAATTCCAATAAAAATAATTAAAACCAAACCAAGAAATTTACATTAAATTTAAACAAACAGAAAAATCACAAAAATACATATAACCACTTAATTGAATATAATAAATTTTCTTAATTTGACACAATTTATCTTGAATTTATTTACTTAAATTACGAGAAAATTTCACATACATTTTCTTTAAAGTGCTTGCGTGTGTGTGTGTATGTTTATTGTGGAAATAAGCGGGGGTATTGTATAATCAATTTTTTTTTTAAATTAATTTATCGTTCGGTGAAAACGTTATAGTTAATTAGTTTTAATTAATATTTTAAACAATAATTACATGTGACATTTTATTTATTCATTTACTTTGTTCTTTGAAAACAAAAATGTTTTTCGGCGCAATGGATATTTATGAGCTTAACATTATTAGTGGAGACATGCAAAATATATTATCTAAGTAAGGATAAAAGCTAAACAATATATTTTAAATTAACATTATAAAACCTTTAACCTCAGTCTATCTATAGTATACCCTTTTAACAAAAACAGTAGCCAAAAGTGTTATGACAAAAAAACTCTTTGATCTGTAGTACCAATAAAACCAAAGTGCGAAGTATAGTCAATCCATTTCAACTCTAAAAAGTATAAACTCATAAAACTTTTATGACACATTAAATAACCAATTTCTTAAAGAAATAAAAAAAAAATAAGCAAAATATCGCAAAAATTCTTATTCATATATTCTCATCTTAATTCATTTGAATCTCTATATAAAAGATGAATTCTTTTATGATCCTTTTAGTATAAAATTTAAAAAAATGTTAAGTTTTCTTGTTTGCTAAGAATAGCTTTATCCACATTTTTTAATATAAGGAAATGTGACTCAAGTGATTTAATTTCGTCCATTTTATAGTATCTTTATTATGGTGACCAATAGTGACTCTAGTTTCATTCACTTTGATTTGAATAATTTATTAAAATAGAGCACAACTTGGATTTAATTAATCCACGTTTTAAATCTACAACTAAATTTTTTTTTCGAGTTCCGTTAACATAATAAAAGGATTATTAAAAGTTAACGAAGAAAACAATTTAATACAATTCAAACATGTTTATTGTTTTCGAGATATATTTGCAATATACGTACATTAAAATCACCATTAATTTTGATTTTATTATTAAAATTAAATTTGATGATTTATTACCAAGTTCATAATTGTTATTACAGTTTGCACTCTTACATTGAAAAAACATGAAATAAATTTTATAAATTTTATGGAGAGATAAGACCGACAAAAGAGCTAACATTGTTGCAGCGAATATTTGTTGGCTTATATTAATGAGTAATCCGTTATTATTATAATCTCCTATAAATTAAATTATCTGTTAACAAAACTATGGTAACGAACTGTTTCAGGTATTATTTGGAATTATGCAAGTACTCAACGCTATATTGAAATACTAAGAATCGAACGCTTGTTTTTCTGTTAAATATTATTCAATATTTCAAAATCGGTATTGTTTAAAACACATGATACAACTGTGGCAAACGAACGTATCGTGTATAAAAACTTCATAAAAAATAGTGCTTACGTTGTTATTGACTGTTCGGGGCTTCTCACATATATTACAGTTTGTTTGCCCCTTGGTCACTTGCCCCTTGGAACAATGAATGGAATGAATAGGGAACAATACTTCCCCGTTTTAGAAAAACAATTCCGCATTACACATATCAAGAAAATTTAATCTTAATCTTACATCACAAAGATTCACAACATTCTGGCATACTCATTCACAATATTTTGGCATACATACTCTCCTTTTGTTTCCTTATTTCTTTCATGTCGTTCCAATTTCGATGGCATTATGGGGGGGGAGTGTTGTGGCGAACGAACGCATTGTACATAAATACTTCATAAATAAAATCAAATAAAAACTAAAGCTTGCGCCAGAAACAACCAAAACTATTATATTCCGTATATCTCTCTTTTATCATACGTTTGATATAAATGCTAGTGCTTGGTTGAAATAAACATTAAAAACTCAGAAAAATATGTTTTCATATTGTAACGATCGACTATTTCGAATATTTCTCTAAAAGTAGGAATATTCATATGTATAGATTTTCGCTAATAATTTGCCAATTTGTTGCAACTCGGGCTTTGTTTTTCTAGAAGGAAACAGGCATAAAAGTTTTTATGTATGCTACAAGTTGGTCAATGATATTTTAACGTTTAATTTTAGTTCATTGTCCCCAATACTAATTAATAATACTGTTTGGGTGTATTACATGTAGAGTAAGTAATACAGCTGTTCAAATTTATTGAGTTTTAGAAAAATTGTTTGATCAGATGATATATAGAAGTTCAAATGTATAATTTTTAAACGAGAAAGAAACAAGAAAAAAGAAACAAAACACTGAAAGGTTTTACATATATTTCCCAATCAAATCGATCAAAAGATCATTATGTAAATATTAATGAAATAATTAAGTTATTGTGAGACAAAAAATGTATATTATAAATATAAATTTATATTGTTTGTTCATATTAAATTTGTTGAAAAAATTTAAAGTTTTGAAATTTGTGTTATTTTTTACTCTACCTACAGTGTTAGATTTTCGTTGTAGTTTAATAAGTTTTGTGTGTTAAGAAGTTTGTGTTAACAATTTTTAAAGTCAAACTAATAAAATATTCCAAACAAATTTCAATATTTTTGATTTATTGTAAAAAGCATATTTTTTTTCCATTTTTAAATATGAGCGTATTAGAAAACTGCTTCAAAGATATCGAAACCGTTGTTTTACCATTCCGGTTACTGAAAGGAACATAAATCGATAGTGGCTAAGAAAAATGCAATGGACGTAATTGAATTGGATGTCCGAAATTTTGTTCATAACGGTAAAAATAGCTCGTCTAAAGTTCTTCGCATAAAAGTAAACAAGAAGTTGCATAAAAATAGTATGCTGAGTTTAATTTGTAAATTAGCGCCCACAAATATAGCTCGTCTTTCATTTTTGAACATGATAAAATTATTTCAACGAGATACATATATTGTAAAAATTAGTGTTCGAGGAAATTTTAACATTATGAAACACAACAGTAAACCATTGTAATTACATCACAGTATTTTATTGGAGCATCAAGTAATGATTTAGAAGGGTGCTAATAAATGAATTAATTACAAATAATTCGTATGTTTATGATGGTCATGCTGGTTCATCTTTTGCTTTTGTTCATCTTTGTATAGTGATGTGATTAACATAGGATATTGTATTTTACATTGCGTCTATGGATAACGCTTAAGATTGTTGGATAAGTGATTTATGGACTGGTCTTGGAAGAAAACAATAAATGAATGTAAGTAAGCACTTTGATTTAATTTATATAATTATTGTTAATTTATTTTAGTACTGTTAAATTATTTTTCTGTTAGCTAATTTTACGATTTATAGACAGTTTCTTTTAATTTTTGTAAATATTCTGTGATATATAAGAGATTTCTAGGGTCAGGGTTTCCGAATTTGTTTTATAAAAGTTCAATCTCTACAAGATTTTTCAAATGTTCATTCTGTTTTTCGGCCTGTGAAAACTCATTTGTATTTTCGGTGTATCCGTATAATACACTGACAACATCGACACAAGGCACACTATTTCTTAATAACATTATCAACTACTGCAAGCTGTTGTTTATTTTTTAGTTAATAAACATTCCGGCCTACCAATATAATCAATGGATTAGATCCCATTTATATGCGGGAGTCGTATAATATAATGGGTGATCCGAGGTCAGCATCGCTAATCTAATCAAACGACTATTTTCAACACAAGAAAGTTTTCGATATTTCGTGTTCTAGAATACGTCGAATACTTTTCACTCCAAAAAATTGATGTAAATAAAAAATTACATTCTTTTCACTAAAAACTCAATTTATTTTTGATTTAGTTACCAAGACTGCTGGATTGCTGCTGACACCAAACTCTACTCACTACAGCCAGCCTGTTTTGGTGTGTAAAATTAAATAATTTGATTTATTTACATCGTCCAAAAGCATGCTTTTAGAACACAAATCAAAAATATGGAGGGGCTGAAATCTCACAGCTCTGAGATATCAAGACTTCGGTCTGGGTTCAGGATTTTGATATAGTTTCGGCAAACAACTTTTATGAGGACATGGTTTTTAGTTTTGGGCAGCGATGTATATCAAACATAGCTTTTTGTTAAAGTACATGCATTTTTTTTTCTCTGTTTAGATATATGTATTACAAAACTAACACGAAACATCAATACGTTGTCGGAAAATTATAACAGATCATAAATTAATATAACTTAGTGAAAAAATTATACAATCAGCAAACTCCTCAAAAACCTTTCCAATTAGCGTTTCGAGAAAATATTACAAAATCACAAATTCATATTTCTTTCAAAATTAAAATTATTTATAATTTTTAATAATAATTATTTATTAATTAAAAATATTTTAAAAAATTAAATAAAATCAAACTTTTTTCATAATTCTAAAAATATCCCAAAAATTACTACAAAATCGAAGATTAAAACTTTTTTCAAAAATTTTAAAAATATTACAAAAATTATAACAATCAAACATTGAAACTTTTTTCAAAATTCCAAATATCAGAATAAAATCAAATATTTAAACTTTTTCTATATTCTAATAATGTTCCAAAAATTCATAACAATTCAAACTTTTACCAAAATTATAACAATATCAAAAATTTAAACTTTTTTCGAAATTCCAAAGATTGTAATAAAATTTCAAATTTTTCAAAATTCTAAAAATATTCCAAAAATTCATACAAAATCAAAAATTGAAACTTTTTTCAAAATTCTAAAACTATATATATAAAAAATTTGTAAAATTCTATTTTATTTTCAAAATTCTAAAAATATTGCAAAACTTATAACAAAATCAAAAATTAAAACTTTTTCCAAAATTCTAAAAATTTTGCAAAAATTATTATAAAATCATAAATACAAACTTTTTTCAAAATTTAAAAAGTATTTCAAAAACTATTACAAATTCTAAAATTTCCATGTTCAATTACATATACGCATTATTTCAAAAGTTAGAATAAAATCAAATATTTAAACTTTTTCTAAATTGTAATAATATTACAAAAGTTCTTAAAAATTCATAAATTCAAACTTTCTCGAAAATTCTAAAAATATTGCAAAAATTATAACAATATCAAAAATTCAAACTTTTTTCAAAATTCCAAAACTTATAAATAATATAATAATATCGAAAATTAAAAATTTTTCAAAATTCTAAAAATATTGCGAAAATTATTACAAAATCAAACAAACTTTTTTTCAATATTTCAAAAACTATAACAAATTAAAAAATTTCCATGTCCAATTACATTTACGTCATTCAAACAACTAAATTTTTTTTTCCAAAAATTGGTTAAAAAATAAATGAAATAATTTTTTTGACACACTTGACAATATTTTTTTGACAAACTTAGTTATAATGCAATTCTCAATACAAATAAAATTAATTTTATTTTATCCAAAAAATTGGGTAAAGTAATAAATAAAAATCTTTCTTTTGATACACTTGACAATATTTTTTGACAAACATATAATACCATAATTCTCCATAATAATAATAAAATTTCATGTCATGCAAATATATTTCATGTCATACAAATAAGTAATTTTATTTTTTCCAAAAAATGGTAAAAAATAAATAAAAGTCTTTCTTTTGACACACTTGACAACATTTTTTGACAAACTTCCAAACTTCTAATGCAATAATCTAGTTTTTAATCTCACATACCCGTGAAGAAATGATACAATCAGCAAACTACTCAAAAACCTTCCCGTTTCGAGAAAATATTACAAAATCAAAACGAAGTAAATTCATATTGCTTTCAAAATTCCAAAAACATTGTAAAAGTTAAATAAAATCAAAAATCTAACTTTTTCAAAATTTTAAAAATATTCCGAAAATTGTTACAAAATCAAAGATTAAAACTTTTTTCAAAAATCCTAAAAATATTGCAAAAATTATAACAAAATCAAACATTGAAAATTTTTCAAAAATTCTTTAAATATTGTAAAAATTATAACAAAATCAATAATACAAACTTTTTTCAAAATTCCAAAAATATTTCAAAAATTATAACAAATTCAAAAATTTCCTTGTCCAATTTCATGTTCAATTACATTTACGTCATACAAATAACTAAATTTTTTTTTCCAAAAATTGGCTTAAAAATAAATGAAATCATTTTTTTGATTCACTTGAAAACATTTTTTTGACAAACGTTTATTGCAATAATCTAGTTTTTGATCTCACATACCAATCCCGACCATCAAAATTTTTCCACAATCTTCTTCTTATATATATATATATATATATATATATATATATATATATATATATATATATATATATATATATATATATATATATATATATATATATATATATATATATATATATATATATATATATATATATATATATATATATATATATATATATATATATATATATATATATATATATATATATATATATATATTAATACGCTAGATTAAAACTTTGTGGAGCATTAGGCTTTTTTATTCGCAGATGGATTCATTTGAAATTTTCACAGCTAACTGATATTAGTGTAACCTATATTCGGATTCGGATTCACACAAATCGGATCATGTCATGAATGTTGCGAATGATTTAGAATTGAATGTGGTGAATGATGAAATTCCCTTTGTAATTTTGAGAGATTCGATCAAGTGTGCTTTGAATGTGATTCCAGGTAACTTTGATTCGTATGTTTGTGGTGCTTTGGATATGAGTTGTCATTTTTGTCATGCCAAACATTTTGCAAGAGAAGTTACTTCAAATAATAATGAAGCGTTTTCTTTGTGTTGCCATAAAGGCAAAGTCAATTTACCTCCTCTTTCTGAAAATGCGTTTTTCTCTAATATTTTCGAAGGATTGAATTCAAATGATAATGCTATAAAAAAACGTTCTAAAAGTTTTCTTTCAAATATTCGTTCCTATAATTCGGCATTTGCAATGATCAGTTCTGAATGTAATATAGCGGATTCTACTGCACGTGGTATTTATCATTTTAAAATTCATAATATTTTTTATCATCGTACTGGTGCTTTAATTCCTGCTTATGGTCGACCTCCAATGTATGCACAATTATATTTTTATGATGTTGATACTGCTGCTAATATGAGAATGAATAGAAACACCAATGTATGTGTAATTTTTCTTATGCGTGAGATAGGTTTTGAGTTAGATCGTGTGAATCCTTTTGTTCGTTCTTTCAAATCAATGCATGAATTTTGTGAAAGACCTGAGAATGTTACTGCTGATGTGTCAATGGTTATAAAAGTTAACAGAGAATGTGATATTCGTCGTTTTAATGATGCTGTTCAAACTGATGTGGCTGCTATTTTTAAAAACTAGGAGGGCCCGGCGTGCTTCGCTACGCTTATAAATAAAGTTTTTGCGTAGACATTTTGTTGACGTAGAAGCAATGATTTCAAAAAGTGGTAATGAGAAATGCTACCATATAATTTTTAATTTTTCTTTTTAAATATATGAATGAAAAATAATCAGAACTCTAGCTGATCAGTTCGGATATATGAAAAATTAGCGATCAAATAAGTTTTCAAGTAAGCTTCGTATGAAAAATTAGCATATGAAAAATTAGCGATCAAATAAGTTTTCAAGTAAGCTTCGCTAATTTTTCATATATCCGAACTGATCAGCTAGAGTTCTGATTATTTTTCATTCATATATTTAAAAAGAAAAATTAAAAATTATATGGTAGCATTTCTCATTACCACTTTTTGAAATCATTGCTTCTACGTCAACAAAATGTCTACGCAAAAACTTTATTTATAAGCGTAGCGAAGCACGCCGGGCCCTCCTAGTTATTATTACTACTCATTATCACAAATGAACGTTTTTTAAGCATATGCATTTACTTGTTCTGACACACTTGACGATTTTTTTTGACACGCTTCCGGTACAGTTATCGAACACATCGTCCTTTCGGCTCTTCCCAAATACTCAATGGTAACCTATTTTGAAAAACAAACATTTTTTAAATCCCTTCAGCGGTTTTCTAGATTTCGTCGGTTGCGACGGCCGGCCGGCCTGCAGACAGACATACATTTTCTTTTTTTTTTTTGGAATAGCTTTGACCTAAAACATCGAGATATGCCAAAAAAAGGTGGGGGTAAGAATTTCAATTTTGGCTCATGAATGTAATACTTAGGTTTTTCAAAACGAAGTAATTTTCAAACCGAAGTAATTTTTCAAACCGAAGTAGAAAAATAAAAATTACAAATCATCAAGGAATATTAGCTCACTTGGGGCTTTGTGAAATCTTGAAACGTAAAGATATCATAAAAATTACTAATATGAGAATCTTTCCAAAAACAATAACTTTCCATATCGGGTAGTTAAAAAAGCTGTCTAGCCGGCAGTTATAGACCGATGGTTGAAAAATTGCTATAAACATTTTGAAATTTATATACAAATTTCGAATCCATTTTCTGATGTAGCCAAATGTTAACTAACCAATAACTTAAATACCTTATACATCGAAATTATAAATAGAACTCAAAATAGTCACACTTTTCGAAACCAAACACTTCGTGTTCCGATGAAATTTAATTAACCAAAGAAGATTAAATTAAATAATTTAAGGGTTAAACTCTTTCGTCTTAAGAAGATTTTGTGATTTATTAATCGAAAAGAAGAAAAAACTAATTGTTTTGGTATTTTAAGTGTATTTGGTTGTAAAAATTTTTCTTAATTATTTTAATTTTCTACGATCGCGTCGATGTTAAGATGTTAAGTGAAATCATTTATTATTATCTTAGATTGAATTAAAAATAGATTACTATTTTTAATTTAGAAAATATTTTGTTATGACATTATACGGATGTTTTACTAATTGTTATTGTACCATAAATTGTTACATAACTAATTTTTTTTTAATTTATAAATTAATTAGAGTGATCAGTGTCTTAATGTTTCTTATTTAGTTTTTATTTTATGTCTACTTCGAATAAATAGTTTAAATTGATGAGTAATAAATTGGTTTAGCGTTGGAAATTTGGAATTGGTACGATGTTAATACGATAGCTAAATAAAATGTATTTTCTGAGAAAGGCTGCCTTCTATCGTAGTCTAAGATTTTAATATTCCTACTATGCACCCGATTTCAACGGAGCATTTTTATGCAGATACACTTAAGGAGGTGGTATAGTTCTGGTAGGAATATACAAAAGTTTACATGTTAGACAGTTTCTTAATTTAATTACTGGAGAAGAATGGTTGAAACCAGTATCAGTTTTCATATTTTATTTCTCTTTTTAATGTATATTACTTAATATATCCTCATCACATGATTTCAATATACCATTTGATTTAAATAAAAAAATAAAAACCAGATTATAATTATTTTATCTATAAATAAAAACATAAAATCAAGATCTATAAGTGCAGCAAGTCAATCATCAAATTTCTAAACATTCTCCCATGCAACACTAAACATTTTTCACGAGTAAATACAAAATTTTGTATACAAAATTTGTTGTATTATAGGCTCAAGTAATTCGCATGAACTCACACAAAAACGTTCAAAGCAATACACGGGAGCACGTTTTAAAAATTTATTGATTGCATCATGAATTTTATATATTTATAAAAAGTCTTATAAGCTGGTTTTGACTTTAACTTAAATAAAGCCGGAACCGAAATAGAATAACAAACCTATTTATGGAATTTCTTTAGATATTGAAAAATCTTGTTTTAGAGAAGAAATCGAAATAGGCCGGTCGTGACACATTTTAATGTATGACACTGTTACAACAAGCGGTGGACTGAGCCACTGAAACACCGAGAAAGTTCCCAGTAGGCTGGTTGTCTTTGAGCCCGGCGAGGCCAATATGGTCTATAATGATAATTCTAATACCCAAATCAGACAAGCTATTCGAACCTTTCCAGTCATTACTTAAATTTAAAATAATTCAAACTTATTGATTCAACTGCACTGTTTATTTATAACATTTTCAATTTTCAGGTCCTCTTTCTAAATATTTGCAATCTAGTAATTTACAGCTTACGAGATGGTCAATTCCATTAAACCTCTTCGAAACAATGGTCACACAGTTTTGCTATTTGTTAAAAAAAAGCCAGACTATTTAGTCAACAGGTAAACAAACTATTGAAAGAAGCAAACTGTTAGATGAAAGTTGAAGAAGATCTGCTTGAGGATGAAAATACGCAAATAAAACGAATGGCAAATTAAAGTACAGATGACCATGTTTTTAATAATCTAATAGTTAAAAAATATAGGGTAATGGAATTCAATGTAATTAGGGACACACCTATAAGATCCAGAGAACGGTGGTTCGCAAATTATGAAAATTTATTTGTTGATATTTTAATCTTGGAGCCGAAATTCTATAAAAACAATTTTGGAACCGACTGTTTAGTAAGATCTCAGCTGTGCTACAGCTACTGTATTGACATTGAGAGAGGGATTAAAAGACCTCACGACAAAGTGGGACCATCTAAAAATAGCGCAAGATATATTTATAATTGGGGAAAGTTGCCTATGTCGCACCACATCCTAAATTGTACTACCTAATTATTTCTCCTCCTCAGTAGTTCTGGCGAGATCTTTGAATTAACACTGGAAGCATAAGTAGTTTTAAAAAATGTCCGCAAATCCTTCATACTTGAGTGCAAATGACCTTAATTATTAAATCTTTTTATAAATACAAACCTCCGTGTGATTTTTGCTTGATGGCGTTTATGATAATTTCAGTAACAAAACAATTTAAAACAAATAATACAACGAACATATTTTGATAATTTCGTATTTTTATTTTTTCGCATTTGAATCAATAATTGTTTTACTTATTTTCTCAATCGATAAACCACGAAAATTACAAAAGGAAACATATCAATATTAAATTACACATGTTGCACGATAATACAATATTTTTTGATTTAAATTTACATAATAACCAAAATCGAACAGTTAAGCTATTATTTATAGCTAGATTCTCCATCTCTTGCTGCTTTGATTATTCTTTCTATTCCGCACAAATTAAAAATTCATCTCATCTCAATATAAAAGTAACCCCATTTCCATACATCGTCTCATTAAACAATTTCTTTACAACTACTGACAGTAATTTTACCTTCTATAAATTTGAACAACCATATTATATCTACATGTAATAAATACTATGGCTAAGCTATACAAAAAAAAATGTTCATCATTTATGAAGACACAAACATATATTATTAATTCATATTGTATGACGCAACAAATTAACTAAAACAAATGTTTTGTTATTATTATATATCTTCCACTATTATTCCGTGTTACTGTTTGTTTATACAGGAGTTTATTTTGGTTTGGCTGTAGATCATTCGAAGAGATTTAGAAAAATTGGTTGTATTCAATTATGATGGTAAAAACATATTTTTCCGTTTAATTTTTCTTTATTTTTTAGTAATTCAAATTTTCGAGAAATTCTTTTCAAGTGTAAAAGTATTTGAAACATTAAAACATATTTGAAGTTAAACATAAAACATAATTTATCAAATTAAAATGAAATGTTTTATGTTTGTAGAAATTTAAAGGTCGGAACCGAAATAAAATAGCAAACGATTAGCGAATTTCTATAAATATGAATATTCTTATTTTAGAGTAAAAATCGAAATAGACAGTCGTTACGGTTTTTTCTAAGTTTTCTTAGGAAATAAATTAAAAATGTATACCAGTTGCCTAAATCGTACCAGGAAAATTCCTTAATTGGACTAGCAAGATACAAAGGCAATACAAAGATTTAATTTGCTTATAATTGTTTTTACTGGTGACAAAAATGGAATGATTTCTTTAATAGTGGATAAGTTTGAAATATATATTACCAATTACTTTTATTTAAGAAAATGTATTTTAAAACGATGCACAGTAAGTCTACACGCTAATTGGGAAAATGGAATGAACAAAAAATGCGTAAAGCACTTGTTGAGTTTGCAATAAGAGTTTGATAATTTGTATCCCTAATATGCACTAAAAAACATATATTAGTTTTCAAAATAAATTATGTTGTTACGTTTCATGTTTATTGTAATATTTTTTTAATGAGGCCGGTCCAGAAAATGTTTTTCAAGGCGGGATGCATTTCCAATGAAAGTCCGCTACTGTACAACATTGCTTTTGTGTGAACATTTCAGAATCTGAATCTCTACGGATCCCTTACAATTGGTGGGAACCGCGTTGGCTTACAAATCGATTTGTGAGGAAAAATTGAACTATTTGAAATTTCTTGACGGCCAACTGCTATCAGTGATATAATTTCCGTGACAGCTGTTTATTTTTAAATTTTTCATTACATAGGTGTCCCATTGTAAAAATTATCTATACATCATGCCATGGTTATCCACTCGCAATAAGTATGTTTCAAATTAAATTCAGCTACTCAACTCAATATCTTTGAATATCCTCCAATAATCACGCCACAACTTTCAAGCAAATTTAGAGGACACGAGGTGAGCAAAATAATTATTTAAATTAGAATAATTTGTTATTAGTTTAAACAATAATACATTTAAAAAGTCCAAGCGGCACGTATATCCGCTAGGAATAGGTAGATTTCGGGACCAGACAGCTTTGTGTACAAATAGAATTGGATGTGTCAGATTAATTTAAATAAAAAATTTAAGTAAAATAGTCCAAGTCCAGAATAATCCAAAAAATTTATCAAACCAAACTAAATACATTAACGGAAACTACTTTATCAATGCGATTTCGGAACAGTTTTATTTAATTTGGTTAAAACTATTTTAATAACATATTAAATCCACCAAAGAGCAAATAAACGTTCTCTCAACGTCATACCTACAACACCACTACACATAATTTATAATCTAAAATTGTCAAACATCTTTTACACCTCAAATAATTCAAATATCTACAATTTAGGAAGACTTTTGTAAATGTGTAATCAGTATGCATATAAGAAAATATCCCTTAATTTAAAACAATAATGACTCAGCTTTGTTTTAATTTTTGTTTTAAATTTTTGCGAAAAACATAAAAAACTGAAAAAAGAACAAAAGAAAATTTTTTTAATATTTTTTCTATGGGATATTTTTATATTTTAAAGGAAGTTGTTGTTGTAATTGAATGACATGCATTAGGTTTAATGCTAATTACATTGAGACCTCTTGGGTTAGAAAGCTGAAAATTTCTGAGGTTATAGTTGAAAAGTTTATCTACAAGTTAATATGAGTTTAAATAACATAAACTCAAAAATGAGGAAGGCATGGCCATTTGCGTTTGTTTTTGTTCTAACAGTCGTGGTGTCTCAACCTCTAGACTTGAACTATTTTTTTTTTAAATTTTGGAAAGATTAATGTTTTAATTAACGTATGCGTACATATTCAAAAGTGAGATTGGCCATTTTCAGCCAACTCAAGGACAACAAAGTTTATTAAATTTTTAAAACAGCTGATTTTTCAGGAACCTGGAACGGCAAGGTTGTCATTTGGAAAAAAATGATAGAAATATGTTCAAATATTCAATATTGATAAATTTTATTAAAATATTATGATTCAAACGGAAGTTATAACGTCCTAAATTTTGCGAGTTTTTTGGCTCTAGCCACTTAACCTGTACCCGGATATGGCCAGTTCGCGAACTTGTCCAAGAGATGCTTTGCCGCAACGTATACAGAAAAAATTTTCGTTATAGGTCAAGATTCAAGAAATGCGATCATCGTGAGAGTGCCGGTAAATTCCGTTATAGCTCATATCGTTATATATATATATATATATATATATATATATATATATATATATATATATATATATATATATATATATATATATATATATATATATATATATATATATATATATATATATATATATATATATATATATATATATATATATATATATATATATATATATATATATATAAATTTTTTTTTTTTTGTTTTTCCGTCTCCGCTTATCATTCATAGTCGTTTGGCACCAAAATTTTTCCGAAATTCCGAGATGAAGCCCATTGCAATAGGTAGATTTTTATATGAAATCTACCTAAAATACCGAAGTATTTGAACAGCTGAATGTAAACATATGAATGTATAGCAAAATTATTACATATTTTAAATACCAACAAAAGTATGCAACAAATAAAATAATTTTTGAGAGCTCAAACTTTTATGAATAAAGTTTTAATGATTCTTTTTAATGTTCATTGATAAAATACTATCATAAATTTATAACTTGTATTTCGGTCGTTTATGTATTTTTTATATTATCTATTCAGCAATAATATTATCCTTTTATTAAAACTATCCTAATCGATTTATGAACTTAACAAATATCCTTTTGAAAAATGCATATTTCAATAAAAAACCAAACTAAAACATTGTAAATTCCATTTTAGTTTATAGTTTACGATCATAAAACACCCAAATATATCCTTTTAACTTCTTTTGTTCCAAAGTAATAAAACAATAAAACATAAAAAATTGTCGGGATGTTAAGGGTGGAGTAAATATTATTTGAAACTGGTAGTTCTGCATCTATCAACGATTGCTTCTAAATCAAATTGTTAATGTATTGATTGTATTGACCGAATCTTGATCGAATTGTTCTACGCCATTACGATATTAATTATTCCATTTACACTCAAAACATATTCATCACCTCTAACATATTTTTATTACTTGAATTGACTGTTATTTATTTTAAAGAAAAATTCCAAAGATCCCTAATATTATCCTTTTAAAAATTTATACATTTAAATGTAAAAAAAAATTGTCTAAAATAAGGAAGATATATTATTAGAGATGGAGATTTCCCGATAATAAAAACCAATTTACACTCGATTTAAACCAATTCACACATAAAATAATTTCATTCTTGTTTTCAATTGAAATTTGTTCATCCCTTAAACAAAATTCTTTCTTTAAGGGAATCTGTTAAGAAGAATGTTGTTATCCTTTTAGTAATTTTATTTTTTATTTTTAAATATAAAAATTTATCACGGAAATGAAATGGTTTTGTTTTGTTGTGAGTTTGTTGTTATATTTGGTTTTATTTGAATGTTTTACAACAACAAAAAAAATTTCCGGTTTCTGTTTGAGGTTAGGTTTCTAGCGAAAATTTTGTTTGTTAAGTTAAGCACGTACCAATGAGTAATTTGTCTGCGGATTTTTGTTAATTTAAATAGAATAAGATTTTTTTTGTTTTATTAGTGATTTATAATTTTATTAATTCGGTTACGTTTTTATGGTCTAAATCAGCGGTGCCCAAACTGCGGCCATCTGGCCGCATGCGGCCAGTTTTATGATTTGGTGCGACCAGTAAAAATATTATAAAAATAGCAAATACCACAATAATAATAAGTTCCGTTTAAAAAAGTACAATATTTTGGTACGTAGTAAATTCAAACTTAAATATTCCTAACAAATTCCTATAGAAATAGACTAACTGACATTAATTTGAAAAACGATCTAAGAATTAGTAATACTACACAAGAATTTAATGTTCGCGACTTAACTTGAATAAAAAATCTTAACATAATTTATACTGTTTATTTATTTTTTTTCCGTGCGGCCAGTCATTTTTGTTCTTGTAAATTTTTGGCCATCTCTTCCATGGTTTCTGGGCACCCCTGGTCTAAATGATAGTGGATTATAAAATGAGGGTGGTATTTAATTTGCTACATATAACTAAACTAATTATAAAAAGGTAATTTCAAAGTAAACTGAAGTTTGTTCACTATTGTTGAGAATCGGATACGCGAAAACTCACCCTAAATAAAATTAAAACATATTTTAAACAAAACCCACTATTTATTTACCTTACTAATCACCACTACGAATTTCTAAATCAACACTTTATAATTTATTCCACTTGCCTATCTGTTTCACTATAAACTTAACAACAAAAACAACAACGATAAATTTATCAAATCATCGTGGAATTAATATCCCCAAAATAACAATAAATTTTCAGCATCAATAATTTCTAATGAATAAAATAAATACATCTCGTACCTCCATCAATAATATTGAAATTCCTGTTGAGTTTACATTTCAACTTCGCACAAATGATACTTAACAATATAGACTAAAATCGTGAATACATAAATAGACGGAAATTGGTGTGCTCAGACTTCATACTCTGAAACAAAAATTCAACGACTAATTATTTGTTAAATTAATTTTAAAAGAAAAACATAAAAGTTTTTCTAAAATTTGTTAAAAGGATAATAAATTTTTTTTGGATTTTTTGGAACATTTAATTGTGAATGAAAATTGGATGTAATTTATTGTATAGGGCAATAAAAGGAAAAGAAGTTGATTTTTCGTTTGAAAGCTTTTAATAAAGATTGTAGTGTAATAGAGATAGCAAAATAAAGAAATCATTCTTCATTCTGCACTACCTAACTAATACCTTAACCTACATCATCACATCACATATGACCAGATTTCGGTCAACCCATTTGGCGACAATTTTAAGGCTCTGTTCTATTTGTGATAACGTCTATTCGAACAAAATTTAAAGTTCGCGCATTCCAATGCGAGTGTCCCGTAATGACACTAACAAGCATGCTGATAACTCTGCGATATATTGATATCAGTTGATCAAACTTGGAGCGGTCCAGTGTAGGCCAGAATTGCTTAGAAATCACACAAGTAATGTTCTTTGACCATCTTTTATTTTCGCACGTAAAAGCCGCATTTTGGAGTAGCAGTTTGCACGAAGCATGTCGTATTCCTACCGTAACGGTGCATGGTGCTACAAGACAGGCAGTGCCTTGTCAAGCGAGTTTATCGGCCATAAAACGCCCGTCATACCGAAATTCTCTGACACTCGGATAAGTTGGATGGTGAACTGCTCCACCACCTCGTTAAGAGATGCCAGACAGCTCCGGACTACTTTCGACGTGATCCTCACTACGACCTGTCAAACTTTTATTGGATCTTGACTGTCTGTAAAATGACAGTATCCCTTAGCAGATTATACTTATGCTTCAACCACATATTATTACACATTATACTTCAACCAGCCTGAGGCCTCTTTTATAGCTGTAAGCTCAGCCCGAAACACACAGGCAATAAGTCAAGGCAAGAGGTTAAAATTTAGTTCTTTGGAGAGTACTCAAAAACCGATCTGCAAATTCATTTTTGACCCATTCTGTTTATATCGGGATGTTACAATTCTTCAAAATAACTAAATGGGTTCTCGCCCGGGAAAATCTCTATATATAAAATTTGAATACTCATCTTAGGAATATACAAGTTTATGTGAACAGAAAAAAATGTTCAAACGAAAAATATAAAAATAAAAGAAAACTTAGGTTAATCTGATGTTGCTTAATCTGATTTGAGAAATAATTGTTATGCCCGCCAAATTACGTGATGTTAAGCGTGTATCGTATGAACAAAAGCCTACCATCTAATAAGAACCCTTGAGTTCTAAATAAAGGTGTTAGAAAAGGAAATATTTCTTTGTAGTTCAAACAGCCACGGCTGCACTAACAGAAAAGACTAATTTCTTAATCAACCACCACATTTTTCCATCTTTCATTTATGATACGACTTAATTGCATTTTTCATTAACATTTTTATCAATCGGTATACCTCCTCATCGGACTCCCTGTAAAACATCAAGGTTATAATGGTTTTTGTTATATATGCTTGCACTCTATTTGCAATGTTTCGTATTTTGTTTATTTGTTTACATAAAAACGAAGCAAAAAATTGATAGCGTTAGAATAATGAAACAGAGAAAGAAATGAATTGTTACAATACATGCACATTTCCAGCTTTTTGTTTGTATTCTTCACATTTTTTTTTGATGTTGGTGGAAACAATTGATGATTTGAATACTTGTTAATTAAAAGATAATCCCAAAATTTTTCTGTTTATGTTTTATCATTAACCAAATTCAAGTAGAAATGTATTTGTGGAAAATGAACCATATATGGGTTTCTTTTTGTAAATGTATTGTTTCAACAATATGCGCGACGAGTTAAGAGATATGCAATCAACTCTTCTACTATCTTGTTTAATTTAATATATAAAGAACAAATATTTTTCAATTTTGTTGAGTTGTGATTCAGAACTTTAAAATAAAAGTTCATAATATTTCGGGTTTTTGTTATAACAAAAAATTAAAACTGAAGTAAAAGAAAATAAATTATATTTTAATCGTAACAAAAAAATTGTTTAACTTAAATTTTAAACTGTGTTTTTCCAAAATTTTAAATGTTTTTAAGTTACGATATTTTATGGTGTTAAAGTATTGTTACGTAATTTAATTGTGCTAAAATAAAAATAATATAACCAAAACAAAAAAATTAGATGTTTTAAACGATATGGCGGTGGTTCGAGAAAGGCCAGATGACTAAAATTTAAAAGGACCCCTCCTATATGAATATGCATATTGGATTAATTGTTTGCACAAGGTGTTCCGGAATTTTATCGTTATAGTTTTAAAGCAGAGACCGTGCTCAAAATGTTCCAACGTTGCTGATTGGGTCGTTCCACAATTGAGTCATTCCACAATTTATATTAAATTACACTTTTCACATTGTTGATGGAATGCATACGACCGTAACACATATGGATTTTTTCTGTAATCACGACATGAAATGTGTATTTTATGTTGAGTGAGAGTGTCACATTTTGGTTGCACCGAAATGTCTAAAGGTCTTATTCATCCGCTATTGTTAATATTGCTACGTTTTAGCCTGTATATGATTGTTTGCTGAAAGGAATCTTTTTGACGTCCAATATAAGTATTAACTGGAATTTGATGCTAGACAAGAATACCATCAACACACTTTTTAAATAATCAATTCTCTCATTGCTAGTTGTTACTTTTTAGTTGCACGTTAGTAATAGTAAATTATTTTGTTTGTTCGTTTAGTCATGGTGACTAAAATTAAATTATTTTTCATTAGAGATTTTTTCCGTGTAAGAGTCCGCGTTTATACCGTACATTCCTGTATTATGTTAAAAATAAAATAAACCCTTGGATAAATAGATATAGTATCTATTTCTTTTTATAGTGAAAAGTCCTTCGTTTCATAATCCTTATTCATGTCCAGGAAACTCCATATGAACGTTGACATTGTTTCAATTTGCCGCTCAAATTTTCCACTCAAAAATAGATAATCATCCAACCAGCTGAGTGTTGGTCTTAATCCCTTTCTTTTGAAATCAAGTTGTTCTTCCTTTTTTTTATTTATTTGAAGCAAATATCAATACAATATGTGGCAAACTCATTGTATTTGGAACTTTCGTTCACAAGGGCAATATTTATTTAGCCATCCCTCGATAATTACGGTAACTGAGATTACTTTTTTAGGTAGATTTCATATAAAAATCTACCTATTGCAATGGGCTTCATCTCGGAATTTCGAAAAAATTTTGGTGCCAAACGACAATATATGATAAGCGGAGACGAAAAAACAAAATATACATATACATATATATATATATATATATATATATATATATATATATATATATATATATATATATATATATATATATATATATATATATATATATATATATATATATAATATATATATATATATATATATATATATATATCTATATATATCTATATATATCTATATATATATATATATATATATATATATATATATATATATATATATATATATATATATATATATATATATATATATATATATATATATATATATATATATATATATATATATATATATATATATATATTAAATGTTAATGATATATATATATATATATATATATATATATATATATATATATCTATATATATATATATATATATATATATATATATATATATATATATATATATATATATATATATATATATATATATATATATATATATATATATATATATATATATATATATATATATATATATATATATATATATATATATATATATATATATATATATATATATATATATATGTATATATATATATATATATATATATATATATATATATATATATATATGTATATATATATATATATATATATATATATATATATATATATATATATATATATATATATATATATATATATATATATATATATATTTATATTCAAATTTTGATTATAAAGATATAATCAATTTAATATCTATTCGACTTTTAATAATATTATTCAATTTTTTAGGAAACTGAAGTATTTATAGTCAAAAATGATGGTATTCTCAAATTATTTAAAACAAATTTTATTTGTTAAATAAATCCTATATTTCGACTGCTAATAACAGTCATCCTCAGGGATTCTAAAACAAACAACAACATTTAAAAACATATTACAAAATTTAAACAAATATTTGAAAGAATCTTACAAAAAACAAATAAAAGTTATATAAATAACATCAAAAAACTGTTCAAAAATTAATACAAAAATGAACTCAAGGAAAAAATTTAAAATATTAAAAAATTATATAAATTAAATGGTTTTTCTTCTACTTTTTCAAAAATTGTGGATGTCAATAAAAATTTTTTGAAAAGAAAAGATTTTTATAAACTACAAATGACAGAAAAAATTGTTTTGTTTACAAAAATAAAAAGAAGAGTTGATAATGCAATACAATTTTAACAAGGTTGATATTAATTTTTACAAAAATGTTTTTTTAAAATAGGAAAATAAATATCACTAATCTTCCTCAAATCCGTTTTGATATTTATACTATTATCGTATTTTAAGATTTCGGTTGACTCCAAAAATTCTCTTTTAAATTTATTTTGTTCCGTTAGTAAAACTTCTACAGATTCAAAATTAAAATGATCAACATCACCTTCCTTAAAATTTTCCAAACCATGAGAAACTAAGGAAGTTTGCCCATGTTTATCAGTTGAATTTCTTTCAGTAAATTTTAACTGTTCAAGGTTAAATGATTTGTATTTAATTTGCTTTTTAATATTTGGGTTTTGGGACTTATCAATAATTATGTTGTGGTAGTCATTAATATGCTGTTTTGTTCTAAATAATAATTTCTTGCTAGTTTGACCAATATAACATTTATTGCAAGGAGGATTGCAATTAATTTTATAAACAACACATGATTTATCCCATATATTCAATAAATCTTTAGTTTGTGTGAAAACTTTCTTTATCTTATTTATTGGTTCCAAAGCAATGTTGATATTATAATTTTTAGCAATTGATTTAATTTTTTCAGACAATTGTGGAATATATTTTAATCCATTAAAAAATGTTGTTGTTGTAATAGGTAAATTTTCCGAACAAGTTTGGTTTGTTTGCGTTTCTATTTCATTTAAGGCAAACATAATTGCATTATTAATTACGCCATAAGGATAATTGTTATTTTTCAATATATTTGCAACAGTTCTTATATTTTTAGGATGATGTTGTTTATCACTAGGTTTAAGCACTCTTCTGAAAAAATTTACAGCAACATTTTTCTTCATTGAAAACGGATGAGTAGATTTGAAATTTAAAATCCTTTCAGTTGATGATGGTTTACAATACCAATCAGTAATAATTTTTTGATCAACTCTAGTTAAAAGCATGTCTAAGAATGGTAACGTATTATTATGTTCAAGCTCTGTTGTAAATTGTACTTTTGGATGAAAATTATTCATTTGAAATAAAGTGTGTTCAATCAATTCTATCGGAATATCTGTTATTATGTCATCTACATATTTATAAATAAAAGTTGGAGTATACATAAAATTTGTGGTTTCAAATAATTCTTCTAGAACAATATCAGAAAGTATTGGAGACAAAGGATTACCCATGGCCAAACCAAATGTTTGTTTATAAAATTTATCATCATACTGGAAATAGTTATTATCTTCAACACAAAATTTAATTATATTTATGAAATCCATCATCAAGATTTGAGTATGTTCTTCAATCAAATGCCATGCCATGGCCAGCTTATACTTGAAAACTTTTGCTCACGTATAAACAATATAAATCTTTCCAAAATTTTCAAAAAAAATAGTTTAAGTCTAAAGGTTGAGACCCTAGGGCTGTTGAAATGAAAACAAACGCAAAAGGCAATGCTTTCATCAAGTTTCAGTTAATGTTATTTAAATTCATCTTAACTTTTAAGCATACTCTTAAGCTATAGCCTCAATAAATTTCAGCTTTCTAACCCAAAAGGTTCCATTTTTATAAGCATTATAATGCACCTCTTGCAAGAAAAATATCAAGCCATTTAATACCATAGAAAAATTATCAAAATCTCTTTTGTTTTTATTTTTTTTACTAAGTAACCGTTTGAAAAAAGATTAAATAAGAACAAAAAAACACAACAACAAAAGATGATTTTGAAATAAAATTGTTTGATAATGTTTGATTATAAATTATGTGTGATGGTATAATTGTTGATGTGACGTAGTTCATTTGATCTTTGGTGGATTTAATATGTTGTTAAAAGTAGTTTAAACCTACTTAAATAAAACTGTTCCGAAATTGTATTGATGAAGTTAGTTCGGATAATGTATTTAATTTGGTTCGACCATTTTTTTGAATTATTCTGTTTCTACTTGAATTTATTTTTTTTTAATTTATTTATTTAAACTAATCTGACACATCTAATTTTATTTGGACACAAAACTATCTGACCCCGAAATTTACCTATTTCTAGCGGATATGCCTGCCACTGGGATTTTTTGTTTTTACAATCGACTCTTAAATTTATTTTTTTTGTTCGGTTATCAATTTACACACAAAAATTGCTTTTATAATAGTTAATTTTAACAATTTGGATTTTTCAAATAATGTAATATTTTTTTTTTGGTATTTTTTCCACATATCTGTACACCAAATTATTTCAATCACAGCAATATTAGCGATAAATAAAACTCGATAATTTAGGGTCGAAGAACAATGTTGTATTTTCGTAATTCTTTTCTTTTCTCTATTAATTTTATTAAACGTTATCGAAATTCACATAAAATTTTTATTTTTATTAGTTCAAATAAAACTAGTGTTGACTTATTATGCTTAAACTATTTTTAATCCAGTTCATATAAGAAGAATATTTTTATATTTTCAATCATCACAAAAAATACAATTATTGCACTTGTCAAAATAATGGTTTATATAATTTTAATTGTTTTACTATTTGAACCTTGGAGAGTACTGGAATTTAATTTCAACTAAAAGTATTTTTCCAAATATAATTCCCGAAAGCTAAACAATTTCAAAGTTAAAAATTAGCTGAGATTCTATTTCATTATCGTTTCAGAGAACGATTTTAGTCAAATAAATATTTCCCAAATAAATATTGCCCACGCAAGGAAATCTGCCGTGTACAAAAAAAAAACAAATGAAACAGACAGAGAAAAATTATTCAAATTAACCGTCTCATACTTTCAAATTAAAATGTCAAGGTCCTTCATAAGACTCCAAAATAGTAGTTTAATCAATGAGTGAATAATGAAGTAGTTTATTCTTAAGCAAAAGTTTAAAATTCGAGCGAGGCACGAGCGAGAATTTTAATTTGCGAGAGAATAAAATTCATTATTCACGAATCGATTACAATACTTTATTCTCTGACAAAGATTTTATTATAAAAAAGAATTGTGTATTATAAAAAATAAAAACATTTTCTTCAATTAAAACAATAAATCTTTATTGTTTTAATTGATAAATCAAATTTCTTAATAAAAAAACCCTGATGATAAAAAACGCCCTTCTCATACAATCAACCAAGTTCAACTAAACGAAATAAGAGAGTTACTCAAAATTTGATTTTTGAACAAAACTTATCAAAGCAAATGTGATTATAATTTGAAAATAATTTTAATGAAATCAAAATTATTTGACCAATCGGAATCATACCAATTGAATAAAAGTTTCATTAGGCAATAGGTTAAGTTCATTAGGCTATAGGTTAAAAAACAATACAATAATACATACTATTATTATCGAAAAAACATACAAATAAAGCTGATATAATTAAATGGAAGAGAATAAAATATATATTTTTTTCAAATTGATAAACGGAAATTAATAAAATAGCATTTGACTAAATATTCCAATATAAGATCCGTTGAATTTTTTCAAAAGAAAAATATGCATTACAGTGGAACTTTATAAATAGACATATATTATTTACTAGCAGGACCCGGCGTACATTGCTACGCCTATAAAAAAGTTTGTGCGCGTAAATTTTGTTGAATTAGTAAGAATAATTTCAAAGAGTCGTAATGAGAATAGAAGGCACCTATTTTAATTTTTCCATTTGGCAAATATGAATAACAGAGATCATTAGCATTCTAGCTGATCAATCCAGATAGTTTGAAAATTGAACGGAAGGTCAACATTTGAAAAAGATTAGTATAAAGAGTTTCGGATAGTTTAAATTAAACACTTGCAATTTTTCGTGTTAATCGGCTTAATATGTGTGGCGAAAAATTAGGTGAACGTCAAAACATTCGTTTATTGGGTGTTACAGTTGTCAATGACTTACACTGGAACCGTCATACTTGCGATACAAAATAGGCACAGCGCACCAAAATTTACTGTTTTAGTACCATTTCATGTTGACTAATTTCATTTATCAATCTATCCAGATTATTTGCTGATCTTAAATAAAGTCAATTTGGATTTTCAAATATATTTTACCAATTATTTTCAATGCCCTACATGCGCTCTGTGTGTTTTTATTAGTAATGGCGCATTTCACTGAAAGAGCACTTTGAAGAGCAGACTAAATATGCATAGCGCTGATGTTTGATACTAATCGAAAAACCAGTCTAAGAATGACAGCACTTTTAGTGAAGGTTTTCGTTTTTTAGGTTTTGTCGATTTATGGCTATCGTCTTATTTCGACATTTCTGCCAGAGATTTAAAAAAAAATTTGGAAAAACATAATAATAAGACTAATTTATAGTATAATATTTGTAAAAATAATAATAAGAATAATATCATTTACTAGGTCATTCAATAAGTCCGTAGGATGACACATAGATGGCGTTACTAGAATTTTTTCCATTTTTATTTAGTACTAACCTTCAAACGATACGTGTATAAATTTGACAGCAATCTGACTATTTATTCGTGAGTTATAGCATTTTGTGTGAAGCAACTTTTGTTTTTGAAAAAAAATGGAAAAAAGTGAATTTTGAATTTTAATAAAGCATTGCTTTTTGATGAAAAAAAATACAGTGGAAACCAAACAATGGCTTGATAAACATTATCCAAACTCTGCTCCATCGAGACAAATGGTAGAGAAGTGGATGGCTGAATTTAAATGTGGTCGTACCAGCACAAAAGATGCAGAGCGCAGTGGACGCCCAAATGAGGCTGTTATTCCAGAAAACATAAAAAAAATCCACAAATTGGTTATCAACGATCGCAAATTGAAGGTGCACGAAATAGCTGACATTGTAAAGGTAGCAGATGGTAGTGTTTTTACCATTTTACATGAACATTTGGGTATGCGAAAGCTCTGTGCAAATTGGGTGCCGCGTGAGCTCACAGTCGACCAAAAACAACAACGAATCGATGCTTCGGAGGAGTCTTTGGCACTGTTAAACCGCAATAAAAGGGAATTCTATCGTAGATATGTGACAATGGATGAGACATGGCTTCACAATTACACACCAGAATCCAAAAGACAGTCAGCTGAGTGGACAGCAGTCGACGAACCGAATCCAAAGCGAGCAAAGACGCAACAGTCGGCCGGTAAGGTGATGGCGTCTGTATTTTGGGATACGAACGGAATAATATTCATCGACTATCTCCAAAAAGGAACCACCATCAACAGCGAGTATTACTCTGAACTTTTGGATCGATTGAAGGCTGAAATCGCAAAGAAACGGCCACATTTGCAAAAGAAAAAAGTGTTGTTTCACCAAGATAATGCATCGTGTCACAGATCGATGAAAACGATGGCAAAATTGAATGAATTGGGCTTTGAATTGCTTACCCACCCACCATATTCTCCAGATTTAGCCCCCAGCGACTTTTTCCTGTTTTCAGATCTCAAGAGAATGCTTGCTGGAAAGAAATTTAAGTCCAATGATGAAGTAATCGCTGAAACTGAGGCCTATTTTGACGAGAAAGAGAAATCGTACTATAAAAGTGGTATAGAAAAGTTGGAAAATCGCTATACTCGTTGTATCGCCCTCGAAGGCAACTATGTTGAATAAAAAAATCGAGTTTTGTCAAAATGTTGTTTTTTTCTTACTTATCCTACGGACTTATTGAACGACTGTTATAAATCCAGACTTATATACTAATCTAAAACCGGTCAAATCACTTCATTTGTTGACATATTTGCATATATTTGACCGATTTCCTCAAATAACCTACATTGTTTGTTTGTTTTTTAAGTTAATAGAGACGCATATTTTTCTTAATAAGTAAAACTAAGTAAAACACTTTCAACCTGTAGCTTTGATATTGTTGTTCAAAGATATTGTTCTTCAATACAAAGGTTCCATTGCAAAAACTTGCTGCATCAATGTTTCTGAAAAGAGGAAAAGAAACGCCCATTTACTATATTTTGGACATGTATAACATATATATAAACCAAATGAAATATGTATTACACATGTATATACACCAAACCAAGAACATGTTTGTTGTAAATTAGAAATATTTGTTGCAACGTAATGTGTTGGATGCATATAATTGTATCATGTATGTATATAATATATATATATAAATGTATATAATTTTCATCTAAATGAATTTGTTTGTCACATTATACTTAATTTTCCATTTGCATGGTAATTCTGTTTTGCGGCAAAAAAAATCGATCAAAGATAACTGAGTGAAAGTTGAAAAAAAACTATAAGTATAAAATATAATTAAAATTATTAATTAAGAAAACTAAATTAAATTTTAAAATTTCGGCTCCGAGGTGCATTAGTACCTGTTAATGGCCTTCTCCTGGCAAAATTTCAGACTCCTGTGTGCTACAGATTTCGCTGGAGAGCGCACCCAGGCAGACAAACACTTTATTTTATTATTATAGATTAAATGAATTTTATAGTAGAAATGAATGTGTGATTATGTGAGAACTGTCTGTTGTAGATTTTAAAAGATTAAAATAATATTATATGTAATTTTAATTGTTTTACTATTTTAACCTTAGGGAGTACTGGAATTTAATTTCAACCAAAATCTAAAAGTATTTTTCCAAATATTATGCCCGAAAGCTAAACAATTCGTGGAAAGTTAAAAATTAACTGAGATTCTATTTCAATATCGTTTCACAGAACGATTTTATTTAAATAAATACTTGCACATGGAAGGAAATTTGCCGTGTACAAAAAAAAAACAATTGAAACAGACAGAGAAAAATTATTCAAATTAACCGTATCATTCTATCAAACTAAAATAGCAAGGTCCTTTATAATTTCATAGCCAATTATTAATATTACATACGATTTCATATACAATAATGCAAAACAAGGCACCTGATTAATGAGTACAAGATTAACGTACCTGCGTAAAATCAATCTATTCTATTTCAGTATCTGTTTAGCAAAAAAAATATATTTGTTTCACATTGATAAACAAATATTATTAAAAAAACTTTTGACTAAATTTCATAAATAACAACAATATTTAAATTTTACATTATGGAACGAAAGGTCTTAAACTTGATCTCCGTTTAATTTTATAAAATGAAAAATATGCATTACAGTGGAACGTCATAAATAGACATATATTATTTATGAAATGAATCTGATAGTACGAAATGAATGTGTGATTATATGAGAACTGTCTGTTGTAGATTTTAAAAGAAAATGTCTAATGAACAGGTTTTTGTTGGTCGTTACAAGTTGATAACACTTGTATGTTTAACTAATTCACTTTCTTGGTGCTCTCTTGAAGAAATTCGCAGTTTTGAAGCCAACCTCCGAGGATGGTTTCGGTTTGGTCTTTGGTCGAAGGAATATTTCTCCTTGCCAGAATTGAGAAGAGCTCTATATTTCTACAACTGCATATCCCGGTAGCTTTTCGTCTAATTACCGTGGTGGTGGGTACCTGTCTGGCTAAGATATTGATAGGAGTGAGATGAAATAAAATGTCTAATGCTGCGGTGGTTGTTCTCCATAGAGGTACACTAAAAGTTAAAAATTTTAACAGGTTGCAAGATTTTGCCTATGATTATGATTTATGATTTATTCGGCAAAGTTCTGACTAGCCCTGTTACGATGCATCAAGACCGCAGGTATGCAATTCTAGCATGAGTTCTAAGGTCTCCGCCCAGAAATTGTTCTCCAGTCTGTTCGTTGAAAATAACCCTTTACTGTAACGTATAACAAATTCTATTGGATAGACATTTTCATTTTAAGATTAAACCTCATCAGGATCAGTCCTCATACTGGTCATACTATAAATAGTACATTGTTTCATGCTATCAATCGACTTAAAATCATATTATAAAGCAATTCCAGCGTTTGCAGTGTTGCACTATATTTTTTCAAAATAATTAGCTTAATTATGAAATGTTCTTTTTTATTACGTTCTTTTTCATTTAAAACAAAGTACAGTAAATGCATCATGCGCAGAAGCGTTTAATTGGATTTTTTTTTTATTTTCAATCAGTAAGGAATATATATCGGTAATATATCCTTTTTAAATTGGTGAAGAATAGTTTTTGCCGTTGTCTGGCATTTTCAATGTTAACAAACCGTGTTTATGTTGATAAAATTGTCTTATTTTTATAATATAAAACTTATTGAAAATAAAAGCAAGAAGTGATAAAATAACATTAATTATACCTTTGTTGAAGTTTGTATTTAAAATTAACTCCAATTTATTTATCAGCCTGTAAATTAAGGCTATTTATCTAGTGTATAAAATATAGAAAAATTCACACTCTCAAAATAAGGCAAATAAACAGTTTTTTTATAAAATTGAAGTACAATGTGTTCAACCGTTTGGATTAAATAAGAAATCGATTTGAGTTTCTTGGGACATTTGTTGCAACACAGTGTATATAATTACGTTTAATATTATAGTGAATACTGAAACTAAATATATTATTTTGAATTTAACCAAACGTCTAGGTGAATGAGGGCACGGAAGCTATTGAATCTGCAGTCTCTCAGTGTTCTGTACCGGATTTGATTTACAAGTACAATCGAATTATTAATCAAGGTTATAACATCAATCAACCATTCTTAAGTTAAGTCTTTTATTTATACATATTATATTTAATCTTTTACATTTTTTTGTTATTTCCTTTTACATATTATATATATTTTTCTCGTATTATACATAAATATTTTTGATAATTTCTTTTTTTTCGATAGCATTGAGTCGTAAAAAGATTTTTTTTAGAGAGTTTCCTGGGTCAGAGGCCATGTGTGTTTGTTTTTTTTGTAGTTGTTAAATCCTGGTATAAAACGAAAAATGGTGTATAACATTACGAAGTTGATGTCTCAGAGGACCCTTGTGTGTCGTTACAGTAGTGCCTCAAGGAATCATTCTTCGTAATACAGCCTTAATTTTTCTTACTTCAAAGCTTCTTAAACTCCTGGCGAGTGGTCTGGAGTTTATCATCCGCAATGGTGGATACGACTTCGGTCTCTTGAGAGAGTAAGATCCAAGAACGGCTTCATAAAAAGAAATAGTTAGCGCATCTACAAATTCATCCAAGTCGCGTTTAGATTCAGGAGTTTTTGGGACTGTAACTGGAAGCGAATCACTCAGAATACTTCTATAGGTGTCCCAGTTTGTCCGTCTCCTGTTTCTAAGGCATGGTATTTTATGGAGACTTAATGTCCAACTCGAATTGCAGATAGAAAAGAAGTGTCATTGTCATTACTGCTAAGGTAAGTACTCTGTTAGATAGACTTGAAGGTAGAGACAAAACGGACATCCAACACTTCTTATCTATTAGAGGTTATGAAGGTGGGTTTGTTGATTTGTGCTCAAAATGAAATCTAGAAGTAACTCACTTAGTACATTGGTGCTACTGCGGCCCCAAATCGTATGGTCTGGGGCTTCATTATTGCATCACATCCCAGGATTACACCTATTTTTTGAATATGAGCATCCTATATCAGATTAGTTATCCATCGGTTGGGATGATTCAGAAAACCCAACGTTGTGTCTGCATCGGTATGGCCTGTAAGTAAAAAAAATGTTTAGTTTGCGTTTAACCAGAATTTACAAGAACAAAATTTGCCTGCATTTTACAATTGACAATTTGTGGGTTTGAGTTTTGGGTTCAAGTATCCGATCGCAACCCAAGGAACTTAGATCAAGATAACATCTAGATCCTTTCTTGGCAATTAGAAAAAAAGAGCGGCTTCCCTTCTACAGTTGTGGAGATCGATTTGGTGAAACTTTAACATAAACCATTCTCTCCATCTCCACAACCGCAATATCCGACTCACCACTTAACGACACAGCTTTTTTATTAATAAGAATGATAGCTGAGCTGCAATCATTTTTGGTAGCGTTTCAAGTTTGGTAGTCTCAAGTTCCTCAACTATCCTTCAGTTGTGTGTAGGATGCTCTGGATGGCTGTATTTTTGGATTTCCAGTACCTTTACCTGGATCTTTTGGCTTTGCATGAATAAAACCATGATCTCTCGGTTGACTTGGTATATCTTCTACAATTACCCCTTCCAGTTTGGAACCCGTCCAAACTTCACCTAATAAACTGATCGTTTTCTTGTACAACCTCAACGATTGAAGAGCAGACCGTGATCGACCCAAAATTTTCACTGAGCACTTAGCACATTCCCCCAGTTAACAGGCGTTTACTGCCGTCATCACAACACTAGCTGTTCTTTCAAGACATCACTAAAACACGCCATAGTTGCCATAACCTATGGTTTTTTAGGGACCTTTGAGGAATCCCTCTGTGAAACTTGCTTTTTAGAAGCAAAAGTAACAGTAGGATCTCCAGAGTTGGATGTGGTAACTGTTTTAGCTCAATAGATCATTAACATACGTGCAAGGTAGGAGCACGTAGGCAAGGAGGCATTTAGCATTGTGAAGCTATAGATGGAAATATATTGAATGTTTGCAGAATCAATGTCAGAGTTCCCCAGAGCTCTGGACTTTTACCTACCTTGGCTCTTATACATAAAATCTTTACTTAACTTTATAGAATGAGAACCCTATAGTTTTACCGATTACAGTTCATGTATTTCTTAAACTTCGATTTTAAACAGCAGACATCTATACAATAGAGAGTTCTTATTGAAATCATGCTTTGAAAGATAATCCATCAGGTGACCTATTTCGAGACCGATTCAAATTTTACGAACAACTAAAACATTAAAAACAAATTAAAATAAATTTCCACCTACATCAACGTAAATAAAACTACATATACAAAATTCGTCCATTTACAATCATTTAGTGGTAAACATGAAAACCCCAACATTAACTACATTTTTTTTGGCTTTATTGTTTCAGCCAATTTTTTCGCGTTTATTATTTTAATTTTTTTGTTATTTTAATTTTCATTTTGTGGTAACACAATTAAATTTTCCACTTGGAATATTTGAAAAAAAAAAATGGAAATGATATTTTTAAAAATAAAATTTTATTTCAAGAATCTAACTAACCGTGATTATTGTATTTTTTATATTTTTTTTTTTGGAATCCTGCGGTTATATCACTGTGTATTTGTCTAGCACAACAACAACAAACACTTGCAATGGATCATTGAAAGATATCATAAATGAGGGAGGCTTTCAGTAAACGAACAAAAAATATTATTTGAATGAAAAATTTAAATAATTTGATGTATATCAATGGTTCGATTTCAGAATAGAGAATATGATAAATACGATAATGGGATACGAAAAAAAAAACAAGAAAGTAAAATTTTAAAAACAAAACGAAATTTACACTAATTAAAATCTAGAATTTATAATTTAATTAATATTGCGACTCCATAGAATTTGATTTAGTGAATAAATTATAATTTATTTAATTAAAAATCAAAATGGAATTAGAGTATGAACAAAATTGGCCTTATATGATAGCTTCAGTTGAACGTTGAACAATTATTCCTTTAAATCCGTCAATTTATGTAATCCCATGAAGATAATTCATAAATGTAAGCTAAATCGAAGACGCTTACAATTAATTCGTTTTAACATATAATATTTAAATTCAATTTATTTCAATCTAAACAAATCGTTCAATCCAAAATTTTTCCGTGTTTATGTGATTTTTTCATAGACACGTTAGCGAAAACAAAAACCAATACACCGCGAGATTTCGACGAGGGATGATATTCAAAAACGTACAACAACTATGAAATCAAATTTTCAAGGAACATTATATTTGTTACACTTTTTCTGACGTTTTATTGATTTTCATATAACAAAAATTGAAAACCGAATCAATTTGTTATGGATTTTCGTGTGTTTTCATATCTATTTATCTTCTGGAGAGGGGTTTTATGTGATTTTATTTGTTTTGATTTTTGTTGTTGAGAAATAAAAATTCATTTTCATATTTATGTTTATGTTTCGACAACAATGAATATTTTCAATTGTGATCAATTCGTTCTGTATGATAAAAATAGAATTTTTTTTATTCAATTTATTACCAAAAAATCTTTTTAAACTTAAACAAAATAGACAATTAAATTTCACAGTGATAATTCTTGTCATATTTTACATTGTTTGTTGATTTTAATGAGGAGTATCTGTGAAATTTGACTTGGATAAAATAAATAAACAAGGTGATATGAACAGATGTGAAATGAATTAGAGGTTGTGTAAAAATTTTAAGTAGCCGTTTGTGGGCTGCAATTAATACGGGTAATTTATCAAAAAAACATTTATGTTGTACAAATAACTAATAAGCCTTTGTATAATTTAATGAATTGTAGTTACGACATAACAATACGACAATCTTAAGTTCAATATATAGATCACAAATTTTTCACCAAAATTACAGTTTACATTTAAACACAGTGTTGGCTCACTTCCAGTTAAACAGTGGACCAACATGAATTATTTGCATTTAATTCTGTATAGTTAAAAAGTTAAAATTACTTTTGCGAATTTATTTTACTGGTTTAAGTTTGATATCTGTGTGATGAATTGTTTATTTATACTGTTTAATTTTCTTTAAAGCCGCTGTCAGCGATTTTCGAGTTTGACCTTCGGTTGCATTAAAAACATAAATTAATGCAAACACGTAAATGTTTTATATCTGAAGGCTTGATATATACTAAACCAGTTTTTTAAATAAAAAAGTATTGTTCAATAGGGATACCATTAGGTGTCACAACAATATTTACAAACCTTTTAAGACCAATGCCCACAGCAACATGCGTTCTAAGGTGTTGATGGACGCAAAATTATATTTTTTTTGTTAAAAATGGATAACTTTACAGTAAATCCAGTCCAAATATTAAAATATGACACAGGCTCAAATTTCATGATAAGATGTAGGCAATAAAAACTAAAAAGTTGAACAGCAAATTTTTTTAAAGAGTACGGAAACCAAACCTAATATCATGTGATGCACGAGCAAGCAATAGTGTAGTATCAACAACAAGGGCTACTCCATAATTAAAATTAAGAATGCTACCATTGAGTGAGTAAAATTTCTCTTCCAACACCTCTATTACATCACCATACCAGCTAGTATGATATCTCAGTATTACTTCCAGTGATATGTGATATCTCACGTTAACTCGTATTGTAGTGCAGTTATTTGGTTTACACTATTATTTAGTATATAAAACTTTATATTGTAATATGTTGGGGTCATATGATTAGCAATGCTCAGACAGCTTATTTTAATTTTTATTTAGGAAATGCGAGCGATTTGGTTTATAATTCGAATGCGACTTGTTATTTAGACTGGAGTATGATAACGTAGAGTCGTAAGGTTTTAGTTTTATGTAATGTCTGTCTTCTCATAAATCACAATTTTACTTACCACGCATAGTTCATCATAGTTTTTCATTCGTCCACAATCTATAGTCATATTTTCACATAGTTTCCGTTACGTAAATTTGTTCTTAGCATAAAACAGTTAACAACAATATTTCCTTTACAATTCCCTATTATTGACTCACACTGCATTTTCACCAGCTTTACTTCACCATACTACGTAAATTTGAATTCTCCGGGCACTAACCGTAATTGCCCTGAATGTTTTCAAACCTTAAACAGCTGTGCATATTTGTCCAATCGTCGCAATAGAAAAAATTATTATCCTACAATTAGTTATGTATTCGATTTCTTATATGGATATTTTTTATCACTTTATCTTTCCGTTATACATCTAAGTTTTACTGTAATACTGTTAGAAGCTATTGTTTCGTAACACGTAAACATCATAAAGTCGGTTAAACTTACGTTTAATCTTTTTTAATATCTTTTCCCAATGCGTTGGAAATAACTTATTTCGTGAAATCATCTTACAATGTTATGTGTTACAAAATAACAAACAGTTTTTTTGAAACGGAAAATGTACTAACATTTATTAACATAACATAAATTAATATAAATTTCCTTTCAACAGAAACACTTTGTCGAATTTTTCGATATTAAAAATTGCTATAAAAGAGATGACTATACGTTTTTGTGTCTCTTGTGCAGCATCTTTATTCTCATGAATGTCAGAATTATTGAAAATTTTGCATTCATGCATTTTTTCTTAAAATTAAGTCTAATATTAAGTAGTGAAATTTTAATTATGTAAAGTTTTTTAAAAATAGTTCAATTAGCTAAATTTTTTTAATAGTACAATCGCGTAGTGTTCAATTTAAAAAAAATTTATATGTTTGTGTCGTCTAACAAAACAAAGAAAAAACCCGTAAAAGTAAAACAACCCTAAAAATAATATATATGTTTGTGACGTAATCCCAACGGTAAACGCGCTCTCTTAGTGCAATTTTTTTTATATGTTTGCAAAATACAAACATACTCTCTTAGTTGATTCCTTTTTCCTATTGGAATTTTGTGCGTGTTTGACGTCTCTTAGTCTAATTTTTAATTTAAAACGTGTTAGTAGAAAGGTTGTCGGTACATGTTAGTAAATATCATTGCTTGTTTCTTGTTATTTTATATTAAATAGAAAATATTTTTAGTGTATTGGTAAAATTATTATTATTCCGTCCAATTCTGTTTTCTCAAATACTTAAATTTGTTAATTTCTCGGTGATATATTTCTTAACTAATATTTGATGTGTTTTGAATTTTAATATATGTAATTATTTTTTTGTTGACTGTGCAAGAAGTTAATTTAAAGTTTAATAAAGAAAAGTAATATTTATATATATTTCAAATTAATTAATTGTTATGCAATTTGAATAATGCAATGTCATTAATATACAAAAAAATTAATGTTGGTTGATAGTGTTTGTGTTGAGTGATACAATTTGTTTGTTGGTTCGTATTACATTCCATCGTTGAAGGGCTCAACATTTTATAAATAAAATTTGCGAAAAGGATAGGATTTAATTATAATAAATACAATTATTAATTTTATAAATTACTGAACTTAATAGGTTATTGGCTACAACCATTGCCTGATTAATTTCAACGTATCCTTTCTACAAAATTTTTATGCTATTACTACCGTATTACAACAGTATTTCAACGCATCATTAATATAAAATTTTTATGCTATTACTACCGTATTACAACCGTATTTCAACGCAACATTAATATAAAATTTGTGCTATTACTACCGTATATTATTTCAATGCATCATTGGTATCAAAGTTTTGCTGTTACTACTGTATATTATTTCAACGCAATATTTATGTAAAATTTTTGTGGTTAGTACTGTATTTCAAACAGATTTCAACGCAACATTTGTATCAAAGTACTGCTGTTACTACCGTATCTTATTGGAACTCAACATTTATATCAAATTTTTGCTGTTACTATCGTATATTTTACACATTTCAACTCAACATTTATATCAACTTTTTGGCTGTTGCTATCGAATATTTGACATATTTCAACTCAACATTTATATCAAATTTTTGCTGTTTCAACTCAACATTTATATAACATTTTTGCTGTTACCACCGTATATTTGACATATTTCAACTCAACATTTATATCAAATTTTTGCTGTTGCTATCGTATATTTTACATATTTCAACTGATATCCAATTTTGGTGTGATTACAACTGAAGTTCAACACAACATTGATATACAATTTTCTTGTGTTATTACAACCGAATTGCAACTCAGCATTCAAGTATTATTTATGCAATTTCAACCGTAGTACTTTACCTGTTGGATTATTCGTCGCTGATGGAGGGCTAAGGCCGTAAGTCTTGGAAGCCGGGAGGATTTAAACATGGGGTGAGCGAACTTGATTTATTTTATTTACTTTTTTTTACATAGAGGTGTGAATGCGTGTGAAAGGGTGTACAAGTGATCGAATGGGGGCTTACCTGTCGATGCGTGTGTGTGTGTGTGTGTGTGAGCTGGCGATGCGTGTAGCGAGATGCATGTAATCTGAATTGGAAATGATTCTAATCAAAATATTTTTTTTGCTCCGAGGTAACGTCTCGTTTTCCAAATACCTTTTCTTTTATTATATTACCTAAATTTATGAATTTATATTTTTAAGTAAATCAAAAATCATTCTCAAATAACCTGTATTACAAAAAAAAAAGACCAATTCTTGTCATGTTTTAGGTTTATTAATTCTTTAATACATTAACCAACTGTAAACTACAGGTATTGAAACAAACTGGTTTGGACATGTTTTTTTCAACTTACAAATCAAATGATAATTTTTTTTTGAGCTGTAAATATTTTTTTTTGGTGAATTACGTATGGTTTTATAAACTTTTAAAAATGATATTAATAAAGAAAAAGGGAAATAATTAATAAAGACTTTCTATATAGCGTGTGACTCCAGTGACGTCCCAGTGCAACTGCAATGTCGCAGGAGGGACTACAAGTTCACTCAGTAAGACATTTATACTTTAATCAAAGCAAAATAAAGAATTTGATTTACAAAATCCGTTCCAACTTAGCTAGAAGACGTCAAGATCCTCTGAATGAAAAAGAGGCACTATATTTTGCCAAATAAAAGAGATAACATCCAAACTAAGCAATGAAATTTCTGCTTTGACACAAGTAAATCAAGACCTGGAATTGAGTCGAGAAGCAAGTGAATCAAAATTACTTTATAATTTAAACATTGGAAAAGATATTAGAAGACAAAAAACACATTTGAGTATCTAACAGATGAAGAAGAAATGGAGTGCAATAGTGTAACGACGGACTATTTCGAGTTTTCATGTTTAATGAAATCCACTAATAATTCAATGTTAATGTTAATGTTAATCTGTTTTTCAGTTCTTAGAGAACAAAACATTCTCCCTTTTTCCATCTTTCTCTAAATAAGGCATTTTTTCTCCAATTGTTGTCAAGTTCATAAATTTCATCACTTCATTCTTGGACGTCCTCTTCTTCTTTGTTTATTTGGGACCCATTTCCCCCTTTTGTTGTCCATTTTTCTTTTTCTCTTATTACGTGTCCAGCGTAGTTCCAACTTTGTTGTTTTGAGAATTTTATAATATCGATGATCTTTGTTTTCTTTCTTAGTTGAATATTTGTTATTTCATCTCATTTCTTGTTTAACAAACTACTTTCCATTTTTCTTTGAGTTGTTGCTAGTTTTTCTTTTTCGTCTTTTGTTAAACTCCAGAATGGTGATCTGTAAGTTAGGATAGGAAGTGTACAAGAATCCATTAGTCTTCGTTTGTAATATACTGGAAAATTTCCTTTAAAAAATCTTTTCAATGACCAAAAGGGTTTCCATGCATTTGCTATTCTTGTGTCAATATCCTATTTGTGATTATTAAATGATAACAGTCGACCAAAGTATTTGTATTCTTGAACTGTTTCGATATTATTCCCGTTTAAAATGAAGTCTCTTTCATCAGTATTTGTCAATATTTTTTTTTCAGCGTTAGTTGTAAGTCACGCTTTGTTTGATTCTTCTTGATACAATTGTTCATATTTATATAGTTGTAAAGAAGTTGTTTGGTGAGAATTGAGATGATATGTGGAAGTGGTTAACTTGCATTATATTGAGTATAAGAGTATAATAAAAGAGAAACAAAAAATGGAGAATCTCACTATATATACTCGACCAAATGTTTGATCGAGCAGATTTTGTAAATTTTAAAACAAAATGGACAGTTTTTTTGTGCCACAAGTTTTTGCAATTAATATAGTTTAAATAGATAATAGTGTAGAAATTTTTGTAATTTTTTTTGGTTATAAAAAAGTATATTAACAAATAAATATAAACAAATAAAAGCATTATATTGTTCGATATATGTATGTGAATTACTATCATTATTTGAAGATAATTTTTTAATATAAAAGAGATGTGTAACGACGGACTATTTCGAATTTTGCTCTGAAAATAAGATGATTTATATTTTAGGAAATTCGTTAGTTGTTTGCTAATATGTTTCGGTTTCGGCCTTGTATTTCTGTATTTTAAGGGGAGTATTTTCTCGAAATAGAATTGTTTATTGAGATGATATGGAGATGGAGATTTGAAATGAATATATACTGGATCATTTTGATCCAGAGGAACATTACATAAAATTGATACAAATGAATACCATTTCACTTGTGATGTGTCTTAACTTAATTTTAATTAAAATTGGGAAAAATTGTTTGTGTTATGCTGTGATTAACTTAATTTTTATTATTTTATTTAATGTTGAGAATTGAGTTATGTTTTTGTTGAGTCAAGTAAAGTTGATAAAAAAAAAGATTGTCGAAGTTAGTAGATTCAGGATAAATTCATCTGGAAATTCAGTTAGTAAAAGTGTTCAACTTCAAAAATCTGTAACTTATTTAACAGAACTAATGGAAATGATCTGTGATAAAATGGATGACTACGATAAAGCGACTTTTAAAACGAGTGGTAAATTTACAATTTTAAAAATGGTTACAAGTGCTGAAGTCCTTGACGATTATGAAGAAACCGCAACAAAATTTTCTATGGATGAATATGAAACTGATAATGATTTTAAATTACTAACGGTAGATTATAATTTAGAACAAGTCTAATATCAGTTTACAGCGGATCAACATTCAGTACTGTAAGCTTCAGAATTTATTTTTATTTTATTTAATTTGTTTTGTTTTTTAAATTATTTATTTTGTTAGTTAAAGTTTTGTTTAAATCGCTTTTATGTGATAGAGTTTTTTTTTAATACAAATCTGTGATAAAATAAGAAATTTCCAATGCCAGGATTCCCGTGTATTTTTATAATAGTCCAGTTCTCTACAGATGGATCCGCAAGGTAAAAAGTTTGGTTATGATTGTCGATTGCATTATGAAGCCGAGACTTTTGGGATTTGATACTGGACATAAATTCTTGGTTATATCCACTGGAATTGGTTGTCAAATGTCGGTTGGTATTAGCTACCTCACACCAGGATAAGGAAAATAAAATGCTTTGAATGGATGTGGAAGTTGTGTCATGGTGAAAATAAACTAATATTGATGAATTTAATGTACAAGAAATCGAAGGATCAAGAACTGATAGTTTTTAGTTATAAAGTTTGGGATATTGGTGAACTAATAATTGCATGGAACATCCATCAAATAAGCATACTGTTTGCTTAATTTAATTAATATAATTTATATAATTTTTGTTTGTGTTAATTTATTTTCTTTATTAGTTAGTTAACTATAGTTAACGATGATTTTAGTTGATATTTTTTTTTGTGAAATAAGAGATTTCCCAAGTGACGATTCCCGTTTGTTTTTATAAAAAGTCCGAAATCCCTAACAATAGATTGGATACTGAAAAAAGGAGGCTATGTAAGAAAATTAAAACGAGGAATTTGTAAAAATGTTACCTGATAAAGGCTTGCGCAAAATACTTCATATTAAAAATGCAGAATTAAGATTAAGCTATGTACCGATGCAATTGCTAAGTAGCAGAAGTGATAATGATTCTAAAACCAAATGACAAACACACATATAAAGACCGATTAGACCGAGTTGTGAAAACTAGACCATTTTTCATTTTCCTGAATCTTGAGATATAAGTAGTTTGGACAAAATAGAAATACAACTTATTTTAAACTCTTTTTAAAGTACTTATTTTGAGCATAGGGGTCGCCCATCATGTATGAAAAATGAAAATTTTGCCAATCCGTAGTAACGTTGAAATTAAATTGATTGAGAATGAATACACCGATTTCAACAAACTTTTTTTTCTTTGATAGGTTATTAGTTAATCTTTGGAAACAAAATTAAGTAAACTTTTTTTAAATTAATTTTAAAATTAAAATATTGGAACTACTTTTTTAAAGATGGCCCTAGGGTCAAAGATCAATTCAATTTGATCTTTTTTTCTATTTAAAAATAGTTCTATCTTTACTCTAAAACATCTCAAATTTTCAAAGAGGCTATTTTTCGTTTTCTTGAGATATTTAATTTTAAAGATTTTTAGTTCGACCAAAATTCTAATTTTCATTATTTTTTCGAACTTCAGTGGTTAAAAGTTAAAAATTAAAATTTTTTTTTTTTTTAGAGCCAAAGCATGCAAGGCACAAACATCCTTGACAGCTCATCTCCATAGGAAAGAAAAAATGGACTAAGAATTTTAGGAGTAAAAGGAGATGAAATGCTTTCTTTTTATTCATATGCTCCTCTTGTGGAACCTTCACAAACGCACCACCAGTGGCGAAGCCACAATTATTGTACATTAAGATGAGAGGACAGAAAGCTAAGGTTTTTGGAGGTATGTGGAGTTTGTGAGTCGAAGCGCCAACCGAGATTTGCACCCACATTTAAAATGACTTGCGTCCGTGCATCATATACTATATTTTTTATTCGCCGCAAGCAAAATATTTAAAAAACGATTGTTCAATCTAAATCAAAATTAAAAATTTTAAAAATTTTGAAATAAAAATATTTTGTACAAAAGATAAAAGATATTGTAGATTAACAAAAACATTGTTTTAAGTTTTAGGGAGCGATGAATATTAAACATAAAATTCTTTGTAAAAGTATAAATAGACTTTTTCAAAATTCTAAAAATATTCCAAAAATTATAATAAAATCCAAAATTTAGACTTTTTCAACATTCCAAAAATTTTCTAAAAATTATTAAAAAATCAAAAATTTGAAACTATTTTCAAAATTCCAAAATTAATGCAAGAACTATAACAAAATCAAAAATTCAAACTTTTCCTAGAACTCTTAAAATATTGCAATAATTATAACAAAATTAAAAATTCAAACTTTTCCCAAAATGCCAAAAATATTGCAAAAATTATAACATAATCAAAGAGTGAAACTTTTTTCAAAATTCTAAAAATATTCCAAAACTTAATCCAAAATCAAAGATTATAATTTATTTTCCAACTGTTCCTGTTATTCAAAAGTCGTACAATCGAATTCAAAATCACACATCACACAAAAAATTGCTCAAGAAACATCTAACTAATAATTACAATTTTTGTCAAAAATGTTTTACATAATATGTTTCTCAAAAAATTTGGAAACAAAATATATAAACAGAAATAGACATAAACAAAACTGTCTATCCAAGAAGGAACAAAAGTTGAAAATTTGTTGTTGTTGCTATTGCATATTTTGGTAGTCATAATCTGAAACGTCTACTGATGTTTCTCAACAAATTTGGAAACAAAAATAGACAGAAATAAAACTGTCTATCCAAGAAGGAACAAAAGTTGAAAATTTGTTGTTGTTGCTATTGCTTATTTTGGTAGTCATAATTTGAAACGTCTACTGCAGACTGCAGTGAGAAAAACATTTTTGTTTGTTTGTACATGAAACTGGGAAACGTTTGTATTAAAGTTTCGGGAACATAGCTGAATTGTTTTTGTTCTAATTATTGTATTAAAACTTAATGATTTTCTTAGAACGTTTGACAAAATAGTAATAAGTCGACATTATGCGAACAATATGAAAATAAAGTTTCATATTTATATTATGTTTGGGTAGACACTGTCTAGTGTGTCTATACCGACGCTTCGCCACTGCGCACCACCGATATAAAGCTGCTTTGAGAGTGTCCAAACGAGAAAGGTCGGTATGCTTTTTTTCCTATATCAACCGTAAGTTCACTGATAGCTCTGCTCAATCACTGTAGGTAGGTTAAATCCATTTGGGTTATCTAAATCAATTAAATCATATCAATTCTATCAAGAAATGCATCAACATTTTTTCTCACCCAAATATCTTTACATATGAAGGTTTACTTATGCAATATTTTTATTAATCCTAAAAAAGACTGCAATCTCTGATTACAGTTTAGCCTGACACTATTTAGTGTGGCTTAAATTTACCGGTTATGACTGATTTGAAAATTATGAATAAACCGACCTCTGTGCAGCATTTATCTTCCTTTTATACTTTATGTATACATCACATTGATTTTATAATCACCTGAATTTTTTGATAACCAGAAAGTTCGTGCTCGTCTAATAACATTTTTAAGTTTAAAGTTGTACAAACTTGATGTTTTTAGTCATCAACCAATCCTCATCAAAATATTTAAACAAATGCAAACACATTTTTTCATCCATGTCAACCAACCATTTACTCAACATACACATTTTTTTTATTACTTTGTTGTAACTCTTTTGTCACAAAAAAAAATTGAACTATATCAAGATAACATTTTCCAAAAATAGAAACATATTTCATTCAAGTAAACCAAATTAATTACTGCTCGGAAGACTTTAATTCAGAGGCAATACTGTTTGTACACACCCTAAACTTCTGAATTAGTACAACTCAAATATAAAACAAAATAAAATTTAAGACTAACTAAAAATTATTGAGTTCATATTTAAGGCGTGGTCGAAAAATAAAATAATTTACTTTCCAGAATAATAAATAATATATATTTTGTTTTCTTATGTTTGGATTTATATATACTATTCCAGACAACAACAAAAGAAGAAAGAGGTGTGTCTTGATGAAAATAAAGTTAACTGAAAATTGTATACGCCCTTAAATTTTTTATTTAGAATATTCATAACTCTGGTATGAAGTAGACTATAACAGGGTGAGATTATTCATGTTTTAAAAATTTGCCTTAATGTTGATTAATTTTTGCTGTTTTATTTTTTATTTTTATTACGTCGTGATAATGGTGACGGTTGATTACATATTTTATTTAATTAACATGTATTAATTATATGTTTTTAAAATCCTTGAGTTTTCCTCATCCAATTTTTATTTAAATATTGGAATAGAACACTCTCTAACTAATTTTTGTTGTCTAAAGTTGAATTTTAGATTTCCTTAACATAAGTACACCACCGCACCAATTCTAACTGAGATAACGCAACTATGTAATTTACAAATTGTTTAATTGTCGATACTTCGTTTTGGATTCCGAAGCCTAAAATAAGGCACATTCGATTAGATATGGATGTCATATATATCTCATGTTACGAATTTGTGTCGTCCCTGATATGGATGATGCCGACCAAAACTTGGTAATCTTTATTGCAAAATAAAATATCATCTCATCGCAGGAGTACGAACGACAATGGTACGTTGACGTTGGCATGTACGTTGGTGTACGGAATGAGTAGGAGGACTTTAAGGTGCATTGGTGGAATGAGATATTCAGAAGATGCCGCAAAGTTGACTACAGGAAGTAGAGTATATATACATGTTTGTCGTGCATACCTCCTCAACCTACAACCTGACTAACTCAGATCCACCTCCTTTAATATCCTGTGTAATTCGCCAAACGATTGTTGATTTGTCAGCTTCATGAGTTATTTCTCAGGATGATTTCAACCACAATTTATGTTAGGACTTCTAAATAATAATGGTTATAAGTGTTGCCGTTTTCAATGCAATGTGGCAATTTTCTCTGTTGCATTTCGTATTTCGTATCGCTCGTATCTCCGTTTCCAATAATGATTCAACATTTTCAGCAATAAGATTTCAAACAGAAATACTGTCACCACGTTTCGATAATCTCTCTCGTTTCTTGGATGAAGATTATGGCGCAATTTGTTATGAAGGTAATATAATCCGACTACCTTTAGTTTGAATGATATCTTTAATTTCTTGAAAGCATATAGAAAACTGGTTCTTATACTCCAAGTACTTTTCGGAAATGTGGCTGACGGTATCATATTGTTATTGTTCCAACAATCGTGTTGATCTGTCATCGTGTCGAGTGAAAATCTTTTAGGCTGCTTTCGGATGCATCGTCGGCAATAGCCGTACTAGAATATAGCAATAAGAATAATCCTTCAGTAGAACCAATAGAGGTGTGTTACGTTTTTTAGAGGACAACCATCCTTTGTAAATTATTTCAAGCATTCGGCAGCTATCCAAGTCAATAATGTATAGAGTGACCTTCCCATTGGTCTTGTAATTTAACATCTTAAAAATATTGTTATTCCCATATTCCCCGTTTTACTCGTCAATCGGTTTGTGCGGGCGGTCGAACTGTCGAGATTACTCACTGTCATAGTAATCGAATGCAAAGAGATTTATTTGTGCGTACATCGTACACATGGAATACTTTACCCGAATCAATAGTCTCGAGTGCCTTCAATCCACAAAGATTTAAAAAAAGCGTCGACCTATACCTCAAGACGCATGTTGTTGTGGGACCTACGTCTTAAAAGGTATCTATGTGTTGTTGTGACACATTTTGTAATTCCTACTACACAACACTTCTTATTAAAAAAAAAAAAAAAAAAATGATGGCAGATTGTAACCTTTGCCAACAGTATGTGGTGGTCAATCAAGTTTGTTTTAAAATCATCAAGAATGTTTTGGATAGTCGCTGCAGAAGATGTGCTCCATCATTTTTGTGGTCGAGATATTTATTGGTTCTGCATTATGTGGACAACACTATTTCATTATTTAATAATATCAGTGGCGAAGCGTCGGTATAGACACACTAGACAGTGTCTACCCAAACATAATATAAATATGAAACTTTATTTTCATATTGTTCGCATAATGTCGACTTAATACTATTTTGTCAAACGTTCTAAGAAAATCATTAAGTTTTAATACAATAATTAGAACAGCTATGTTCCCGAAACTTTAATACAAACGTTTCCCAGTTTCATGTACAAACAAACAAAAATGTTTTTCTCAGTGCAGTAGACGTTTCAAATTATGACTACCAAAATATGCAATAGCAACAACAACAAATTTTCAACTTTTGTTCCTTCTTGGATAGACAGTTTTGTTTATGTCTATTTCTGTTTATATATTTTGTTTCCAAATTTTTTGAGAAACATATTATGGGAAGCATTTTTGACAAAAATTGTAATTATTAGTTAGATGTTTCTTGAGCAATTTTTTGTGTGATTGTGAGATTGTGAATTCGATTCTACGACTTCTGAAAAACAGGAACAGTTGGAAAATAATTTTGAATCTTTGATTTTGGATTAATTTTTGGAATATTTTTAGAATTTTGAAAAAAGTTTCAATCTTTGATTATGTTATAATTTTTGCAATATTTTTGGCATTTCGGGAAAAGTTTGAATTTTTAATTTTGTTGTAATTATTGCAATATTTTAAGAGTTCTAGGAAAAGTTTGAATTTTTGATTTTGTTATAGTTCTTGCATTAATTTTGGAATTTTGAAAATAGTTTCAACTTTTGATTATTTAATAATTTTTAGAAACTTTTTGGAATGTTGATGAAAAAGTTTAAATTTTGGATTTTGTTATAATTTTTGGAATATTTTTAGAATTTTGAGAAAGTTGTACGTGTACTTTTATTTGTACTTTTACAAAGAATTTTATGTTTAATATTCATCGCTCCCCAAAACTTAAAACAATGTTTTTGTTAATTTACAGTATCCTTTATCTTTTGTACAAAATATTTTTATTTCAAAATTTTTAATTTTGATTTAGATTGAACAATCTTTTTTTAAATATTTTGCTTGCGGCGAATAAAAAATATAGTATATGATGCACGGACGTAAGTCATTTTAAATGTGGGTGCAAATCTCGGTTGGCGCTTCGACTCACAAACTTCACATACGTCCAAAAACCTTAGCTTTCTATCCTCTCATCTATCCACTATAATTAGTTTCTACAGGCAAATCAATAAAACTTTTGAATATGTCTACCCTAGTTTCAGAACCACGCTTCGCCACTGAATAATATAGTACTCGAAGAACCACGATCAATGACGAACCATGTTAATATCGTTAATATCATAACATTGTGTTTCTTAGATTGTATAATAGTCACTGAGTGGGTTGTCTAAATTGAATGTTTTGATTTTATTTCATTTGTCCATTTTGAATAAAGGTTATCAATTCAATTAAATTTTTATTGGCATTTCTATTGGGCCATTTGTCTGCTTTAGGGTCGTTGTATTATTCTTATTTCCCTTTTTTAAGCAGAGGTGACTATGCAATTCAATATCCTGACATGTAGACTGTCAAGTCCTGTTTGTATATCATTTTCATATTAAATAGATGAAGGCGTTCTTGAAAAAGCCAATATCTTCGAATGCTCTGCAGAAATTTCTTTTCCTAGCGAATTTTCTTCAAACAGATATTTCTATAATATGCTAGTAGACCACTCTTTCTAAAAACTTTAAAAAGTATGAAAAAAACTGATCGATCTGAAGTATCCCCCTCGCAATTTCTCATCACGCGAAATGAGAAAAAGGCGATGTAAGAAATTATATGACCCACTTATACTATGTTGCAGATTGATTTGTTGAAACCCAACCTTGTCGAGTGCCATCATAAGAGTGGTTTTTGTTTGTATAGCTAGTTTCTTTCGACCGAAGTTTAATCCTTCGCCAATTTCTGCCACCCGTATGTCCAGATCCGGTATTTGGAAGACACCTCCTTAAACGTAGTCAGAATTCCTGTTTGATTCAACATATCTTCAAACAGTCATTTTTGGATCAAATTGCTTTGGTCCGGGCTGATTATTCCATCAATTGATTCAATAATTCCGGATTGTCTACTGCTCTAGCATATAGCCTGATGCAGCCTTGTGAGACATTATCTTCCGTTTCTTTTTTTAAGACTTCACGGTGCGTTGTCTCGCCTTCTCTTTGTATAAGATTTTGACTACCACCAAAATAGCCCTATTATGACTTATACGAAGGCTCGTCTTGTGAGTCGAGACTGAGGTGATCGGTATGACCAAGAGGAAGATGTTGTTACAAAGAAACCATTTAAGGCACTAGATTTTTCTGCATATACGTGAGGAGTCAAGAGACTCATCCTTTTGTAACGACTGACTATTTCGAATATTTCTCTAAAAGGAAGAATATTCATATATAAAGAAATTTGCTAATTATTTGCCAGTTTGTTTCAATTGCGCCCTTTTTTAAAATAAAACAGACAAAAAATGCATTTATATATAGTAATAATATTGTAACATTTTTTTTAGTTCATTGCACTCAATACTAATTAGTAATACTTGTTTGTCAATACATAGAAATTTTTAGTCATAATGTTATATGTAGATAGAATACAGTTTTGTTCATTTGTAAATAATAAGAATGGTTGGAGGGTGTAGGGAGCACCTACATCATCCCATATTACCTCATATAGATTAATATTAAGATTAAAGATGATTTCTCAAATCTGTAAATCATACATATCTACAAAACAAGAACATACATTTCATTCAGTCCATTTAGCTATACTATTCATGAAGAAATTTAAAAGTTATTATTTTTCAATTTGTGTCATGAACTAAAATGATTAAATGTGTTATTGCAATAAATTGTTTAAAAATTTCAAGTTTAAACAATTTTGTTTCAATAACATTGAAAACATTTTTTATTTTTATAAACACATAATTTGTGAAAATTGCATTATTTCCTAACGAAATATAAATATCGGAAATAATGTAAAAACAAATTATGAACTGAATTTATTGTTATGTTTCAAAACATTTTTGTAAAATGTTTATTTTTTTTATTATGAAACATTTCATAAAAATGTTTTATAGATTTTGCATTTATATGATTAATGGGATGTTTTGATATTTTAGGTAAGAAAATGGTAAGATATAGTTTAGGAGGATAGTATAAGATTACATTTTAGAGTAGGACTAAAGTAAAAAAGTTAGTTTTACTTCTTATAGAATGTAATATCATTTATTTTAAATAAAAGTCAGAAATAATAAAATTAAATAAGAAGACATAAATGGATATTGTTTCAATTTGGAATCATCATCGACATATTATTTTGTGGGAGAGAAGTTAATAAGTAAAGATCAAAAGGCCTTTTCGTCTACGATCAGGAATGACCCTCACTTGGTCATCCGCTGTACTTATTGACTTCAAAACTCAATATTAACCCACAACCAGTTTAAGGGGAATATTTTCTCGTTTCAATAAATTTTTGTTCGGATTAATTTATATGCGATGAAAGAGACAGTAAAAAAAGCAAAAAGAAACTGAAAAATCCTGCTCATTCTTGATCATTTTAATCCAGAGATTAGTAATGTAAATTTAGATCAAATAAGTAGGTTATGGAGATACCAAAAAAATGTGTAATTATATTGTTTGTTCTTATTAAATTTCTTGAATTAGTTTAAATGTTTGAAATTTGTGTTTTTTATTCTAACAGTGTTAGGTTTTCGTTGTATTTTAATCAGTTTTGTGTGTTAAGAAGTTTGTGTTAACAATTTTTAAAGTCAAACAAATATTCCAAACAAATTTCAACATTTTTGATTTATTGTAAAAAAGACGCATATTTTTATGTTTTCAAATTGGAAAGCGGCTTCGAAGATAGCGAAACAGTTGTTTTACCATTTCGGTTATTGGAAACAATTGAATCGATGGTGGCTGAAAGAAAATGCAACTGATGAATATTAATTGGATACTGGGAATACACAACGGTAAACCGTTTTAATGACATCACAGTTTCAGTTTATGAGGCATCAAGCGATGATTTGGATGCTATTAAATGATTTAATTGCAAACGATTGATATATGCATTATTGTCATGCTGCTTCACCTTTGATATTGTTAATTTTTGTTGTGATTAACATAGTGTATTGCATTCTACAAAGCGTCTATGGATGACGCTCCAGATTTTTGAATAAGTGATTTTTGGGATGCAATTTGTGACTGCCTATAATCAACATTTGTTCCACAGGACTGGTTTTGGAAGAAAACAATAAATTAATGTAAGCTTATATATTTTAATTTATTTATTTCATATAATTTTTTTTGTTCCTGCACATAGTTTGGCCTAAATTATTTTTCTATGTTAGATTAATTTTTGGTTCGTGAATTACTATCGATAGTGTTTTGTTGAAGAATAGTGTTCTCCATGTCAGATTCAAGTATATTATTTATATAAGTTCAATTCTTTTCACTTTGTTTTCCTTTTTACTTAAAGGCATGTATTTTTGCCCTACCTCTTTGTAGCAACTGTTACAGTGGTCTCTGAAGCCTGCATCTTCGAAGATTTGCAGACCTCCGATTCCAGCCGGGAAAACCAATCCCTAAGCTGCGCTGTTAACGACTTATGAAGATCAACATCAGGAAATCGATCCCTTGGCATGACTGTCAAACCACAAGATTAAGTGAGAGTGTATGGTTCCTGAACGAACCCCGTTCCGTATTTGATATTGCCTTTTTTGTTATAATTGATCAAAAATGAACCGAACCTACTAGTACCGACCACTATAGCCATATTATATGTTCGTTTGATCTTTTTCTATAAGGCTAACAACTTATTTAGTTTTCTTATCAAATTCTTTTATATATCAGAATACAGTTCTGCTACTTCTGCTGTATAGTGTCATAGTGAGTATTTAAAGCTAAGATTATAGAAATTAATGATAAATTTTTGACATGCTTTTTCTGCAAAATAAAGCTGCATTCTTCAGTCGATCTCATACTGTCAGAGGATTTAGGAATATAGGTTTTTTTACTAAAAATGTTCTATACGCTAGTTAAGCATTGCTTGAATTTAATTTCTGAAATACCAAACCCAAACCACTTTGAGAAAAAACCAATGCAAAAAATTATACATGCATATCATCAATTAACTTAAAACCAATTAGATATTTTCTCAACCTAACAACCAGTTCGAAAAAAAAGAAATTAGCCTCATTCTTTTATAATACCGCGGAATATGATAAAAAACAACAGCAATTATTTCAAGAGCCCTTACTGTTCAACGACAAAAGCCACTTACCTCTAATTAAACCACGATATCAACTGTAACAATATTGTTTTTTTAATGTATCCCTTTTTGTATTATTTTGTGTACAAATTAGCGTTTTCGTTTCATGTTAATTAAAAAAGTCAAAATCCTGTAAAATTAAATAATTTTTTAATTAGCTTTTTGTAGCATTTACAAAGATTGTTCTTAAGAGATCGTCAAATATGACATTTTTTTATTAATATATCAAAGAAAATGAAGTGCTGCTGTTAATATCTAGAATAGAAAGCAGTTTTCGTAACATATAAAAATACATAAACAGTTTATATAGTTTTCTTCAAAATGACACAGATATGGTTCGAAACATCCCCAATTTACAAATGATAACAAATAAATTTTAACTTTTATCAATATCATTTATCAACACCACCAACCAATTCGTCAAATATTTGTAAAACAAACTAATTTCGAACAGTTATCATCCCCTAAAATAATTCGCAATTGAATCAATATTTTATATATATTTTCATTGAATTCAAACAAGTTCACCCTAAATTCTAAGCATGGGTAAAACATTTGGGTTAGAAGGTTAACAATGATATTCTTTTTTTATCGATTAGAATTTGCTACAAATTTTTTAATAAGCAAGATCCGAGAGAGAACTGATTTTTTGAGTGTGTTTGTCTGTATCCTAACATACTGATAAATCCACCCTAAACGAACATGTGTTACATCTTGTTTAATGTTTGTTGAAAACTTGATTAGATTATCAATGTGAGACATGTGACATTCCATCAGAATTTTTGGTTTGTGTGTTACTGTGTTATTGCTTAAAAGATAATAATGAAGCGTTTAAGTTTGCTTTTTATGATTTCCTCAAGGCTTAAAAGCTATATATATAGCATAAACATTTACAACTGTTTACAGTATGAAAAGCAATTATAAAAATTCCGAAATTTTTGTTTTTACTATATTCTGAGATACCACAAATAATATATGCAAAACTGTTTGAGACACGTATTTTTAGATACGTTTAGATTTACAAAACCAAACCTTTACACATTCGTTATATAGCTAAAAAAAAAATCCAACAACCCTCGACCACGAAATTCAAATTTTTCTTTTTAAAAAAATCAAAAATTTGACAGACACATGCTACTGATGAGAGTTTTCTTTACTCGTATACATAATATGTTAAGATTTGGCTGTGATTTGTAAATGGAAAATATTGGGAAATTCATAAATGAATATTAATTTTTGTAATCGTTTATTTCATTCGTTTTAAAAACGGATCTGATCTGCAATACTTTTCTTAATGATATAAGAATTACAAGTTTGAGGAATTTTCCAATATATTACTACCACAAAATGTTTGAAGGAAATGCGCACGATCACCATATTGAGGGGAATATGTATATAATTAAGGATTGTTGATTGTTTGCTAATAAATTTGAAGGACGATTACTGCAGTATTAATTTATTTTATTTAATCCGTGATTAGTTGGACCGTCATAAGACGAATTATCATGATTCATGAGAATACTGTCAATTCTTTGAAGGTTTTGTAGGAAATCTATAGTTTTAACCACTTTCGAAAATTTATGAATGTTTTTACTATGTTAACCATATAAGACTGTCCTGACTGTCATAATTGTTGGCACTGTTTTGACCATCGTGTAAGCCTCAATTGTTTTGACTATCTTCACCGTTTTAATAGTTTATTGGGTCTTAACATTCTTGACTGGTTGTTTAGACTGTCTTGTTTGTTGAAATTGTTTTGAGTGGGTGAGTGATTGTACTTACTGTTTTTACCTCCCTCGACGGTCTGAACACCATTATCGGTCTGTTTTGATAAAAGTTATCAAGACTCACTGTTACTTGTCCTAAAGTAGTGATTAACCCGCTTTGTTGGATCACCCATTCACTATGTATATGGCAACGCGAAATGTAAATATCCGTATCAGAGTCGTTCATTTTTTGAAAACACTTTTTAAATTAAAATTTTTTAAATTTAAATTAAAGAAAAATATTTTAGATTCAAAATAAAACTGGAACGCTTATACCGCCCGTAATACGAAACTATTGAAACAAAAACAAAAATAGAAAATAAAAGAAAAACAAAAAATAAAAGCAAAAATAGCAAAATAAATAAAGAATACAAGGAAAAAGTAAAGAAGAAAAAAAAGAGAATAAAACTCAAAAACAAATAAAAGAAAAAAGTAAAAAAAGAAACTCTATCGCAAAAAAAATATAATTTTTCCCTCCCTACTGCCATGAAAAAAGAAAAAAAATGATATTTTGACATCTTTTATAACCAAACATTGTTTTTGGAAATTTTGTCAATGAAAAATAAATGTGGTAACAATGAAAAAAGTTTGTCAGCATTTTTTTATAATATACTTTGTGAATAATCACATAACTGAAATATTTCTTCATGTCGTTTTAAAATATTGCTTGTCCTTTATATTTTAAAATATTTGACTAAATAACTCAATAAATTTAAATTGCTGTCGTTATTATTGTCATTCATTTTATAAAAATTATCACAACTATGAAGAAAATATTTAATATTTTTGGCATTTCAAATTTAGAATTTGTTTTTAATTTACAATTTAAGAACAACATATTGCGACGCTGATGCATAGGCTGACTTCCCCACAGCTCTGGTTACATAGTGTTCTGGATATATAATGAGCTAATATCCATCAAATACTTTTTCGAGTTTCGAGAAAATATTACAAAATCACAAATTCATAATTCTTTCAAAATTCCAAAAATATTGTAAAAGTAAATGAAATCAAACTTTTTCAAAATTCCAAAAATATTCCAAAAATTAGAATAAAATCAAATATATTAAACTTTTTCTGAATTCCAATAATATTCCAAAAATTCTTAAAAATTCAAACTTTTCCAAAATTTTAAAAATATTGCAAAAATTATTAAAAAATCATAAATTCAAACATTTTTCTAAATTCCAAAAATTATAATAAATCAAAAATTTAAAATTTTTAAAAATTCTAAAAATATTGCAAAAATTATTACAAATTAAAAATTGAAACTTTTTTTAAAATTCTAAAAATATGTATAAAATTCAAAAATTGTATTTTTTCAAAATTCTAAAAATATTGCAAAAATTATAACAAAATCAAAAATTGAAAAATTCCAAAAATATTCCAAAAATTAGAATGAAATCAAATATTTAAACTTTTTCAAAATTCCAATAATATTCCAAAAATTCTTAAAAATTCAATCTTTTTCCAAAATTTTAAAAATGTTGCAAAAATTATTACAAAATCGAAAATTGAAATTTTTTCAAAATTCCAAAAATTATAATAAAATCAAAAATATAAAAATTTTCAATATTCTAAATATATGCCAAAAATTCTTACAAAATCAAAAATTGAAACTTTTTCCAAAATTCTAAAAATATTGCAAAAATTATTACAAAATCAAGAATGTTTGTATTCTTTCAAAAGTCCAAAAACATTTCAATAACTATAACAAATGCAAAAATTTCCATGTCCAATTTCATTTTCAATTACATTTACGTCATAAAAGCAGAAAATTCATATTTCTTTCAAAATTCTAAAAATTATAATAAAATCAAAAATTGAAACTTTTTTTCAAAATTCTAAAAATATTCCAAAAATTATTACAAAATCAAAGATTAAACTTTTTTCAAAAATTCTGGAAATATTGCAAGAATTATAACAAAATGAAAAATTGAAACTTTTTCTAAATTCTAATAATATTCCAAAAATCAATAATTCAAACTCTTTCAAAAATTCTAAAAATATTGCAAAAATTATAACAAAATTTAAACTTTTTCCAAATTCTAAAAATTTAGCAAAAATTATTACAAAATCAAATATACAAACTTTTTTCAAAACTCCAAAAATATTTCAAAAACTATAACAAATTCCAAAATTTCCATGTCCAATTACATGTTCATATACATTTACGTCATAAAAACAGCTGAATTTTTTTTCCCAAAAAATTAGCTAAAAAAATAAATGAAACCATTTTTCGACAAACCTGACAACATTTTTTCGACAAACTTATAATGCCATAATTCTCAATAATAATAATAAAATTTCATTTCAAACAAATAATTGATTTTATTTTTTTTTCAAAAAATTGGGTAAAAAAATAAATAAAAATCTTTCTTTTGACACACTTAACATTTTTTTGACAAACTTATAACGCAATAACCTAGTTTTTGATCTCACATACCAATACCGACCATCCAGATTTCTCCACATTCTTTGTTCCTACTAATTATCACTTAAAATGAACGTTTTTTAAGCAAAAAATATGCATATTTCCTTGTTTTGACACACTTGACGATTTTTTGACACACTTCCGGTACAGTTATCGAACACATCGTCCTTTTGGCTCTTACCATTGAGTGTACCCATTTTTAGAATTCAAAATATTTCAAATCCCTTCAGCCGTTTTTTCGATTTCGTCGGTTGTGACGGACGGCCGGCCGGTCGGCAGACAGACATCCATTTTTTTTTGCTTTTTTAGAATCAGTAGGTCCTAAAACGTCAAGAAATGCCAAAAAAGGTGGGGGTAAGAATTTCACTTTTAGCTCATGAATGTAATACTTAGGTCTTTCCGACCGAAGTAAAATATTAAAGAGAGAAGTAGTATCCCAACAAATATAAATTCTGTTGTACCAAAAAAAGTAAAAAAAAAAAAAATTAGCTGGAAGTGACAAACCGGAAGTTGGGATGCAGAACTGTTGTGACTAAAGGTCTATGTACCAGGTACCTGTACTAAATGTTTATGTACCAAGTTTCATCCAATTCGATTTTCAGATACAGATGTTATTAAGCTTCCAAAGAAACAGGAGCTCGGCGGACCCTACCACTTTGTTCGCTATCGCTAAAAAACTAATCAGTTCCTTACCATACATCTTTGCATCTTTTTCCAAAGTGTCATCAAAATTCATTCACGAACGAATGTTGTATGCTCCAAACAAATATTGAAACAATAAACAGGTGTTCGGGAGGCCTCCCACCACTTATCCCAATATTGTCTAAAACTTATCAGTTCATTGTCATTTAGGTCTCCATCTTTTTTCAAAGTGTCATTAAAATTGATTAATAAATGAAGTCTGTATGCTCCCAACAATCTTTAAAAACAAAGTGTGAAAAGTCAGCAGTTGTATGGTAGGCTCCCCGCCACTTTGCTCGATATATTCCAAAAAATGATAATTTTCTTCTCACACTGATTGGAACCATTTCCATAGGTTTCATCATAATCACTTCATTATTGTAGGCTGTAGTATGCATAAAGACACTGAAAAAACTTCAAAAAATTACAAAAATCATTTTTTACCGGAAGTAAAATACCGGAAGTTGGGATGCAGAACTGTTGTAAACCGTACTAAATGCTTATGTACCAAGTTTCATCCAATTCGATTATCAGGTACAGATGTTATTGAGCTTTCAAAAAAACAGGTGCTCGGGGGATCCCCCACCACTTTGTCCACTATCGCTCAAAAATCAATCAGTTCCTTGCCATACATATATGCATCTTTTTCCAAAGTGTCATCAAAATTCATTCACGAACGAATGCTGTATGCTCCCAACAAACATAAAAAACATTGTGGAAAAAACCACCTGTTGTATGGTGGACCCCAACCCTTTATCCAATGTTCTCTAAAAGCTGATAAAATCTTTCTCATGTTACTTGAAAGCTTTTTCGAACTATTCATGACAATCGATGGGTAATTGTAGGCTACAGTAGGGATAAACACCTGAAAAAAAAACTTTTTAACCGGAAGTGACAAACCGGAAGTTGGTATGCAGAAATATTGGAAACAGTACTAAAACCTTATATACCAAGCTTCCATAAGATCATAAGCCGGGATTAGAAGTTATTCAAGATTTAAACTTAGAGGTGTTCGGGAGACCCATTTTGTCGAAATTTGAAATGAATCCAGATCTACCTTTCAAATGAACCTGTATTATTTGCCAAAGTTTCATCAAGATCCTATGCAGAACAGCAGAATTTTTTTACTGGAGGGGTTGAGATTATCAGTTCACGTAGCACTGCGACCTGGTGGTTTATTGTGCTTACTCTGGTTATTTTACAAGTAATTCGTCGTTGATCCCGTTACTGGTTGATAGTCTGTAGTCCAAGTTGAGGCTTTTACCGAAATTAATTAGCTCATTTGGAGTAACGTCTTGTGGTAGTGGAAGAGTTAGTATTCTATGACCAAGTTGGTTGTATCTGTGCCAAGAAAGTTCAGGACAGTTGAAGATGGCATGTGCCATCATTTTTAGCGTGTGAGTAGCAGAACCTACACCTGTCGGAAACATCAAGATGGTGGTTTTAGGAACCTGTCCACTAACGCACTATGTTAACATCCGTAGAGACTCTCTGTTTAAGTTGATTGTTTTTAAGGGTGAAACAGGGAGTTTACCTAAAAAGGAACTAATGTGTCAGGAACTAATTTTTATTGATAAATAAATACATAATCATATACATAATACATAAGCGAGGTATAACGGGCAGGTATAAGGTATAAGCCAGCCTTAAATCAGTTAAAATTCACAATATATACCTTACGGCGAACTATAGAGGTCGAATTATAAGAATTCTCAAACAATTGCGATGCATTTAAAATCATTTTATATCCCTTACTCCCATGCATTTTTCATAACTTTTTTAAGTTAATTGACAAGTTCAGAGCTAAGGGAGAAAATAAAATATGATTTTATCTGTAATTACTCATCCACCTAATGTTTAATAACTTACGCCCACTTTCCACATGTCACTACGACCTTACTGAAACCATAAGAAAAATAAATTGATTGTATAAATATATAGCAATTATCATTAATATGTATATTTAATATAAACGGTTATTAAGTTCGCAAACATATATTAAAAACAATTCCAGGTATATCGTGATCAATTTGTATGTTGAACATTTTATTGACAATTTGTCAACAGTAATAAAAATTGCCATTAAATAAATCTTCCATAAAAAAATAAAACATTGAAATTATACATTTTTATTTATTTTACGACAAGTGAACTGTAAACGTTTACTAATACAATAATTAGGTTTGTTTATTAAGATAAATAAATGAAACAACTTCATCCCTATCCGACCGACATGTGAGTTTTAACTCACTTGGACAAAAGCTAAAAATGTTCGTATGTGTACAAAATAGGTATTTAATCTTAATAGGTTTGTGAGTATCTGAGTATCTGAGTATCAGAGTATCTGAGTATCTGAGTACCAGAGTATCAGAGTATCTGAGTATCTGAGTATCTGAGTATCTCAGTATCTGAGTATCTGAGTATCTGAGTATCTTAGTATCTCAGTATCTGAGTATCAGAGTATCTGAGTATCTGAGTATCTGAGTATCTGAGTATATGAGTATCTAAGTATCTGAGTATCTGAGTATCTGAGTATCTAAGTATCTGAGTATCTAAGTATCTGAGTATCTAAGTATCTGAGTATCTGAGTATCTGAGTATCTGAGTATCGGCGTATCTATGTATCAGAGTATCTAAGTATCTGAGTATCTGAGTATTTGAGTATCTGAGTATCTGAGTATCTGAGTATCTGAGTATCTGAGTATCTGAGTATCTGAGTATCTGAGTATCTGAGTATCTGAGTATCTAAGAATCTGAATGTCTGAGTATCTGAGTGTGTTAGTATCTGCGTATCTAAGTATCTGAGTACCTTTTATCTGAGTATCTGAGTATCTAAGTATCTGAGTATCTTAGTATCTTAGTATCTGAGAAACTGAGTATATGAGTATCTTGTTGAAACAATGAATTTCAGCATGCTGTCTCAGCATAACACGATTGTTCATGCTTCAATAATTTGCTTGATCTTATTTTGTCTAATCTGTGCTATAACTCAGTTGAAGTAACACATTGGACTGATTCTCTAACGAAAATTGATCATCATCATCCTACTCTTGTTGTTAGTTCAATAGAGTTTGTCAATAATAATAAAACAAAACTAGCAAATTAAAGTTTTAATACTATCAATGATAAATAGATAAATTATTCAAATATAATTGCACAACTTAGTGAAATTGATTGGGACTTTGAGCTTAATTGTTCTCAAATGATAGTCTGAATATCTGAGCATCTGAGTATGTGAGTATCGGAGTATCTGAGTATCTGAGTATATGAGTATCTAACTATCTGAATATCTAAATATCTGAGTGTTTAAGTATCTGCGTATCTGAGTATAAGAGTATCTGAGTATCTGAGTATTTGAATATCTGAGTATCTGAGTATTTGAATATCTGAGTATCTGAGTATCTGAGTATCTGAGTATATGAGTATCTGAGTATCTGAGTATCTGAGTATCTGAGTATCTGAGTATCTGAGTATCTGAGTATCTGAGTATCTGAGTATCTGAGTATCTGAGTATCTGAGTATCTAAGTATCTGAGTATCTGAGTATCTGAGTATCAGAGTATCAGAGTATCTGAGTATCTGAGTATCTAAGTATCTGAGTATCTGAGTATCTAAGTATCTGGATATCTGAGTATCTGAGTATCTGAGTATCTGATTATCTGAGGATCTGAGTATCTGTGTATCAGAGTATCTTAGTATCTGAGTATCTGAGTATCTAAGTATCTGAATATCTGAGTATCTGATTGTTTTAGTATCTGCGTATCTGAGCATCTGATTATCTGAGTATCTGAGTATCTGAGTATCTGAGTATCTGAGTATCTGAGTATCTGAGTATCTGAGTATCTGAGTGACTGAGTATCTGAGTATCTGAGTATCTGAGTATCTGAGTATATGAGTATCTGAGTATCTGAGTATCTGAGTATCTGAGTATCTCAGCATCTGAATATTTGATTATCTGAGTATATAAGTATCTCAGTATCTGAGTATCTTAGTATCTGAGTATCCGAGTACCTGAGTATCTTAGTATTTGAGTATCTGAATATCTGAGTATCTGAATATCTGAGTTTCTGCATATCTGAATATCTGAGTAACCGAGTATATGAGTATCTATGCATCTGAGTGTCTTAGTATCTGAGTATCTGACTACCTGAGTATCTTAGTATTTGAGTATCAGCATATCTGAGTACATATATGAATATCTGAGTGTCTGCGAATTTGCATATCTGAATAACTGAGAATGTAAGTATTTGAGTGTCTGAGTATCTGAGTATCTGAATATCCGAGTATGAGTGTCAAACTGTCTGAGTATCATGAGTATCTAAATATTTAAGTATCTGTGTAGCTGAATATCTGAGTTTTTGAGTATCCCAGTATCTGAGTGTCGGAGTATCTGAGTATATAGGTATTTCAGTATTTGAGTATCTAAGTATGTGTTTTACTCAGCATCTAAGTATCTGGGCATCTGAGTGTCTGAGTATTTGGGTATCTGAGTATCATGCGTATGATTTGCACCATAACGTTGTAAAACGCCTAAGCACATACGTGCACACAAATGTTAGCCGCATGTTTCACGGATAATAAAAAACGAAGCGAAACGAAATTTTTTTAATGATAAGTATAATAAACAAAGATTTAAAAAAATGTAGTGAAAAGTAGTTCAACATTTTCTAAAATGACTGGCTTCATTTCACTTTTTATGAGATAATATATTTTACTTCCGTAATAACAAATTGATGAATTTTATTTTATTTTAAGCTAAAATTATGTGCAGAAGAAATGTTTTTGTGAAGGTAATAAAAATATACCTAAAAAACAAACGGGCACTTGGAATAATTAATTTTAGTGATTCCAAAAAATTATTATATTTCTTTAATATTTTTTTTATGCCATTACTCATGTCGATTTACTGGTATATATCATATTTTTTTTTTATAATATAAAAAAAATTGTGGAAAATTAATATTATTTTTTATATGTAAGCCAAATATTTAAATTTTTTAAATTCTGATGCAAATCCAATCACCCACATACATTTTCATTTTACAACTTTAAAATACGACCGCAATCTTCATATGTCGTAATTGGCGTTACTAAAAATATTAGTCTAGCAAGAATTCATAACGTATTTAAAGATCCTAGCTATAGAAGTCATACATAAATATTTTTGTATTTATAACTGAAAGTTCTATGCATATTTTGTATATACATGTTTACATGATTTAAAAATGTTAAAATTTAAACAAACAGGTATACACTTAAATTCTTTTAAACTTCAACTTAATTTAAAATATGCACTAGCTAGAACACTAAAATAACAACTATAGTATAATTTTTTAATTTATCCTAAAACCTTCTATCTCCAAACTTTTTCACCTCATGTCAAAACCTGAGCCAAATTAAAAAACAAACAATAATTAATACCAATAAAGGAAATTCACGCGTTAAAGGTGACAATATTTGAGTTTCACATCAAATATTTACCTAAAATTTTTTAGGGATAGCTCATCACTAAGGTAATTTTCTTGTATATTTTGATTTTTTTTTCGAAATTTTGAATGTTTTGTTTACTCATATCCTTAAACACAAACGACAATTTGTTTGTTTTTCATATTATTCTACCAAGGAAATGTACTAACATTTTTATTTACAAAAGGTTTTTTTTTATTTAAATAAGACAAAATGGTACTTAAATAATTATAAAATCGTTTATTTAAATATTGGTTAGTAGTATAATTGAAGTACATACATGAAACAAATAGTATGAATTAGTGTTAACATATCACTATAATTAGAATGTTGTTGCCACAGAGCGGAACGAATAATACTATTGGATATCTTCTTAATTATATTTGTGAGTACTCTTGAGACGGACGCAATCTGAATTAATTTTGAATTTCTTTTCAGTGATTAATTATTATGCTGCAAATAGTTACACGACATGTGTTTTGCAAAAAATAAATGAAAATAATTTAATAAATTTTAGTGAATATTCTCATGATGTTCCGTTTATGTGGGTGACCGTATATCGAAGTGAAACAAATTTTGAAGTATTTACTGAAATACTACAGAGACATATTGATGCTGGATGTCAGAGTTTTTTCATATCCGATTCATTGATTGAGTTATTTTTTGACGTTTATTGGAGGATTAAAGATCAATGCCAGAATCGGTGGACTAAAATTTACTTAACTGTTATATCAGTTAATAAAAAAGTTGATAGAAATTTTGAAAAAAGGTTGATGGCACACCCACTGATAACTGGTGAGAAATTTTAATAAGAAATAAGAAGATTTTCATTCGTAATTTGTGTTTTGTAAAACTCATAAATGTATGCCTTTCCAGAAATACCATTTATTATTTTAATTCAACCCGAAACAAATTTATCTATACAAATATTTACCATAGAGATCTTTTCAAAAGCAAATATAGCAAAACTTACATATCTCGATACATTTTTTACAACAAATCGAACCATCAAATATGGATTTGATTTATTTTCGTCGAAGAAATTGAGGAATTTAAATCAACGGCCTATAAGGTTATCAATTTTCAACTACCAACCATACACTATATGGGAAAAAGTTACACCAGGTCAAGGAAACGCGAATATAATAAATACAACCGATGAAAAATCGATCTGGATTGATGGGACAGAATCTTTAGTTTTTCTGGAATTTTGTTTAAAATATAACTGCACGTTAACGGTACTTACAGGTATAGATTTCATAAAATATTTTATCATATTCTAAATTCAATTAAAAATTTTTAGAAGACAATGGACAATGGGGTGAAATATATAGAAATCATTCTGGAGGAAATGGTATTATTGGTGCCGCATTTGAACGGAAGGTGGATGTTAGTGTAGGTGCAATATATGTTTGGTATTCTGTTTATTTACATTTGGCTTTATCAATGCCAATTTCCCGAACCGGTATTACATGTTTTGTTTTAAAACCTAAAATATTATCCGGATGGTTTATGCCTGTTTTCCCATTTTCTCTTAATCTGTGGTTTGCTGTTATGTTATCTCTAATAGCAGGCATAGTTGGATTAAAAATTGTACAAGATATAAAAATTAGACTTAAATCAATAAATGATGGAATGACAGTTGAAGAAATGGTTTGGTTTGTTTATAAAATCTATGTTTTGCAATCGATCAGTTTGATGTAAGTTGGAATATCCAAATAATTACATGTGTAAATTAAGAAAATGTAATTATATTTTGCAGATCAACTCATGCATCGTTTCTTTTCATAACAGGAGCTCTACTTTTAATAGGAATGTTGATTGGGAATGCTTATGGAGGAGGATTGGCAAGTGTAATGACTGTTCCTCAGTATGAACCAGCAATTCACACTGTCCAACAACTAGCAGAAAGTAATTTGGATTGGGCAGCTACTCACGATGCTTGGATATTTTCAATATTAGCTGCAAATCAACCTAAAATTGTTAAATTAGTTAACAAATTCCATACGTATCCAAAAGATGTACTGAAAAATCGAATGGATCGAGCAAATCTTGCTTTTTCAATTGAACGTTTACCCTATGGTCACTTTGCTGTTGGTGATTATATAACCGAAGATGGTTTAAAAAACTATCAAATAATGCTTGAAGATATTTATTGGGAATATTGCCTTGCAATTTCATCAAAGACATGGCCATTACTGCCGATCTTAGATGAGCTAATTCTCCAAATTGCTGAAAGTGGAATTCAAAAATATTGGGAGTTAAAAGTTGTAATGAATCATTCAAATAATAAAATACAGTTAATGGCGGCATCTCGTTCAGCGCACCATGAGAATATGGATCCAATTAGCTTAAAAGTTGCACATTTACTAGGAGTGTTTGGTTTATTGTGCGTTGGATTATTTATTTCAACTGTGGTATTTGTATTGGAGTTGATGTATTATCATAATCATTTAAAACGTGATTTATATTCATTAAAAACTGGTATTTATACTGTTTTTAATAGATTTCATAACCGTTGACACACTTTGAAGAATTAGTTAAACCACTTTTTATTTTTTTAGACACTAGGTCATAAGTTTTTAAAATAATACTTCACTATTGGTCTTTCAAGCACATTGTAATCTCTACCTACAAAAATCTCCTCTGAAGGATAGCATTACCATGTTAAATCAAATGCACACTCACGACTTAATCCCCAATGTTGCATATTGGCAAAACAACACTTAATCTTTTTTTCTTATGGGTTTCTCCAATTGATTATAATTTGTATTCTCAATTCACTTACGAGTGACATCTTGAATTGACATCTTTTCATTTTTTTCATAACCCTATTAGTGTTTTTAAAAAATTCTTTTAAAACTGAAGAATAATGATAACTGTTTTTTCTAGTCCCTGGGCGCACGCCAATTTCATGTGATGATTACCACATAGATAAAAACGTGATCTACGGAGGTGAAAAAGTCGAAATTTGAGCTTGACCATTTTTGATTTTCCTGAAACTTGACATGTAAGTAGTATGGACAAAATAAAAAATACACCTTGTTTTAAAATTTTTTTAAAGTGCATTGTTTGAGCACAAGGGGCACCCCAACATGCATGAAAAATGAAAATTCTGCCAATCCGATGTAACTTTGAAATTAAATTGCTCAAGAACGGCTATACCGATTTCATCAAACTTTTTTTTGTTTGATAGATGATTAGTTAGTCGTTTGAAAAAAATTTACTTATTATTTTTATAATTAATTTTGAAATAAAAATATTAAAAGAACATTTTTAAAGATGGCGCTAGGGTTGGAATTAAATTAATTTTTTTTCTGAAAATAGTTCTATTTTTATTCTACAATATATCAAATTAGCTCAGAGGCGTTAATTTTCGTTCTTGAGATATTTAATTTTAAAGATTTTTAGTACGACTGAAATTCGAATTTTTCTTCATTTTTTCAAACAACTTCCATTAACAAAAAATTTTAAAATCAATTAAATTTTAACTTTTTTTTTTAAATATAGCTCTAACCTTATTTTAAAATATATCAAATTTACAAAGAGGCGTTAATTCGTGTTCTTGAGATATTTAATTTTAAAGATTTTTAGTCCGATTAAAATTCTAATTGTTCATTATTTTCTCGAACTTCAGTGGTTACCCGTATACCCCCCCCCCCCGTTTGGTTTTAAAATAATTTTTTTTGCATTTTTTTTTTAATATTTTTTCTGAATGAACAATATGTCGAGAACATTGTGTATAAATTTTAAGTCAGTCCGAGTAAAACTAACGGAGTTACAGCGTTTCAACAGGGTTGCCGTTTGACCCCATTTTCCCGAAAACGTCATTTTTGAAGTTCGTAAACATTAGAACTCAAAATCTACCGAACCGATCCTTTTGAAAATTTGAACATTACTTCTTCACATAATTCAACAGGTAATCAGGAAGAGTTTTTTTCTATTTCTTAATAACAAATTAAACGCGATTTTTTGAGGTAAAATCGCGTTTTTCACTTCCAAGTGCTGCAAAAAATAGAAAAAAAAGCTCTTCCTGATTACCTCGAGAAATACATCACCCTTACAACGCATATCATTTTTTTTGTTTCACATGATCCGGTAACGAGCTATAATGTTCACCGCAAAACCACTTGTTTTCAAGGCGCCTCTGAAGATTCAACGTCACCGGATTATTTATCAATATTTTTAATTGAAAGTTGTATTTTTTATTTTGTCCATACTACTTATATGCCAAGTTTCAGGAAAATCAAAAATGGTCAAGTTTTCTCAACTCTGTCTAGAACACGTTTTTCATCCAAATTTTATACTTCGTGAGGTCCTTGGCGAGTTTGAAAACTTTTGTACTACTATTTTTCTCGATTCGGCTGCTTTTTCGTTCGATAAGCTCCGAAACTTGCCGATTGCCTGGATCTTGTAATTTTTTTAACTATGGGGGTTAGAGATTTGTTTTAAAACTTAAAAGCTGTCTGCTATTGCCTAGTGCAACAACCCAAACATACCAAAATTTCAGTTGTCGGATTCGACAATAGGAGACGTATTTTGGTCGGACAAGCTTACCCTCGTGTTCTAAAACAAATTTCCCACCGCACAGTAGAAAATGTGGTAGCAAATTTACAAGATCGCGGGCAATCGGCATTTTTCGGAGCTTGCCAACGAAAAAGCGGCCGATTTGAGGAAAATGGTAGAGCAAAGGTTTTCGGACTCGTCAAGAACAGGCGCCTGGCAAAGTATAAAATATGTGGTAATCATCACATGAAATCGGCGTGGGCCCTGGGACTTCTTATTGATTCTAGTAAACATATTTAAACACTTTACGTAATGATTAAAATAAAAACAAAAATCTTTAAATAAATATTATGTCTATGATTTTCAGTAAACAGAACACTTATAATTATAAGTCACTAGAACTGTATGTATTCAGTTGAATGGAGTTGAAAAATTGTTTGAACAGATCCATAACAAACGTTTATCTCGATTCCAGCTCTGAGACCGAACCGGTGTCCTTCTGAGTTTATGGTTAACCATTTAACCCACTCGACCAGCGACCAGATAAAAGAGAACACTTATCCATTTACAGTCGGCCATAAAAGGATAGCAAATTTGTGCGCTTGCGTTTTAATCGGTTTGAACACGGGAACTTTATATCTTAAGCAAAAGCTGCTCAACCTGAGTGACAAAAGAATAAAGATGTACTCAAACACAAAGAAATTGTTCAGTTCAGCTGATAGGAACCCTCCTTGTGGTACACCGTGCTGCATCTTGGTATTTTGACTTCATTCAACATAATATGTTTGGTGGCCACACATGTAGCTTGACCGCCACTTTTGATCGTATCTATTGGGTATAAAGTTAAGATTTTTTAACAGCATTTTAAGTGATGGACAAAATCCATCTAAATTTCGAGAATTTCGTGATTTTTGGCTTGACGAGTTGCTTTCAAAAATTCATAACTTCGGTTCTATTAAAGATAGAGACTTCTAATTTATTTTATTTTAAAGTTAAAAGATGCTAGTTTTAAAAAAAATTAATAATAGTTATTAACAAATACCTATTGTTATAAACATATAAAACGTCCAAATCGATCTTTAGTCATTGCCCCCCACGAAATGAGTTTTTAGTGTGACCATTGTATTCTACGGTTCATTTCCTATAAAAGACGTGTACTTAATTAATGGAGAAATGATTTTTACTGTTAGAAATTCCAACGACAAAAATTCCATATATGGTTCATTCTCTTACATACCAACAGATTAGTACAAAATGTGACTAGGACATTTTTGATTTAGCTAAAAATTTTTACGGGTTCTATAAAAACAAACGATATACTTGTTCGAGGATTTTTATTTTTTTTTTTTTTAGGGGAAATAGAGCGGATCTAAATTTCGAGAATTTCGTGATTTTTGGCTTGAAGACTTATTTTTAAAAATTCATAACTTCGGTTTTGGTAAAGATAGTCACTCTTTATGTGTTTTATTTTAAAGTTAGAAAATGGAAGAAATTTTTAAATTAAAAAAAACTGCTATAAAAATTATTAACAAATTCCTATTGTTATAAACAAATAAAATGTTAATCCCCGAACACGTATCTCTTTTTTCGATATTAAACCTGTAAAAAAAATTTCAGCCAAATCCAAAATGTGTCTGTCAGAAAGGCGTTCAGTTTGTAAAAGAATGACCCTTTGGTAAACATTTTTGTGATTCGAACTTTTATTATGCCAATTTTCATCTCAGAATAATTTTTTATTGTGTTAATGTTTAATGATATATTTTATTCTCGAGCAAAAGTTTACGAGCTAGCATTGAAAATTTGTGAGAGAGTAAATTATTAAACACGAACAATACAACGTTTTTCTTTTCGACAGAGTAGCATGTATAATAATTGCATAATAAATTGCTAAAATTCATTGATAAAAAATTAAAACGAATAAAGAAAAAATAATGAATTTTATTTAATTTGTTTTGTCTTTAATTCCAAACTGATACAATTAAATAAATATTGAATGTTTGATATTTTGAAAATGAAATGACGACCTTAATAGAAAGACAAGAAATTTCAAACTAATGGGAAACCAAAAAAACAATCATATAAAAAAATGTTTTTTCACATTGAAAATTTAATTCAAATAAAATAATTGAATTTTAATTTTTATTATTCGAGAGAGGAACATGTTCATTAGCTTGAATTTATTGTCTAACATATTTTGCGCAGATTCCAAGTTGAAGCGGGTTTTTATGCGAGCGTTTGCCTTGAACATCGCTTTACTTCTATGATAACCAGGGATTGTAATCCCAGGACTCATAAATGTTAAATATCGGGATCCCAAAATCGCAGAATATAAAAATTATGAATCCCGTAGTCTCAGTCTTGCCGAAACTTTATCGAGAGTTGTTCTAATAAGTTTTGATAAAGCTTCTAATCTTAAATTAAAAATGTTTTTGGAAGTTTAATACGAGTGTTAGGATTAGCTTCACATTAGAAGCTTTATCGAAATGCTATTGTAGTAAACATTACTAGTTTTCACTTAGAAGCCTTACTGAGACCCTTTATTGAAGTTAAAACAGATAAGTTAACAAATAAAACACAATTACTTGGAACATCTCTCTGCTATTACCAGTGGCATGTGATATCTCAAGTTAACTCATATGTCAACAACAAAAACTGCAATGAAGTAACTGAATTTAATTATATCGACAAGGTTTGCATATAGGTCCATTCAGTTGGACCAAGATTCGCAGAGTGAAAGCCCGGTCAAAACAAAAAGTTACTCAAGTTTTCTTGAAAATCTTCAATAAACCTTAAAACCGCGTTGCGGTTCGCAAAAAAGCCTTAGCCAATAAAACTGAATGAATTGATGAAATTACAATGGTGGGGAAATTTGTGGACGGTACCAAAAAAGTTTGGTATACGTATAATAGACTTAACAGTCTTAATGCTAGTTCATGAAAAACATGACCTTTAAAAAAACAAATCTCTCGAAAAAAATTGTAAACTTTAATTCAAGAGCTAAATGTGATCATTGATCTCAGGAATTCTTCATAATCGATCACTACATAGTTAAAAATAAGCTGAATATGTAATGCAAATTGCTACACATATTGGTCCTCCGGAAGTCTCCATTATAAAACAATGCAAAGCTTGCTTTAAAAATAAATTTAACTAGGAGGACCCGGCGTGCTTTGCTACGCTTATGTATATAAAGTTTTTGCGCAGACATTTTGTTGACTACAGCAATGGTTTCAAAAGGTGGTACTGAGAAATGGCAGCATAATTTTTAATTTTACTTTTAAAAATATGAATGAAAAATAATCAGAACTAAAGCTGATTTGTTCGGATATATAACAAATTAGCGATCAAATAAGTTTTCAAGTAAGCAATAAAACAATCTTATTCTCTTCCATTTAGTTATATCAGCTTTATTTGTAAGAAATCCCGTGACCGAAATTCGGTCATACATGAAAATTTTCTATTTTTATATATTAATAGACAATTGAAATAGCAATTATTATCAAAAACAAATATTCAAATATGTTTAACGATGAAAATGATAAAACTGAATGGCAACTTCAGCCTCAATATGAAATTAAAAAACACGCATATTGGGCTGAGATTACAAATTCAATTTATCTTGCAGAAGTTTTATATATATACAGTCGTATATATATATACAAGTCCATCGATTCATTCACTACGAAATACGAATCGAAATTTTATGAAAATTAAAAATTGGCATTGGTGAAGGGTTTAGTTTAAAGCTCAACCGCCACTTCAAGGCATCCCTTCGTTCTGGTGAGAACCGCATTCACACTCATACACATACACACACTCACACGCATAATCACAATCATACAAAAGGAAAAATTATAGAAAATTTGTTTGGTGCGGCAGAAGGTATTGCGTACAATACAGTGCTGAAAAAATAGCTACTTTTAGGAAATCAAGGATTGAAACTCTATATTGGAAAAAAACTCTGTTGTCATTAGACAAAAACACCTTGATATGAAAAATGAAAATTGGATTTATTTAGTATATATAAATATCATTGCTAAATGTTTTCTGTTTTTAACATAGTCTGTTTTTAACATAGTATTGCCTACAATGCATTACGAATAATGTCATTGTAGGCAATACAACATCAAACATAGAGAAAATCAAACGCAATGATTGCAAATATTCGCAATGATGCAAATATTCTAAAGAATACGTGTAGTATAGAGGACCTACAAGATAACGTGTTATGAAGGGCAATTCAAACTCCGTAATTGAAATTCGAACCACTGTCCCACACACATCAAATTGGCCTTGGCAGAAATTTTTATGGTTGTATTTATTTTTCCTTTACACATGGTTTCTTATACTCAATCCATAGTCATCATCTGCTATAGTTTCCGTTAAAAGAATTATTGTCCTGAAACAGTTGTGTGATATTTCCAAATATAATTTCCTTTATTCAGTTTGTGATCGTTAATCACTATAAAATTAGCATAGAACAGTAGTACAATAACTTGCGCTATTCCCATGTAGATGCCCTACATTCGTTTCATAATCCATGTTTCTGTATATATTTATTCTCTAATTTTAGTACAAGATATAACGAAAGAGAATAACCAATAAACAGAATTATCGCGTTTATCGGTTTGTTGAGGTGTAAAAACGACGTGACTTTAGCCTATAAATACGTGGTTGAAGACATGTAGTGTCTCTTAGTTCGGCATTGACTTTTCGATCTGCCTGTGTTGTCGAAGTTGACAAGTTGTGATTTTGTAAAATGTTACATTTTGAATGTCGAGATTAGCAAATTTTTTTGTATTAAATTCGCGATATTGCGTATAAAATTAATTAGTCAAATTTTTAGTAGTTTACAATAATATCAATTCGTGGGGTTCCAATTTACCGATTTAGTGTCAGTGAACCAAAATCAAAAAAAATTATTTATATGTTTGTGTCGTTGCGAGCGCCATATTTGCTTGGTCTGGTTTTTTGTTGTTTTTGTGCATCGCGAATGTCTACGTTCGAGAATAAATTTTTTTTTGTGTAATTCACGTCATTTTCTTTTACAATTAAGTAGACAAATTTACGTAATCAAAATATAACCACTTTATTGAGTTGAGGTTAGCATGTACATTTCCACAGTCCAAGTAAGGCCAAATAACTATAAACAAAAATACTAATCACTATATGTTTGTGAAACCCTCTATTTAATTAGTTAAAAATTTTTATTAAGTTATTTATTTACAAAAAAAAAGATTCAATCGCTGTATGTTTGTGAAGTCATCTAGTTAATTAAAAAAATATCGTAATTTATTTAGTTAAAATTTAAATTTAATATTCAACTCATTATCAGTGACTGGTAAAATTTCGTAGTATAATTATAATACATGTATCAATCCAATTAAATGAAAATTAAAACAAAAATTATACATATGATATGTGGGCTGTGATTTATCCAGTTAGCGGAATCCATAAAATATAAGTTTTTTTTCTGAAGCTGTGTTAGTATAGTGAGATTCAATGGTTGACGTCATTTCCAAATTCGGGTGATAACATCTATCCCAACGGTTACTTAAAGTAAAATTATAATAAAATTCGACGATCCATGACAAAAATTGACAAGTAATCTTGAGGCTGTCTGGATTTGTGCGGTTAATGGTGTATTACAATCAAAAACGTTGGTTACAAGTTGATATCATCACATTTCATCACCGAGAGTTAACGGTGAACCATCGCTGAAACCAGTTGTTATTTCCGGATTGATTCATTACAGCTGCCATAAAGTATTACCAATTTCTATATCCGTTAATTATATCACACTTGGATCTTAACAACGGTTGTAAGTTGCAATCACCTTGGCCGAGCTCTGGTCTATGCATGACCTGATGGAGATGAGCGGCTGAATTTGAAGGATAGGGGAGTGGGACGGAACAACATCATGGGGTGAGTCATATCTGATTTTTTATTTTTATTTTATGCATGAATGATTATGGTGAGGTATGTAGGTGTGCGAATGGGTGTGTATGGATGTGTAGATGGGGATGTGTATGAGCGGGTGTATGAAGTGCATGTGCGTATGAGTCAGAGGAGAATGTGTTAGATTAAATGACTTTCTTACCACACAACACTGACGTCTACAGCTATCACAAGTAGCCAGGATTACCTCTAATTTTTTTATTTTAGAAGACAAACCTATATTTTTTTTATTCGATCACATCAGGCCAAGATCTAACGTTATTTGTGGATTCTGATGTTATATTTTAATTTAATTTAAACAAAGGTAATAATAATTGATGTTGAAATTGTTTACTCTGCGCAGACGCAATAACATCAAACTGACACATGCCATGGACATACTTTAATTGGTAATATATCCTGGGCGTGGTGTTATAGAGGGAGATAATATTGAAATTCTGTTTTCTGCTTATTTTGTTTCTTAAACCAGCAATTGGACCTATTATATAAATATATTGCTTCCTACTGAGAAAGCGTTAAAGGCTAACAATTTACAGTAAAACAAACAAAATGTTATTTATTTTTGTGCTAGTTCTGTTTATGCATTACAAATTTTGAATGCGCGGGATTTTTACTACAAAAAAAAACTAACAAAATTTGTTACCATTTGGTCTATGAAATTATATTTGAATGTAACTGATTACCACAATAATCGAATAAATAATTCAGTCACTAACGGGAACTTTTCAAATTATGTTACCGGTAAGTTGGTGTAATATTATTTTGAAATGTTTAATTTAGGGGCATGGATTTAGGTATGAGTGATTGTGTGCATGTGTGTGTAAGTGTGTGCGTGTGTGTATGCGGGGGAGGGTGCGCGGGTGTATGAGGAGTGAAAGTGTGAAATAAGGTGTTGATGAAGAGGGTTGGACGGGGTGATCGTGGTTCTTTTCGCGTATGGGGGTCGCCAGAGTCTCAAGACTTCACTTACTTATTTTCTCCTATCTGTTCTTATCATGTTTCACGCGTATTGTTGTTTATTTGTGCTGAAGTGGCAGGATTTTTTCTCGATCCCATGGATTGCAGCTAGTCTTGGGCTATAAATAAATCTCGCTAGGTACGCGACCTGCTAGGCCACTTCGTTGTCATTCAACGAAGCAGCGCTTCATTACAAATTGGCGCCCAACGTGGGGCTCTTCTAAGGGTCACTACAGCCATGTGGTACCCTGGAGGAGTCCCTCCATAAAACAAAAAATTTTTGAAAAATTAAAAAGAAAAAAAATGTTTTCTTCACATCAACTTTCTTTTCCACCACAACAATAATAATAGATTCTGGCGACGTGGAAGCTGCACCCAGCTTCAAATACGCAGGAGCGGAGTTAATCTGAGGTGTCTCAGATTGACTTCGATAGGGTGTTGCGTCCCCACGTCTCCAGCAATATCTCCTTTTTGCTTTTTCGTAACGCTAGGGTGAGAATAATTCTTAGGAATTATTCTCAATGGGCTTTACAAACCCACGGACCCCAGTAACGGATGGGTTTCTTGTTGACACGGGGAATGCCAGGGGTGACCAGTTGCCAGGCCTAGATTTTTGTGGAATGGTGTATAACCTACTACATCCGGCCTGGTCATCTGGTTAGGCTCTGGGTTCGCTGTGGCTTCAGGATTTTCATCCGAGCTAACCTCTCCTTAACGTTAGGGTACCCTCCCAGGAGCGTTAGCACCCTATGGTCTGAGTTGTCCAGTTCTCACGAATGATACTGGGGAACATCTTCCAATGCAGTCTGATCAACTGCTGAGGGAAGAGTTCGCCCAGCCTTCATGTCGTGAGTTAATTGGATTAGCTCAGATCATAGCTCCTTCCCGTATGTGTCGTCGGTTTGGATCACGGGTGAGAGGTGTCGTATGATTGAATGGTGGTTCAGAGGGTATAGCCTCTGACCATCCCATCGACACTTATCATCCGGGTGACATGCCGACAACACATGCCCCACCTTATTCCTTTCCCTCCCTACCTTCTCCCATCCTTATCTATCCCTTCTTGTTCCCTTTCCTTTTCCATTTCCCCATCCAGTAGAGTAGCTTGCATTTTCACTTCTTTTTTTATCCCAAACCTTTAACAAACTAAAACCAAAATTATGAAAAGAAGGAACGGTGATCACCGCCTTCAACCCAGAAAGACCAAACAAGACAAGGATTAGCTTTAAACTGTTTAGTAGCTTGTAAATTTAAATGAATGGAAATTAAATTATGATCCGATCCACCTATAAAGGCACCTAAAGACTGCCCCACTAAAACTTTTTCTATGTGTGCCCCTGGATGTAAGCCAGAGTAATTTTAATGATTTCAAGAAACAAATCATGAAATTTTTATTTGCCATGGTACTGTTGGCAGTCTTTAATAACTGAATGTATTTATACTAATTGAAATTTCGTTGAAAAATATTATTGATATAAAATTTGGGTATAAATTTACTATAGGGTGAAATAGACGATCAAGACGCCGATAAAATAAAAAATATGAACCCGACCATTTCCGATTTTCTTGAAACTTCAGTAATTGTTAGCATAATAAAAAATTAAAAACACAAATTAATGTTTTTAATTTTTTTTTAAATTGTGGTAATTTAAACGTAGCTTACGCTTAATGAAGAAGTTTTCTGAGTGAATCCAATCATTTTATGCTTCAAGTTTATATACAAAATTATAAAATTTACGGGAACGATTTTATGCCAATCGGATATACCTACATATATTTGTTCAATAAACTTTTATACCGCATCCAAGCAAAGCTATGAAGCTAAGTGGAAGAATTCAAAACTAAACATCTTGATTTCACTTATAAACATGAATACAACGACGTTGGTTTTGTATGTTACTCTGTGAATTGCTTCTCTCAAATAAAATAATGCCGTAACTTTTTATCATTTGTTGGTCGATCATATATTTTTTGGTTGTCGGCATTGATGTTAAAACTAGCAGCAATAATACAATTGTCATAGATTTTTACACTAAGATTTAAATGGTGGTCAAGATCTGTATGATATTGTTACGATTACAGAAAAATCTAGACGTTTACAGAAAAATCTAGACGATTACGGTCACTTCCAGGAAAATCAAATCAACAAAATACTACAACAAATTAATGAAATGAATAGTGTTGTTTTTGTACTTCGTGGAACTTGGGTCGACAAAATAAATAAAATTGAATGATTTTATGAATCAAATCAGCATAACGTAAAGTAATCGAATATTCTACTATTTTCTCAAGGTTTCTAAAAAGATACCTCGAATTTTCTAGAACTTAAGCAGAATTGTATAAAAGCGATTGCCTCTTGTCTAATTTAATAATTTAGTCTTATTTTAAACGTGTGACGGTGCAGTTAAAATTATAAAAGTGATATTTAAAATTAGTTTTTGTAAATAAAGTTTAAAGTGTTATTAAGTAGAAATAATTTGTGTGTTATTTTAAACGTTCTATTACTGGAAATTTCTCCAATCAACCGTTGGAGTTTCTAAAGCTGTTGGAAGAATATTCTAGTCAAGAATATTGTTTGCTGTATTGTTTTCCTGTTGTTGTGGAACAATTAAGGTGTTGAATACTTAATAAAACCTGGTGTTTGTGCTTACTAATCAGTGATCGAACTCTGAAGAGATTTGGGAATTGCGTTAATCGAATTGTGAGTTAGACCAATTCGAAGTAAGGTTGGAAAAACGTAACAATATTTATTATATTGTCAGCTTAGTAAAACAAAGTTTTTAAATATAAATTCAATTTTTCTGCAAATTTTTATTTTTCGCAACAATGACAATAAAGTATTTGTTTTATCATTTAACAATATTACATTCATATATTTATAAATTTTTAAATATATTATGTTTGTTGTAAAAGTTATATGTATTTGTGTTGTAATGTTGTGTGTATCTCGTTACATAGTGATATGATCCTTGAATTCGATTTTTTGCATTTTCTGTAGGTTTGCCCTTTATTATTATAGGAGGTATATTCCGTCTAATTTTTTTGACTACCTATTTATCAAATGTTGCAAGTTGAAATCATTTCAGAAATATTAGAATAAATATATAGTTTATATATTTTTAATTAATAAAAAAATATAATAATTATAGAAATGAAATTATTTTTCATTTATTATTATTTCGTTTTTAAATTTAAGAAATATACAAATGCAATTCGAAAACTAATTTATTAAATGTTTTTGAGTTTCATTTTGTGTTGAATGTGGCACGAATTTTTGTGTTCTCGTTATGTGTGTTTGAATTATTTCAATTTTTCTACGGTTAAGTTAAGCAAGCGCACCTAATTTTTATAATTGAATTTCATATTTTTGTAATATAAATTTATAATTTGTTTGTTTGATATTTATACATATAGATATATTTTATGATTGTCTTTGAATTTCTGGACTGAATATTGAAGAGGTTGTAAACTGATTCATAAATTTGATGTTTCAATAAAGAATACTTACAATAAGTTTCACTATTGAAAAAATGATAATGGGACGATTAAGGACAATGAAACCAAAAATATAACTCATTTTATTTTAAATTTAATTTGGCAAGAAAGCAAAATAAGCAACGTTAAACAGGTTTCATCCATAGTTCTATTCAGGCAATTTCTTTTCTGTTCACACCGTTATGGCTATAGGCTATAGTATACATAGCCCAAAACTGCGATTTGTTACGCTTGAATATATCAAGCACTATTTGAATTTTTTTCGCAAAATGAAATATTAAACCTTTCTCTACAACATTCCAAAATTTTAAGAAATGGTTTGTTTTTGTTCTAAGGATTTTGATTTTGAAAGATAAGCCTCACAGATCAAAAATTTTAGTTTTACAATTAAACTTTTTTACCTGAATTGTACATTTTTAAAAACTATATTTTTTAGAATGAAACCAAGCTCTTTCTTTACGTTTTGGTGTATTTTATGGTAACGTTGAAACTTGCGTATTGTGAAAAAAAAAAAATGTAAAAAACGCTTGACCAACGACATTGGTGCCTTCTTTAAAAATTCAAATTCATAGTATTTAACACTGTAAGAAAAAACTTTGCTGTGTATTTTTTAATAAGACCAATAGGCCTGCCAATTACCTTTCCAACACATAAAACCGTTGATATTAGGTGAGCTGTTCTCTTGTAATTTGATTTCAAAGTTGCCCTGAGTTTGAATTTCAAGAAATCTTTCGAAACTCCCTGTTCTCAAACTAAACACTTCAAAACGGTTTTAAAAACACATGTTAATTTCTCCTATATTACTTGTATGCCAAGTATGATGTCAGTTCGTCTCTTTATATTTTAGTATAATTTATTGTAACAATGGAACTTTCATACTAAGGCTGCGCCATCAGCGCCATTAAAAAAAGTCTTGATATTTTTAACAGTGTAAGCAAAAGCTTTGCAGTGTATTTTTTGAATAGTCCTGTCGATTACCTTTCTAGTGCATATAAAACCATTGATATCGGGTTAACCATTCTCTTGCAATTTGATTTCAAAGTCATCAAAAGTTTAAATTTCTAAAAAAAACTTTTGAGCCACCCTGTTTTCAAATGAAAGACTTTAAAAAATTTCTAAAAAAACACGTATTTTTTATTTGACGTATACAACTGGTAAGTTGTATGCCATGTATAAAGTTGATCTAAAATGGTCGGGTACAGCGTCGGCTGTCCAGAACACGAATTTCAACAAATGAGTAAAAAAGTCTGCATTTCAATAAATATAGATTTTAGCTTTTAAAGTTGTCAATTATGAAATAATAGTTTTGAAACATTCATTTTATAAACTTTAAATTTTTGTTTAGGTCAACTTGAATTGTATTAACAACGTTTGATGTTTTTGTTGGTCTGTCTGAATTTAATATTTTATTAGGCTTGGATATTTGAATTATAGTCTATAGAACTATTGAACTATTGCAACTTTTTAGGCGAGATAAATGTTGTTATTAAGCCAAATATTCTAAATGTTGTTATTAAGCAATTATGCCGATATTTTTTAGAAAACGGAATGGAGTAGGAAGTATATCAAGCGCATATTTGCGGTATAATAACTAAAGGTCTCTAGTTGATAATAGAACGTAAATTTTAACAATTCTTTAGTTTTCTTGAAAGTCTACAAGACAATCAACTTCGAGTTCTCCATAATCTGACTACATTATTGTTAATGAATAAAGATGCGGATGCAAATTTTCATTTTTAACTCGTCGGCAAACCATAATTAAACGAATAAAGCAGAGTATTTTATTCTAAAAACTATTTAAACTTTACAATCACAAAATATATTTATTGATTATGAATTTATTCATATCCCTTTGCTGAACGACAAATTTATAGTATTCTAAAATTTTAGATTGATACATGTAATAAAATTTCAAACAACAATCTTAAAGTCTTATTCACTCAGGATCTACCTACCAGCTTTATCTTGTTAATTTTGTGTGTATGTGTCTACAAATAAGATTGACTTATCGCTTGCTTCAGATATAATCAAAATATTATAAAAAAAAACAAACAAAAATCCATTCATTAATTAACAAAATAAATAATTATGTATATAAATTTTTAATTTATATTTTCCAATTTTTTTATTATTTAATGTTTTATTATATGTATATAAATATATTTATTTTTTAATAACATTATTTTTTTCCTTTTTATGATATTATTTTTTAAATATATCAATTCAATTCAATTTATAATTAATGATTGAATGCAACGTAATAAATATTTATTTTTTTTTAAATTTTTGTTGCTATTTTACTTGTTTTCTTAAAACATTCATTTATTTTATTTATAAATTTATGATATTCGTTTTTTTGTGACTACTATTTTTAATCTGTTCAAGAAATTTATAACAAAATATAATAATTTTGAATAGTAAAAGTAATTATTATAATATTAAAAACGAATAGGCGGTAGCAGGAACTAAATTAAAAATTTAAATTTCTCGAATGAGAAGATATGATTCCTCTTTCAAAATTGTATCCCAAATTTATTTATATGTTATTCGTTGTGCTTTTTCTGAAACTTCAACTATTGTGCAATTTTATACAAAAGGAACAAAAAGAATAATATTAATGTGTATAAAAACAAATTGGAGAAGAATCAAATCATCTTCTTGTATATAATAATTAAATAGATTTTGTGCAAATACTTAGATTAGAAACATAACATTACGTTCGATAGAGAGTAAACGAAAACAAAACACGCAAAAAGCATTATTCTAAATATAATATATATATATATATATATATATATATATATATATATATATATATATATATATATATATATATATATATATATATATATATATATATATATATATATATATATATATATATATATATATATATATATATATATATATATATATATATATATATATATATATATATATATATATATATATATATATATATATATATATATATATATATATATATATATATATATATATATATATATATTTATATGTAATATTAATTAATCAATAAAAAAATAATAATAATAAATTTTATTTTTTAAATTAAGAGTATTAATTTTAAATGTATAGTATAATAAAATATTTAGAAATTTTTCCTTTCCTCATTCATAAATGTGTTCATCATCTTTTGTAATGATTCCCGTTTATCTGTATCATTATTTCCAATATCCTGTATCATATCACTGGGAATCTGTTCACTAGTTAGCTGTGCTGTTGTTGTTGTAACTGTTGTTCGTGTTATACTTTCTTTCGAATCTGGACTGACTACTTCGGTTGTAATAGTTTCAGAATAAGTGACTGGATGTTCGTTGTTATGGTAGAAATCTGTTTCTGGTAAAGGAAGAAGGGCATAATAATATATTGCTCATAAAAAGTTGGAGTTATTGCAAGAAAAAAGGTTTAAATTTTTTCAAAGAATTTCCAAGCTGAGATTATGGCCTACTCTTATAGGAGGTTGGAGGTGGAGAACTACAGACATACATTTTGCAATTTTTAATACAGAGTTCCAAACCCTAAAAAATTGAAAAATGGCCATATTCTGGCAGTTTAAGCTAATTTTTGGAATGAAACACTGTGCAGTTTTTAATAATTTGTGCATTAATAGTATGGCATAAGCACGAGACCTATAAAATTAATAATTCTTTTTGTTAATTAATTGAACCAGTTTAGCATACTTAATTTGAACTATTAATCTTGGAAAAAGGCGTTGAGAGTAGCTTATTACTTCCATGTCCCATTGTAATCGTGGTTTAACTCGGGCTCGACCACTCTCGGGGGTTCTGATGTACCTTTTTTAATAGAAAATGAACGGACATATGAAGTTTAAGCAAGGCGCAGTTATTGGAGACATAGTATTAAAATACGATGTGTTACAAAAATGGCTCTGACAAAGTTAATTTTAGTAAACAAAACGTGTTGGAGGTAACATTATTAAAAGGTTTCCAGAAAAATCAATATTACTTTCAAAGAAAAATCAAAATTAGGTGATTCAACTCACCAGTTTCATCATCACTTAGCTCCGTACCTGGTTCGTGTAATGCAACATCTGACCCACTTGAAGACTCCATTGTTCTTGATTTATTATTTGGTATCATTTTATTTGTTTGTTGTAAATTCTCACTATCTGATTCACTGGTCGCCCTTCCTGTAATATCTGATTTTGCTGGTGAATCTGACATACTTTTCTGAATATCAAATGTAGTTTCTCCGTTTGGCCAGTGTGTTTCTGTAGTAACTATTACATTTTCTGTTCCATCAGGACCTATTTCTCGTATCGTTTTCGTTACAACACTTTTGCTTTCCTGGCTGATTGGTATTGCTTCAAACATTTCGGGTTCTTGTCTGATTAAAATTATAGGAGGTGCTTTTTTACATTGTGCTGTTTTATTGTTCGTTACTTCATTAAAGTGTTTCCCAATCACTTGTTCACTTACTAACTTAGGAATATCATAAATTTCTTGAATGATTTGATCTGGATTAATAAGACTAGGATCATCTTGAAGTTCTTGAATATCATGTGCATCCCTATTTACAACTCGTTCTTCATTTTCAAATCGTTTATTTGAGGATAAAATAATTTCGGTGTTTGGAAGTTCATCGTCACCGGTTTCATCACTACTTACAACAATGGTTGGATCAGAGGACGTACTTGTTTTTGATGTAACATCTTCTAACGCTAAACTTGAAATTTCATTATTATCAGGAAGACTATTATCGTTTGGTGTTTGACGTTCAGGTGGTGGTGGTGAGGAGGATGAAGAATGTGAAAGATCAACATCTGATTTTATATCCCAGTCAATATCACCTACAGCAGGTCGAGTTGTTGGTGGTTGTTTCTTTAATTCTACGTTAACTTTTGAATGTTTTTTTATTGTTTTAATTTTAATTGGAGTTGAAGTTTTGGCAGCCACTGGAATTTTTGTTTGTGATTTTATCGTGTCAATTTTTGTTTCGTTCTTCATTTGAATATCTTCTTCATCCTGAGATTCATCTTCGAGGTCGTAAGTATCTGTATCTGCAATTGATTTGTTTAAAGTTTCTAGTACTGCTTCTGACTGACTTAGAAGACTTTGTTGGTGTTGGAAATCATCAGGCTCTGCTGTCGGAGGAACTTTAAAGTCGGATTCAATATGCAATTCTCCATTGAGGATGCCTGATTTTTGTAATTCTACTTCAGCAGGACTTGAAGGAGGCGTTTGTGATAAACTTTCTACTCTTGTTGTTACACCAACTATTGATGGTTTATCACGGAGTTTTTCGAGTTCACTATTCAATTGTTGTGTATTGTATGCATTATTAAAATCTTCGTGAGAATCTGTAAAACATTTATGAGTTACTATATGAACACATATACAAAACACAAATGTAAAATCTGCACTTACCATTAATTAATGTGTGTCCATTAATTTTACTGCTTTCTAATTTATCACTGATATCCGAACAGTATGACGGATCAATTTTTGTATTTCGATGTAATGAAGTTTCTCGCGATGGTCCCAATTCTTCTTTTAGATTATCAAAACCAGATTGATCGAGTTGCATTTTTGCAACAGCTTTTTCCATTTCATCAGTTACAAGTTCCAAATTGAAGATACATTTATCAACAATATCTGACCGTTTGATACGATGGAGGGCCTGTTCCAAATTATTTCCCGTTGCTTGTTTTCCACTTCGACGTAGCCATAATCGTAACATAATCATTGCTTGTTGTGATTCTTTATTTGGATATTCAGATTTTATCAATTCAATATCAGTATCATCAACTTCTAGCTCTTTAGCTAATTTCTCCCAATCCGGACCGAGTAGATTACATATATCAGATAAACGAATGTCACCACGTTGAATTTCATTATTCTTTGAACTGTATAAATTCTTATCAAAGAAAACCCGATAATTTTTTTCAAGACTTCGAACATCCTGTTCAGAACTGATTTCATCATCAACCATTTTTTCTGGAAGCGATATATTCAATGTACAAATTGGTATTTGGGCTGCTTCTCCTTTTGCTACTTTTGGATCATTCATGAATAAGATTCGACCGATTGAATCGTCAAGATCTTTTGTTCGAATTGTGAATGCAAGCCGATTCTCTTTAAACGCATTAAATTCCATATTCAATTGATCACCTGATTTTAGAACCGGAACTAAATTGCCGGCAAATTCCAAATAGATTGTTCTACCTTCCAATACCTCAACGTCACGACTTTTTGCGATTTCAACAAAATGTTCCTGTTGTTCTAATGTTTTATCTTCCTTATCGTCTGTCATACAGAAAACACTAAGCTTAGCTTCATTTGGATCAATTCTCTTTGCAAAAACTACAAACTTAACCATAAAAGGAACGTGAGCGTTGTAACTATATAGCTCTGAAGCCATTTTTGAAGCTTCGGATATATTAATGCAATCCATTAACCAAAATCGTGCTGACACAGTTGTTGTGAATGAAACACAATCTTTGACGAATGTCAAAGGAGTGGATCCTGTTACATCTTCCCAAACAGCACGATTTTGTCCTCCTGTTATAGAACATAATAAACGCAACGTTGGAGCGTTTTCTGAACCAGAATATTGATTTATCATTCCTTGAGTGTGTGCTTTTGGAGCTGGCATACTTAAAGTAATCGCTTTATGGAATTTACGTCGTCTAGGCTCCACGGTTACAACTGGAGAAACTGCAACACCACGTCCGACTAGCTCTGCTGTTTTATTTGAATCAATTGGTTGAGCTTGAAGGCCAACTTTAATACGTTTTGTAAGAGCATTTGCTGGAAATACAGCTTGAACTTGTGGTACAGCAATTGAGGAAACAGTTCCCCCTTCTGGTCCAATTGCATGCACCTCTTGACGTATTCGTGAAATCACGGCAAAGAAATGAGGAAAATCGTTGGTTACAATTCGCGTGATACGATTTGTATGAAGATCTTCAATTTGATATAATTCATCTCCTTCAAAACTATTATTAAGAACATGTTGGATAGCTTCTTCACTATCAGCTAATGTATGTTCTCTCCATGTTTGACCATTATCAGATCGTAGAATCACAATTTCCCGCTCTTTCTCACGGAGAGACGCAAAGTGAGGTACTTCTAATATTACAGGTCTGAAAAGATATATTTTCATTATGATGAAAAACTGATATCATTTTGTAAATATTTACCCTAAAAAATTGGCACCAATTGGACCAAGCTCAAGTATTCGACTAACCAATGCTTCACCTTCCATTAAAGGCGGTGGATTGGGTGTTTTTTGTGGTTTAACATAACGACAAGTTATCCGTGTTGGTTGTGCGGCAGATTGTGGTGGTACAATAACACGAACTCCACTATGACGACAACCGCGCATAGCACCACCACGTGCATCAACCAAAAATGAAACCAAAAAGCTAAAAATACAAATCAATATAGTTAGTTACTTTGTTTTAAAAAAATTTCAACTACATCTATTTTAATTAAAAAAACATTCGTATAAAACTTGTTATCTATAAGCTCATATCTCACTAAAGCAATTTTATTAATTTGAGTTACTTTCGAGTTTTAGACAAATCAATTTAAAAGCATCTCAAATTCATTATATTGCATTAAAAAATTCAGTAAAACATTCAAACAATGTTAGTCCAATCATTCACGAGCATACATTAAGTAAATTAAAAATTTAATCTAAAACCTTCCACTACCATCCCGAAATAAATTTAATTTATTGTTTTTATTAAATTAATTAACTAAAACTATATAATATAAAATAAAATATAATAATATTATACCTTTCCCTACACATAGGCGATATAATCTTACGTCCACCAAAGGACTCTAGGCAGGGCTTTAAAGTGTTTAGCACGTGCAATCTTTACCAATTTATTTATTTATTTATTTATTTTTTATGCAAAATTAATTCAATCAATCGTTTTGTAATTTTGTATTATTATTTTTATTTTAATCAATCCAAACAAAAGTAGAATATAGAAAATAATAATTAATTAAATATTTTTTTGTTTATTTATATTAATTAAAATTAACGTTATTTTATTGGTTAAAAAAATTATAGGCATTAATTTTTTTGGTTTTTTTTTTAATTTTGAAGAAGTGAAAAAAAATATAAAAAAAGAAAGAAAATTTATTAATTTTTTTATTTATTAAAATTTGTATTATAAATATATAAGCGGATTGTGATTCGTTGAAAATGGATATGTTTTGTAGATTTACTTTTTTATTTGGGGTAGGGATTGTTGTGTTAGGGACATCGTTTGTAATAGAAATAGACTGGCAGGATAAATTAATGAGACTTTTGCATTAGGTGTTTGATTAAATAAAAATATTTAAAATGTTGTTGCTCTATGGAAATTTAAGCTTTGAGCCATTGGAGTACCACTTAACGATGATTTGCAGTACATTTATTGAGGATACCAAATAACAAATTTTTCACTTTCTCTACTAAAGTAAGTAATAATTTAATTAAGATACTTACTATTCAAAACAATTTGATAGAAAATATGCAAACATTTTATGAATTTTTGTTTCTTATTTTTCAGAAACATTTTTGAGAAACATTTTTGAGAAACATTTTTCAGAAACATTTTTTAGTTATATTTTTTCACTCGCTCGAAAACGATTGTTCGTTCTATAATCGGTTTGTTTTATATACTTGATTTTTAGGTGGTTTCTGTAGAACAGACATCACCACCACCCTCGAACGTAGTGAGAACTATTTGGACATCCACTTCGGCGAAAGGGCATGGAAATGGAGAAGGACAGGTTAGTAAAAAAAGATCGCTGTAAAATCGTGCAGATTAAAAAGACAAACAGGAAGACATGGTGAAAGAAAATATTTTTGTTTTTCAATTTTCTAACCAATGAACTGATGTCATAATAAGTAATACCATAACTCCCCAAGTGAGGTACAGTTTTTAGAATACAAGGGATCAGAAGCCTGAAAAAAAATGTCTTCTGTATTTTCTGACTACGTAAAAAAATAGCTTTAAAGAATGCAACCCTTTGAAAAAGTTGGTATCCCATGAACTAGCCGCGATTGGTGTATTAAATAAATGAACAAGATTGATATTCAAATTCAAAATTTTTGTCTAATTTATCAGCTTTGGATAATGGAAAGCTAGAAAATTGTCTTTTAACTACAAAACTGAGGCACTAGGCCATATTTTTGATAAACTTGAGTACAATAGTGATAGAGTAAATACTTTCTGGTCATATTTGTAACAGAAAGAAATTTGATAGGTTGACAATTATGTTTGAAAGACTAAAACTTTGTATGATTAAAGACATAAACATATTTAGCTCGTTTAGATTCGTTTTCCTTGATTCCTTGATGGCATATTTAGAAAGAATCTAAAACCAAAAATTCACTTTTAAACTTTTTGATGTTATTCGTAGTTTCTGTATGAACATACCTAAAATATAATAACAATTAAAAACATCCATAACGCAAAAGTCCTTTTACCAATTTCACTTTAAAAAAAAATCCCCAAAAATTCAATTTATTCCCCTATTTATTTCAGTATGTCTATATGTAAACTTTAAGTAAACATAAAAACATTAATTAACAATACTTTCTACATTTTCTACGAATCACAATCTTAATTTTTATTTTTGTATATATAATGATTAATTTAAAATCAAAAACCAAATCATCAAACATATTAAAAATCAATTATTGCAAATTAATAACAAAATTAAAAAAAATTATACAAAAAAAAATCGTGAATATTGAATAAAATTAATTTTAATTTAAAAAATTTAAATACAAAATTATAAGTGAACTATAATTTGCATGCGAAAACAAAATAAATTAATATAAATAAAATCAATAACAAAAACCTTACAAAAACTTGTGTAGCCCCTGGTTTCCGTAACTCTTTCAACCATATAGTCCTCTAGTGATTTTTAACTCATTTAATTTGTGTTAGTTAGATCTACTATTAGTTAATAGTGGGGTTAGTGACATATTAAAATAGCTGTTTTTAAGAATACATGCATGTTATAATCGTTCCATCACATTCCAATGAAAATCATTTTTTTATGTTGAAAATATTTTATAATTTTAAACATTTAGTATAGTCCAACTACTGATCCCTAATATAAAAAATATAAATATAAAAGTCCAAAAATTCTAACAACCATGCTCCAATTGTTTAATTTTCATTATTGTTCTAAGGCAATAAAACTAACGAACATTATTTCAAAATTTCAAAGAAACCATTTAAAAAAACGAGTTTAAATTTTATTTAAGTTGAAGAATAATTAATTAATTGTTTAATAGTCTCAACGTTTTGTCCACAACAGAAAAAAAAACTACAATAAAATTTTAATCAACTTAAAACAAAATAAAAAACTTTACATTCAAGCCATGCAAAACAAAAACGTAAACATGAAAAAAAATTAATTATTTTAAAAATCTAAATTATTAAATTTATTAAATAGTAAAAGTATTTACCCAACATGAATGGGATTACGTGCGATTTCCACATTATCTAATGCTGTGATAATTAATGGATTGTTTTCAGTATTATATCGTTGTGATTTAACTTGATGTACAATTATTTCATTTATGCCATCTACAATTATAAATTATTAGTTTTTAATTAATAATGTATTTTGTTTATGAGTAGATTTAAAATTTATTACCAATCGATGTTTGATGGTGGTCTCTTTCATCAGCAAATGCATCATCTTTCATATGGTTTTGTTCATCACTTATATTTTTAATATCATCCATCATATAGTTGTAGTTGAAGTTATCATATACAGTTGGATCTTCACCTAAAAATGTATATAGTATAAAATTATTACTACGACTCTTAGAATCGTTTAATTTAACAAACTTTCATGCGATTAAATTCATAAAAAACTGCAACTTGTTCTGATTAAAAGGAAACATAAATAAATTGGCCATTTTAATAGTGTAATTAAATATAAAACGAATGATAATAAAGTGTTTCACGCATTGGATGAACTAAGTCACGATTGTATAGTCATTACTTATTATTGATTGTTTTTAGCAATCAATGAGAAAACGATTGACGCTTGGTCAATTATTATCACATATGTATGCATATTAGACAATATTATGGGAATTTAAATTTATTGGGGATTTTTGAAGGCAATTAAACTCAAGTAAGTAAGGCAGTAATTGGAATTTTTTCAGTTCAAAGTTATGGTTGGAAATTTCTCAGGTAAAAACTCCATTTCTCATTTTACGTGTTTCAGTGCTATGTTGGAATCCGTTGGCAGTGACGCTATCAATTAAATAGAGTTTTATCTAAGAAATTTCCAAACACACCTTTAATTGAAAAAATTCCAATTATTTCCTTACTTACTTGGGCTTAATTGCTCTCAAAAAATCCCCAATAAACATATGAACGTTTTGTTGGTTGAACGAGTTGAATCCTTTATACATTAATCATTTATATTTTTAAAGTAACTCACCTCCTTCATCTTCAGAATCCGAAATGAATGTTTCATGCATAGCTTCAGGCGCAACAACTTTATATTTTTCATCAACTATATTTGGAACTGCATTCGTAACACTTGTTTCTGTTACCACTTTTAATGTTTCCACAACTGTTATATAACCTAATTTATCAGCAATACTAAGAGCTGTTTGTCCATTATTTGTTGTCGCATTTGGATCGGCTTTATGTTTTAATAATAAATTAATAATTAATGTGTGTCCTTGTTGGGCAGCTTGATGTAACGGACGATAACCAATGTTTGTACTCATTTCAATATTTGCATCATTTTCCAATAGAAATTTAACCATATTCACTTGTCCAAAATGTGCTGCAATATGCAATGGTGTGTATCCAGCTTTTGTTTCGGGATCAATTTTACAACCGTTATCAACTAATAATTTCGCTGAACCAACACAATCTTCTTGAGCACATAAATGCAAGGGAGTTAATCCATTTTTAGCTGGATGATTTGGATCTGCTTTGTGCTCTAACAATAATGCGATCATATCTGTATGACCCTCTTGTGTACTTAAATGTAATGGGGTGAAACCAGATTTACTTTCTGCGTTTTGTTTAGCTCCATACTCTAATAGTTTTGTAGCTATTTCCATTTGATTCTTTTTGGCAGCGATGTGTAATGGAGTATGACCATTTTTAGCGCTCGAATGAGGGGATGCGCCGTTTTCAAGAAGGAGTAAAGCAACATCCTCATGATTATAATGACTTGCTACATGTAATGGTGTAACCCCATTTTTACCTTGTGCATCAATTTTTGCCCCCTTTTGTAATAATAATTTAACAACTTTTATGTTTCCATATTTTGCAGCTGAGTGTAATGGAGTGAATCCTTTTTTAGTGGCTGCATCTAAAGAAGCACCATTTTCTATGAGAGCAGCAGCAATTTCTTCCTGTCCTTCTTTGGCTGCGATATGAAGGGAGGTATATTGATCCTTTGTAGAAGAATCAATGTTGGCACCATGTTGCAATAACAACATCACAATATCAATATTTCCTAATCTAATTTTGAAATAATTAATATAATTTAATTTAAATAATTATGTATCACTGTTACCTGGAAGCAACATGAAGAGGAGTTTGTTCCTCTCTAGCTTTTGTATCAACTTGTGCACCATTTCTTAACAATATTCGTACAACATCAGTTTGATTAGCTCTGGCAGCTAGGTGTAACGGTGTTTCACCACGGACTGTAGGTATATCAGGACTAGCATCACATTGAAGTAGATATATAACGATATTCATGCAACCCATAAAACTTGCAACGTGTAATGGTGTTAATCCACTCTCTGTAGTTGCACTTATACTAGCACCATGTTTTAGTAACAGCTCCACAACTTTTATACGATTTTTTTTACAGGCAATGTGTAAGGGTGTGAATCCATTTAGTGCCCTTGCATTTGGATCAGCTTCTCGGTCAAGAAGTAATTTTGCTACTTTGACATGACCGCAATGAGAGGCCACATGAAGAGCGGTTAAGTAGTCTCCCGTGACTTCATCTACAGGGGCTTTATGATTTAATAAATTACGCGCAGCATCGACATGTTCTCCTTGTGCTGCCATGTGAAGAGGTGTTAAACCATTCTATAAAAAAAAGCTATAAAACATTTTTTATTTAAGGATTGCGCCTCTTACCTTTGTTTTTGATAAAATATTGGCGTTATTTGATAACAAAATATTAATAACATCTTCATTTCCGTTTCGTGCAGCACAATGTAGTGGAGTTAAACCATCCCTTGTAGTTGTATCAATTTTAGCACCCTTTGAAATTAGTATTTCTACCATATTCACTTTTCCCCATTTGCAAGCAACATGCAATGGAGTTATATTGTGTTTTGCTTGAAAATTTACATCTGCTCCTTTTTCGATTAGTAAGCTTGCTATTTTAATATTACCATAATGTGCCGCTATGTGAAGTGGTGTGAACCCGCTTTTTGATGCTATATCAGGATTATGTTCGTTCTGAAATAAGTAAAACGGTTTAAAATTGATTTATGTTTGCATCTTAGTTAAATTGTTTACTTCTAAGAGGAGTGTTGCTGCTTTAATGTCATCTTTTTTGGCAGCTATATGAAGAGCTGGTAGTCGCACTTTACTTCGAGAGTCGTTTTCGAGAAGAACTGCTACAACTTTTTCATGTCCTTGTTGCATTGCAACTGCTAGGGGTGTAAATCCATCCTATAAAAAATTAAAAGATGTTATTCATCAGTATTGTAACAGTCAATACTTCCCTACATCGTAATTGAACATGTAAAATTTGTAAATAATTCAATGGAAGAATCAATTCTAAGCAAATTTGAACCTACATTAAATAGCTTAAACAAATACATTGCTTTTCACTTTTCAAATTATCCTTTTTATATAGCATTAACCAATCAAATAAATCCTCAATTTTATAAAATCTTAACTAACTTGCATTGTATTACTATTCAACCATCGTTGGGACCGTTGGCGCAATTTTTGATTATTGTATACCATTCGCGACCTGAGGCTCTGAGTGTAGACTATCAGGCGGGTCGCAGGTGGTGGATAGCGTAACCCCGTTCCGATATTATTGTTTACTAACAATACGATCGCGTACAGGGTAGATCGCGAATATCAAATAGGGACCCCGAACCATACACTCTCACTTAATCCAGTAGGTGTGGCAACCGTGCCGAGGGATCGATTGGCTGATAGTGATCTTCATCAGTCGCTAACGGTGCACCGCTCAGGGCTCGGTCTCCCCTGCAGTATTGTGACTTAGTCAAGTAAGGCGGCTCTGCTTGACTCGACCTTCTTTCCGACCACTATATTACATGCATTATGGGTAAATCGAACAAAAAAAACAAAAACACACAAAATACACATAACAGCACCACAACGTCCAAAAAACACAACAAAAATCAACCAGAGGAACAGTCTATGGACGGTAACACACAGGTCCACAGTAAGCGTTCCAAAATCTGGTGGTAGCTCCACCTCTACTCCGGAGGCTTGTGAGAATCTTCGGGTCGGGTCACCCATGGCTCTTGGAGATTTAAACAAGTCTCTAGAAAGTCTCCATCTGGGGCAGTCGGAATCAGAGGTCAGCAAATCTTCGAAGATGCAGGCTGCCGAGACCACTGTAACAGTTGGTAGAAAGAGGAAGAGGAAAAACGTTTGTGGTTCAGTGAGGAGAAAGAAGAAGAAAACTAAGGCTGACTCCTCACTGCATACAGAAATTGCAGAGCAGGCCACTACATCTAGCGGTCTCTCTGTAACAATACAAACGAGGGCTGATGATGATCGAAAAGATTCGTCCACCGATCACCTCGGTCCCGCATCGTAAGGCGAGCCTCTGTATTCCATCGAAGTCGACGACAACGATGGGTTCGAACAAGGTTGCATCAAGCAATGCTAGTGCAGCAAAGAGAGGGCTAGTTGGAATTGTTGAATCTGAAAATGGAACTATCAGCCAGGAACAAAGCAGCAACGCCTGTTTGAAGATATGTTGAAACAAACAGGGACTCTGCCAACCTTTGATGGGGCGTCGTTGAAAGAAGGAAAACTCCATTTCCGATGTTCAAACGATTTCTCATTGAACTGGTTGATGGAGAAAATTACAGGTTGCATTCCATGGGAAGGAGCAAGGCTTTCAGCAATGAAGCTGTATGATCTCCCTAAAATGCACATGGCCAAAATATGAATTCCAGGTCGTAGACAATCTGAGACGGCTTTATTGGGTGGTCTTGGACGTCAAAATGGCTTGGACAATTCCAAATGGAGGATCCGATCGTACGAGGGGCAGAAATTGGCTAAGGATAAAACCTCTGTTGAAGGAAACCTCCTGTACATTCTTTTCGATGAAGATAGTGCGAAAGCAATATCTAATCGGAAAGCGAAACTTTTCTTCATGTGCGGTTCAGTAGATGTTAAGTTTATTGGATCGCGCTTGAAGACATAAGCGAATATCCCTGTAGATAAGCTTGAGTTTCGGCAGTAGATAAGCTTGAGTTTCGACAAATCAATCTGCAACGTAGCATAAGTGGGTCATATAATCTCATGGCCTCACTTGCTAAAAAGTTGCAAACAAAAATATTAATAATTCAAGAGCCCTATATAATTAAAAACAGAGTAGCCGGTCTTTCATTGAAGGGCTGGAACATTCTGTATAAGAGGGGTCCTGACAAAACCAGAACCTGCATAGCATCACACCAAAGTCTTGATATGCATCTTCTGGCTGAGATATCCTCAGGTGATTTAACCGTAGGAATGCTCAGTTATGGAACGGCTGCGGAAAAAAGGCGGATACTCATTGTGTCTGCCTATCTTCCGTACGACTCCATTAGTTCCCCGCCAACGCTGGAATTGGTGCACGTGGTTGACTTTACCAAGCATAAAAACCTGGATATCATAGTTGGCTGTGACGCCAATTCACATCACGTAAGCTGGGGCAGTACCAATAATAACAGCAGAGGTCAGTCTCTCTTAGAGTACTTGGCTACTACTAATTTGGAAATTCTAAACTCCGGAGGAGAGCACACCTTTGTTAACTCCCGACGGCAAGAAACCATAGACCTCACTCTATGCTCCAGATCTCTTCTAAAAAACATCAGGAGCTGGAGAGTGTCAACAGATATATCCATGAGCGATCACGGATCGGATATATAGACTTTCTTGTAAAGGCGATCCCAGTCGAGGATCGCGTCTACCGGAATCCAAGACTTTCTTGTAAAGGCGATCCCAGTCGAGGATCGCGTCTACCGGAATCCAAAACAAACGGATTGGGTGTGCTTCAGGGGCATTGTAGAGGAGGAACGGGCTAGTGGAAGCATTTCCAAAGTCCGGGCTATTGATCAGGCCGTTGACCAGATCAACGATCTGTTAGTCTGGGCTTTTGAGAGCTTGTGTCCCGAAACGAGGCAACGAAGTGCACACAAGTCAGTTTGGTGTAACAAAAACCGTGATAAACGCAGACATAGATAGAAACTTCTGAACAGAGCATTGAAAACTCGTGATGAAGCTGATTGGGCTATGTACAGTGAAGCAAGGATACTTTTCAAAAGGTTTATTCGTAAATCAAAGAAGAGGTCTTATGAAAAGTACTGTGAGTCCATTGAGACTATCACAGAAGGTGCTGCACTAATGAGGGCCCTGAAAAAGGATCCTTTAGCGAGACTGGATAATATTAAATTATCCAATAACACTTACACTTCTTTAAATGAAGAAACTTATACAGCACTGTTTCAACACCATTTTCCTGGCTGTGTACTTGGGGAGATTCCTCAAGGAATCGGACAGCCGCAGAAAATAGGGAAAAACCAAACCGAATGGACTGGATAATGGCAAAAAGAGTTGTATCGCCCGAGGCTCTGTCTTGGGCAATCGGCTGCTTTCAGCCATACAAATCTCCAGGTCCTGACGGAATATGGCCTATTATGATACAACAGTGTCTGGACATGATAGGAGATAGGCTCTTAAAGATCTTCGTGGCCTGCATAGCTCTCGGCTATGTACCACAGGCCTGGAGAAACGTGAGAGTTGTATTTATCCAAAAACAAGGAAAATCAACTTTTGTGAAGCGAAAAACTTCAGACCGATCAGTCTTTCCTCATACTTTAGAAAGTCTCTGGAGAGGTTGATCGACAGAGACGTCTGTTACATCAGAAACGTCTGTCTGAAGAAAACCCCGCTAAGCAATAGGCAACACGCTTATCAAGCAGGAAAGTCTACGGACACAATCCTTTCAGAGGTGGTCTCTGATATTGAAGAGACTATCTCTAAAAAGGCTATCACTCTTGGCGCTTTTCTTGACATAGAAGGGGCTTTTGACAAAGCCACTTTTGAGTCACTCCTTAACGGAGCGGAAAGGTACGGTGTGAATAAAACACTCCTAAGGTGGATACGACCGGCTCTGGAAGATCGATGTCTGTTTATCCACACGAAGGACAAAACCACAATCCAGGTAGGTGTGAAGCGTGGATGCCCTCAGGGGGGCGTTCTATCACCCTTGCTTTGGAATATGATGGTAGATCAGCTCCTAAATGCATTAAATGATAAAGGGCTAAACACATACGTTTATGCCGATGATATTAGCATTCTTTTGAAAGGAGACAACATGGGGCATCTCTGCCGAAAAATGCAGAACGTCCTGGACATTACCAACAGCTGGTATCGGAAGAATGGTCTCTCGATCAATGCCTCTAAGACACAGCTCGTTGCGTTTACCAACAGAAGGAAACTAAATAACTACACTCTTCATTCAATCGGTAATAACACATTAACAGTCCAAGAAAATGTAAAGTATCTTGGTGTTACTCACGATAAACGGCTCAATTGGGCTGTTCATGTTGAGACTAAATGCGCAAACGCAACTCGATTTCTGTGGCAATGCAGGAGGGCTTTCGGTGGCAAATGGGGCCTGACTCCAAAAATGGTCTACTGGCTGTATAAAGTAGTTGTCAGACCCATTATCAGCTATGGGTCCCTTGCATGGCTCTCAAGAACTTTTGTTGGGAATGCGATAAAAAAACTGGAGGCGGTACAAAAACTTGCTTCCTTATGTATCACTAGTGCCTTCAGGACAACGCCCACAGCGAGTGGGAAACACTAGGGGCTGTAGAAAAAATCATCAAGCGCTATGGAGGGATCTGGAAGAACACCTGACAGATTTGTCCATGCCGACTGATGACACAGTACCTCTAACTGCCTTTCAAAAGCAGTATAGAGTTGTAATTCCAACGATAGAGGACCGGTGTTCAGCTAATTTGCTATTGGACAATGCGGCCAACACGTTGGACATCTACACAGATGGATCTCTCACTGAAAATGGTGCAGGAGCTGCGGTTTACTTCAGTAATGAAGATCAAGGCCTGCAATTTCCCCTTGGCGAATACTGCAGTCTTTCAGGCTGAGGTATTCGCCATAAATGCAGCATCAAAGCGAACGACGGAGCTTAAGTGGTGTGGCAACATCATTAATATTTTTACTGATAGCCAGGCTGCTCTAAAAGCTCTGGGAGGTTATACTATTAAGTCAAAAATAGTGCAAGAATGTTCTAGGTCCTTGAATTATCTCGGGCTCAAGAACAGCATATCACTGATATGGACACAAGGGCATAGTGGTAATCTCGGGAACAAAAAATCTAATGATTTAGCAAAGAGCTCCGCAGGGAGGCTCATAGGTCCTGAACCAACAATTGGAATATCGAAAGGTAGGATAAGATCGCTAGTCGAAGAAGTTCTCTTTTGGTCCAGTGACTCTCAATGGAGGAGCACAGAAGGATGCAAGGTCTCCAAGATGTTCACTCCAGAGCTGAACCAGCAAACCACCAAATTCCTGTATAATCTGACTCGGTCAGACTGCAGGATAATGGTGGGACTACTAACAGGTCACCATCATGTGAACAAACATATGGTACGGCTTCGAGTAGAAAATGATCCAACATGCCGCTTTTGTCTTGAAGAGGGCTTTTGGCTTTTTTCAAAAAGGTCTTCAGCTCTTGAATATGAGGATGGCATAAAGGACTTAGCAGTCTACATGTCAGGCTATGACTACATGGTCGCCTGGTTTAAAAAAAAAAAAATACCATTCGCGAACAATCGACGGAACCATTGGCACAACGGTTGGTTTTTATATTATATTAATTTATAGATTATTCATTATGATTGGCTAAAGAAATGAGGCATGATGACGAATAGCTGGATTAACGACCATTAATGGGGTGAGTGAAATATTTTAATTTGGAAATGTTGTAATCGTAGTTGAAGTGGTCTATGTGATGGTCTTGGTGCATTTGATTTTTGGGGTCATCAGAGTTCCTGTTCATTGTTCATTTGAATCCGTCTTCTTGTGAATCTTTTGGGTGCAATTTAGCATTTGTACTGGGCTGAGGAAAGGCATATTCGAATTCACAGACTGAAACTGGTCGGAAATTAAAAATATCATGGTATGTAACTCCTCTAATGTTCCTGATGGTGATTCTTCTATCAGGAATGCACAGTGTTCATTACAAGAATACAGTCAGCGCTTCTTTATGGAGCATTAGTGACAGAAATTGGTAGTTGGGATGTCAAACCTTTTATTATCGCTATGAATCGTTGATGAGTTGATAGCTTCGTCGGAGTATGAATAAAAAAAACATACTGAACTTTTAGATCACTATTTTATATTTTATTTTATAAATTTTCATTTATAAACAGTTGTTGTACCATATGATACAACAATTCAACAGACGAAAACAAATAAAAAAAAAATTCTTATTTTCTTATTTTATTTTTCAAATAAAAATAAAAAATTTAATTTGAAAAAGAAAAAAAGTTAAACTACTTACATCTGTTGTTAATCCTTGATTTGCTCCTTTAGCTAATAAATATCGTACACATGTATCATGATTTTCTTGTGCTGCCATATACAGTGGTGTAAATCCATTTAATGAACGTACATTAACATCAGCATTTTTTTGTAGTAAAAGTTTTATAACTTCTTTTTGACCAGCAAGCGAAGCAATATGTAAAGCTGTGTTTTTCTTTTTTGTTGCATTATTTACAGAAGCACCACGGTTTAATAATTCTCTAACAACTTCTACGTGTCCATCTTTTGATGCAAGATGTAAAGCGTTTAGTCCATTCTTTTTAACAGAGAAAGGAATTTTTGTTTAAATTTAATTTGCATAAAACTAAAATTACTTGTTTTTCTTACCTGATTACAAGTATTAATATCTGTTACTTCACCACATTCTAAAAATTCATTTATTCGTTCTAAATCACCGGCTCGAGCTGCTCTTAAAAATTCTGTATTTGGATCCGACTGAAAATAAAAACAAATAGAAAAAGTATTGAGTTTTGGCTCTTCATATAAAAAACGTAATTAATTAAAAATGGGATGGAGATTAACTTAAATCCAAGCTACAATATTAGACCAGGGTAGAAGCCTTTAAAAATAATAAAAAGTAAAAAAAAATAATAGTAGGATGAAACCCATTAGAAAAGGAGGAGAATATTATAAAAATGAAAGGAAAAATAATTTACGGGCGATCTGAAGTCGGGAAGGGGAAGGGGTGAGTTTTTAAGGGTAAAAAACGGTTTATCTCGATTTCCGGCAAAACTAAAAGTCTTATGGGACTCAATCGAAAATTCAATTCATTTTTTGCATTTTCTGAGAAGATTTACTATAGTAATATATTTTTTTTTCACCATCGGAAAGTAGAGATTTCAACGAACAGAAAGCATACCAACTTTTTGAAAAAAGCTGATATTTTGACGGGTGAATTTTCGATTGAAAATTAGGGTGCTTTTTCGATATTAATTCAAAATAAGGTGACCAAATAAAAATTTCAAATCAAATAAATTACAGCGTATTTGGGACATAAAAAGGTAAGTTTTCACCAAATTTCGTGAAAAAAAAAAAAATTTTGTAAAAGATAAAAATAAAAAACCAAAAACTTGGTTTTTTGAATTTTTCACATAAATTTTGAGGTTATGTGAAAAAAGTGTCGATACAAAAGTTTTAGATCTTTTTATTACCTACAACTTTGCCATATAAATTTTTTCCATAGGACTTTTAGTTTTGCCGGAAATCGAGATAAACCGTTTTTTTTCCCTTAAAAACTCACCCCTTCCCCTTCCCGACCTCAGATCGCCCGTAAATTATTTTTCCTTTCATTTTTATAATATTCTCCTCCTTTTCTAATGGGTTTCATCCTACTTTTATTTTTTTTGTTTTCAAAAATTATCGACCCTGGTCTATATGAGGAAATAACCTACATAAATTCCAGTTTTAATTGTCCGAGTAAAACTGTAAACCTACATAGATACATATCTATTACATTCAATTCATTCATTACAAAAAATTTAATTGCAACTAAAGTTTTTAAGAAAATAATTACGATAAATATTTTTGTTAGCTTTAAGCAAACCAACACATAAAATACTTCAATTAAGCCATCATAACCCTTTTAATTAATGACACTTTAATTTCAATGTTAAACCTAATACAAAAATAGAATAAATGAATTTTAATTGGAAGGAATTTATTTACTTAATTGTTTCGACAACTCTGTAAGGGTCGAGTTAATCGATAACAAACTACATACATAGAGCTACTGTATTTACAATAATTATATTAGAAATAGAAATAAGTAATTAGCCTAATTTTTTTCGGTTATTATTTGTTTATTTGTTTGTCTATTCAATTCTCTATATTTATTTTTGTGTGTACAATATATAAATATTAAATAATATTAAGATAAGAAAATATTAACGTTTGTCAACACTATAGATATTAAAATATTTTTAAATATTGAAATTTGTATTTAACGAGTAGGAGACAAAACTTGCCGACAAAGTATTTAGGTAATGAATGTACGAATTTTTGTTTACAATTAAAAATAATAATTATAATAAAATTATCTCATTTTATTGGAATTTATTTTATATAAGTGTTATAGTTATGGAATTTATTTTGTTTATATATTTTTGATAAACAAATAAGTATCTAGATTAGAATTTGCTTATAGGCTCAGAATGTTGTATAAAATCATGTATCAGTGTGGGCTACGTTAAATTGAAGAAAGTGCTAGAGTCTTCATTTTTTTTTGATAATCTTATTGCTATGAATTTTATATACAGAAAGCGATAAAATAAATATGTAACTTAAAACTCAAAATGCATAACTCCATTTCATTACTCTTAAAATGCTTTTAAATTTTGAAATTTACTGTTAAATTGTTCTTTTTCTCTGTGTCCGGAATGATGAACTTATTAATAACTGCAATCAATCATATATGCAAATATAACTTAATATGCTGTAAAAAAGCGTCAGTTTGCCGTGCGTGACGAAATTTTTAATAGAAAAAGTTTTCATATTGTAACAACTCTTCGTTGGTTCTTTTAGATTATTGAACAAACACGACAGTAAAAAGACAGATCTTTAGTTAACAGAATCTCAAACTTTATTTGTCATCAAATTACAGCAGCTTCCGTTTTTCCTTACAATAAATTCCAGGGTCTCCAATTTATGTACCACAAACTTCACCGCTTTTCCGCAATTTGAATCAATAATATTCGGAATGGTAAAATCTGTATTTACTATTCCACTAAGTTCAGATTCTTTCTCTATTAGTACCCAGGCTCAGATACCACCGATTATTCCTTAAACTTGCGAATATTTATAAACACTTTTAATTGCAAAAGTAAAACTGACTATCTGATATTTTTGTTTGCTTATTTATATCGAAAAATAAATCAATCGAAACTTCTATAATCCACTAGAAATCAATACTACGTAGTCCGTACATCTGAAATAGGCCACACCTGTTGTCATTCATACTTGCATTTGTATTAGCGAACTCAAATTTAATTTGTGCAAAATGTATTAGGTAACTCCTTTTAATTCATTAATGTAAACATTTGTATAACAAATTTAATTTACATTAATTTATGCAATACAATTTGCAATACAAGTAAAAGATTGAAAAAGGAGTTAACTTTTAATTAATGAATGAGTAAATAAAATTAACCCATTCTGGACGAAGTTTATTACATTGCCCTCCATTTAGTTTTGTTCGTCCCGAACAATATCAGAGATCGCATTGGTGCTGTTACCTTGGTACGGTGCCAACCTTTGCAGATGTATCACTTTCATCTTGGTACGGGGTCCCTTTTGTATGCGGTAGATGACATCATTAATTCGTTTGATTATTTTATATGGGCCTTCCCAATCTGGCTGCAGCTTGGGTGATCTTCCCTTAGTTCTTCTGGGGTTGTATAGCCATACCAATTCTCCTTCTTGAAAACCGCCACTATTTGCATTTATGTCGTACCTGGTTTTCATTTTGTCACTGGCAATCTTAATGTGGTCTCGAACCTGCTGATGGATTTTATTCATCTTCTCCCTTAGTTGTCCCACATAATCTGTTTTCGTGGATACCAGACCTCCAGGGATGCCAAACTCGATGTCACTAGGAAGATGTAGTTCTCTTCCGAACATGATATTCGCTGGCGTTTCACTTGTCGTATCGTGCACTGCGCTACGATAGGCCATCAAGAATAACGGAAGATCCTTGTCCCAATTTCTTTGGTTGGCTTCTACTACCTTTGACAAATGTTCTTCCATGGTTCGGTTGAATCGTTCTACCATGCCATCCGATTGTGGGTTCATAGGTGTAGTTCGTGTTTTTCTAATGCCGAGTGTTCTGCACAGCTCTTCCATCAGTTGAGATTCGAAATTCCTTCCCTGGTCGGTATGCAACTCGAGCGGTGTTCCATATCTGCAAACCCATTCATTGACTAATGTTTCCGCGACCGTAACTGCTTCCTGGTTCGGTATTGCATAAGCCTCCGGCCATTTTGTAAAGTAATCAATGACCACCATGATGTATTTGTTACCTTTTGTCGTTTCCGGAAATGGCCCCGCGATGTCTATAGCAATTCTCTCCATTGGGGCACCCACATTGTACTGTTGCATCTCTCCTCGAGTTCTAGTTTTTGGTCCTTTGCTTGCTGCACAAGTATCGCATCGCCGACACCATTGCTCCACGTCTGTTCGATACCTTACCCAATAAAACCTCTCCCTTACTTTAGCCAGGGTTTTATTGACTCCCAGGTGTCCTCCAGAAATACTTCCATGCAGCTTTCCCAGTACCTCTTCCACTCGACTTGATGGCAACACCAGTTGTTCTAACACTTTCTTTCCATCAGTGGACTCCCATTTCCTTTTTAGTATCCCGTTGTCAATCAATAGTGAGTCCCATTGCGCCCAGTAACATTTCACCTCCGTACTTAAAGGTGCGACCTCTTTCCACTCTGGTCGCCTTGCCTCGGTTTTCCATTTCAATACTGGAGCCATAGCTGGATCTTCTAGCTGCTCTCCTTTAATTGCCTCAGTACACCAATCGTCAGGAGTTTGGAACCTGATTTGATTCACTTTCATTGCCTCCTTTCTCTCAATCCTGCTATATGACTTGCGCTCCTCAACACAGGGTCTTCTTGAAAGATCTTCAGCGTTACCGTGTATCCTTTTCTTCCGGTGTTCAACGCGGCAATCTCCTTCCTTTTTGACATTTGCCTCCTTTCTCTCAGTCCTGCTATATGACTTGCGCTCCTCAACACAGGGTCTTCTTGAAAGGTCTTCAGCGTTACAACGTATCCTTCTCTTCCGGTGTTCCACGCGGCAATCTCCTGTCTTTTTGACATCCACTTGCTTGTTTGAAAGATTCATCAACCGGACTGGAACTACTCCTTCTTTTGCAGCTATTAGTGTTTTGCATTCCTGTCTAATGTGCCCTAAATGTCCACAATTCCAGCATCTCACTCTGCTAGATCTTCTTCGTTGATTTCGTTCAGGTTTATCTTCCAAACTTTTGACACGCATGATCACTTTATCAAGCGCTGCTTTCAGTGGTTCCTCAGCAACTTCCATCTTACGTACTCTATCTAAGGCAAGCGTTCTTTTTCCAGCTTCCATTTGTAGAGCCAATGCTAAGACTTCCGTAGGTAATTTCTTTCCACTTAGATAAAGCTGATTTCTCATTTGTACATCTCGAAGAGCATTGATAAATGTATCAGCTGCCAGTTCGTCTCGGTGTTCCGCGTTATAGTTTGGATATGACAGATTTACTAATCTCACAATGTCAGCCTCTAATTCTTGCAAAGTTTCGCTGACTCCTTGTTTTCGTGTTCTGAGCTGCATGCGATGGAGAGCTTGCATATGACTTTCCCCGTATCTTACTTCTAAGGCCTCCATAATCTTGCTGTAATCACGTTCTGTCGCTGATAGTGTCTGCAAGATTTCAGCAGCAGGTCCCTTCAATGCCAATATAAGCGCGTTTGCTTTTTGCTGGTGCTCAACCCCAGTTGTTGCTATCTCAAATTGCATCTTAAATATCTGATACGATGTAGATCCATCAAATGCGGGTGTTTTTACTCTAGCTGGAGCTGAAGTAGTTGATGGATTGATCATGTTACCTGACTTCCCTTGTGCTATTTCTTGGCGTAATTCACTCGAAAGTTTGCGTAATTTCTCTTGTTCTTCGGTAACTGTCCGCAGCTCCCTTTCCATGTTGTTGATTTTCACCTCTGCACAGGATATACGTGACTCGATTACTTCACGTAGACTTTCTTGCTTCGCCATCATATCAGCAAATTGTTGTCGTTGCTCTACTTTTTGTTCTGCTGCCTGCTTCTCTTGTCGGGCCATCAGATCAGCAAGTTGTTGTTGTTGGTTGTTTCCTTGTTTGGCAATCATATCAGCAAATTGTTGTTGTTCTACTTTTTGTTGTTGTTGCTGTGCCATCATTTCTTTCATCAACGCCATCATCGGATCAATTGCGGGGGCATTCTGAACCGGAGCATCCTCCAGCTCTATTTCTATGACCTCTGTGCTTTCACCTGCTTCTTCTAAAATTTTACGCAGCCGGAATGCAAGTTCTGCCTTCGTTCCGTGGATTGGAGCATTCCTTTTCCTCAACTCGTCCTTTAGCTGGGTCTGGCTGAGATCACTAATATTTACTGTTTTGACCATTGTTTCAATAATCCCACTTCTGACACCACTGTAATAACTCTTCGTTGGTTCTTTTAGATTATTGAACAAACACGACAGTAAAAAGACAGATCTTTAGTTAACAGAATCTCAAACTTTATTTGTCATCAAATTACAGCAGCTTCCGTTTTTCCTTACAATAAATTCCAGGGTCTCCAATTTATGTACCACAAACTTCACCGCTTTTCCGCAATTTGAATCAATAATATTCGGAATGGTAAAATCTGTATTTACTATTCCACTAAGTTCAGATTCTTTCTCTATTAGTACCCAGGCTCAGATACCACCGATTATTCCTTAAACTTGCGAATATTTATAAACACTTTTAATTGCAAAAGTAAAACTGACTATCTGATATTTTTGTTTGCTTATTTATATCGAAAAATAAATCAATCGAAACTTCTATAATCCACTAGAAATCAATACTACGTAGTCCGTACATCTGAAATAGGCCACACCTGTTGTCATTCATACTTGCATTTGTATTAGCGAACTCAAATTTAATTTGTGCAAAATGTATTAGGTAACTCCTTTTAATTCATTAATGTAAACATTTGTATAACAAATTTAATTTACATTAATTTATGCAATACAATTTGCAATACAAGTAAAAGATTGAAAAAGGAGTTAACTTTTAATTAATGAATGAGTAAATAAAATTAACCCATTCTGGACGAAGTTTATTACAATATGAACAAATTGTTTACAAATGCAAAGATGGGAAACCAAAAACAGAGTCGAACTCTAATCAGTTACCACATAGTGTTGTTAAAATTATTCTGGTATTTTTTGTAGTCATTATCATTGTAACGATCGGCCCGGCTCTTCAATTCCTGCTCTAAATTGAGAATTAAAACCATCTTTGTTAACTTCTTCTGGAATTTGAGATAAGTGCTGAAACTTCTCCATAAGTTTTGAGCGTGAGGACGATCGACATATTTTGAAGGCTGAACAGATATAGAAAATTCTCGCCAATAAAACATCGAGCAATTTGTTCGAGTAAGCTAAGTATTAGAAAAATGTAAAAGAGATTATCAATTCTGAGTTTGTGTTTAAAGGCACCAAGAAAAAATGTAGAACTAGCTTGTTCAATTCCAACTAACCATCATTTCAGTTCCAAACTGAAACGGTAAAGGTTTAGATTACAACTGTTGATAGAACAGGTCTACAATCAATTTAGAGGATTCTGATAGGAAGAAAAGTAAGCAGTAGTAAATATGTGTCTATAACAGAAATCTAAAATTAAAAACGTTATGTGACCAGTGAGAGATTACACCATTAAAAGAACTATATACAGGAATAACAATGACAATAACAGGAGATTGAGATCATTTAGTGGAAACGATGAATACAATTTTACGACACCAGGTTAAAATAGATTACTTTTCTAAATGACCTAGCGCTTAAAAAAGAAAAAATAGAAATCGAGAAGATCACAGTGCGATGTTAAACTGTAGAACAGGTTTCCGTTTTATTAAAATATCGTAGACAAACTATACGTCACAAATAAAGCAGACAGAAATAAAAAAAATTTTACAAAAAAAATTGACATTTTAGTCAATTCATTAAAGATTCAGTGGTTCAGTGGTTCAGTGATTAAATTTTTTTGATGATATAAATTGTTCGAAAAAATAATGAACAAATAAAATTTTAGAAGGACTAAAAATCTTTAAAATTAAATATCTCAAGAACACGAATTAACGCCTCTTTGTAAATTTGATATATTTTAAAATAAGGTTAGAGCTATATTTAAAAAAAAAAAAATAATATTTAATTGATTTTAAAATTTTTTGTTAATGGAAGTTGTTTGAAAAAATGAAGAAGAATTCGAATTTCAGTCGTACTAAAAATCTTTAAAATTAAATATCTCAAGAACAAAAATTAACGCCTCTGAGTTAATTTGATATATTTTAGAGTAAGGATAGAACTATTTAAAAAAAAAAAATAATTTAATTCCAATTGATCTTGGACCCTAGCGCCATCTTTAAAAAAGTTTTTTTAGTATTTTTATTTAAAAATTAATTATAAAAACAATAAATGAATTTTTTTTCAAACGACTAACTAATCATCTATCAAATAAAAAAAAGTTTGATGAAATCGGTATAGCCGTTCTTGAGCAATTTAATTTCAAAGTTACATCGAATTGGTAGAATTTTCATTTTTCATGCATGTTGGGGTGCCCCCTGTGATCAAACTATGCACTTTAAAAAAATTTTAAAATTAACTGTATTTTTTATTTTGTCCATACTACTTATATGCCAAGTTTCAGGAAAATCAAAAATGGTCAAGTTTTCACAACTCAGACTAGAAAACGTTTTTCATCTATATAGAAATTCGGATGGACACCGCGAAGTCTCACCAATAGGGTACTGTTTTTACTTTTCCAAAGTACGGAACCCTAAAAAGGTGGATTAAGAAGAGCAGAAAGAAGCAAAAATGAATAGAAACATCGATAAATTGAGAACATTTACTGAATGATCTTTCTAGATGTTTGATGTACCACTTTTTATATGATGAGTATTTTAACTGAAGTCAGTTAAAAAAGGTAATCTGATAAGAACAAGATCGAATAACAAAAATAAATTTAACAGTGTTAATTGTAATAAAATTTAAACAATAATTGTATTCTATAATAATACTAGCAGGACCCGGCGTGCTTTGCTACGCTTATAAATAAAGCTTGTGCACAGACATTTTGTTGACGTAGTAGCAATGATTTCAAAAAGTGGTAATGAGAATGATCGCATAATTTTTAATTTATCTTTTTAAAAATATGGATGAAAAATAATCAGCACTCTTACTGATTAGTTCGGATATATGAAAAATTAGCGATCAAATAAGTTTTCAAGTAAGCAAAAAAAAATTTAAGCAACTTGTTGAATTAGTAGAGGTGTGTCATCTCTATATATAACATAATACAGAACATAAATAGATTTACAAATGTTCGCAGTACCCATATGTTCAATGTGCTGATTGCTCACTAAGAAAAGAGAACCTACAGGTTTCTAATGTTCAATTTCCCGATGCTTCTGCAGGTTATACATTATTTGTTGTGGCTCCATTGTTGGTTCAGATATAGAGGATATCTAGTTTTATGCCTCTATTCTATCTACGCAACATAATTGTCCATACGAAAATCAATCCGTTCTACATCTAAAGCGCGCACTTTTAATGATTGAGTGATCTTTTTTTATGGTGATTGCAAACATCAATTTAATTGACAATTGTGATCTTTTGAATTGAAACGCTAATCACCCGTATTGTACTTATATTAAACCTAATCATCAGTATTGTATTTATATTAACGACGTAATTTCACATTGACCGACGGAGCAGATCGATTCGACGGTAGCATTAATAATTGATTGAGAACTAAGTTCGCAGATACTACGCACAGATCTTCAATCATTTTGCTATATAGGACAGGAAATATCATCAACCATGTGCGATTTATATTTTTTCCCATAAAGTTCTTGTAGATGAAGAACAGTAAGCGGTCAGCATGATTTTAAACATAGCTCGAACTCAGTTTGGAGGTGAAGTGCTGCACGTGTCATTGATGAATGATACATACATCCCAGTGCTGCTTCATTGTAGCACGCTAAAACTGAAATGTTGCCTTTATTAAAGTACTTTCTAACTTACGTATTTGACTGACTTGACGTATATACCGTATTCCAAGTTTATGTGCGATCTGTATGTTCTTTGTAGCAAAGGATTAATATGGAACAAACATCCATGTTTATGGAACTATTTCCATGTTCCCGTTTCGCATATCTATATATTGTTACCTTACCGCCATCTGCTGCGGCTCTTCTTTTATATAAAGGATCATCGTTTCATGTAACTGAATTTCGTGTAACTGACTGAATCCTTGGTGATATCACTTTGCGTACTTTGGATTCAGTGGATTCAGTGTTCTGGAAAGCTCATGTTACATATTTCTTGTCACAACTTCCTACAAATCTTTATCGAAGCTGGCATCGGATATTTGCCGTGTGCATTTGAGATGATTTTGTGTGTGTGCGTTAGTTGTGAATAACCGTCATATTAAATTGGCTCTCGCAAATATACTGGTACTTCAGAGAAAAGCTTGGTTTGATTTAATCGAATGAATATTAAACGTTCTGTTTCGAATGTTTTTGCATACATATCTACCATGTATTGGTGAAACAATTGACGGCATTTCCAAATGTGGAAATCTTCGCCTCGAATCATTAATCCCTCTTTTATTGACAAAAATTATATCCCGGTTGAAATTTATTGCCGACTTTATTAATTGTCACTTCGTTTATTGTTCGAGCATTGAATCTTCTCATATGTTCTCAAGCAGGCGTTTTGTCAACCTGACCTATTGAAACTTATATATGTATCACATACATCATGTCAACTGCTGTTTTGAACAAATGCACAAAATCGTTTTTTGAAATCTGGTTTTCAAAAAACTTATCAAAATGCCATTCCGTGTAGAAGTATTTGGTAAAATATACAATAGAGCCAATTTCCATGCAATGAGCAAAAATGAAATAGAACATTTTTATGACCGTATGTATATAAATGTATGTACACATGTGTTGAATGGTCTAGTGGTTAGCACTACTTCCATTTAGGTCAAAGTGTTGTTATACAAAGTCATTAACAAACATAAACACACTGGTTACACAATAACACTGGACACTGGAGTGGTTATACAATTAACCGGTAATCAGCAAATATGGTTGATAAATTGGACAAAACTATATATGGGTGATCAGATCACCCATACATAACTAATCGATTAAATTAAGTCTTTAAGTGAAACTCGACCATAAAAAGATTGAATTGAGATTAATGCAGGTGAGGGGCGCTTGTCGACAGCTTACATTCCTATATGAAACGCATATCGCTAAAAAAAACTATATAATAACCTTTCTGAATGCAACATTGTGTCCAAATTTCAAGAGAATCGATCCATTACATTCCTAGATTGCCTATTTTGAACCAACGAACATTTGCATTTGTATTTATCATATATAGATATGTAGATAGAAAATAGATAGATAGATTAATAGATTGATCAGTTGTTGACTACTGAGAATTGAAGAGTATTCCAGTACTAATATCCCAATTAAAAAATGGAGGTTGGTGGTAGAAGGGAGAAAATAAGGGATTATATGTATTTTGTAAAGACAAATCATAAAAAAATAAAAATAAAAAATTTTTTTCTGAAAAATACAAAACATTTTGGGAGGGAGGGCCCCCCTTATCACTTATGTGTATAAAAAATAGTTTACGACCGATTCTCAGACCTACCGTATATACACATAAAATTTCATGGAAATCGATCAGGCCGTTTCGAAGGAGTAATTGAAGAGTATTCCAGTACCTACTAATATCGCAATTAAAAAATGGAGGTTGGTGGTAGAAGAGGGAAAATTAGGGATTATATGTATTTTTTAATGTCAAATCATAAAAAAATAAAAATAAAAAATTTTGTCTGAAAAATACAAAAAATGTTTGGGGGGAGGGCCCCCCCTTATCACTTAAGGCTATAAAACATAGTTTATAACCGATTCTCAGACCTACCGAATATACACATAAAATTTCATGGAGATCAGTCAGGCCGTTTCGGAGGAGTAATTGAAGAGTATTTCAGTACTAATATCGCAATTAAAAAATGGGCGTTGGTGGTAGAAGGGAGAAAATGAAGGATTATATGTATTTTTTAATGTCAAATCATAAAAAAATAAAAATAAAAAATTTTGTCTCAAAAATACAAAAAAATTTTGGGGGGAGGGCCCCCCTTATCACTTAAGGGTATAAAAAATAGTTTACAACTGACTCTCAGACCTACCGTATATACACATAAAATTTCATGGAAATCAGTCAAGCCGTTTCGGAGGAGTAATTGAAGAGTATTTCAGTACTAATATCGCAATTAAAAAATGGGGGTTGGTGGTAGAAGGGGGAAGATTAGGGATTATATGTATTTTTTAATGTCAAATCATAAAAAAATAAAAATAAAAAATTTTGTCTGAAAAATACAAAAAAATTTTGGGGGGAGGGCCCCCCTTATCACTTAAGGGTATAAAAAATAGTTTACGACCGATTCTCAGACCTACCGTATATACACATAAAATTTCATGGAAATCAGTCAAGCCGTTTCGGAGGAGTTTAATTACAAACACTGTGACACGAGAATTTTATATATATAGATTGAGTAGAATAATATTATATAGAAAGAAATGCATAGTTTTTTTCTAAATTATAAAAACCCGTAATAAATTGTGACATTAAAACGTGGAATAATGATTGATGCATCCATTCACGATAAATATTTTTACATATCAAAATTTAAAATAGTTGCTCAATTTTTTTATTTAATTTTACTATAAAACTTTAATTTAAAACTTGAAAGTCACCCGGTATTAAATGCTTATGTAATTTTTTCTTATTTAATTTTTTTTTCATCTTATGTTTTGATACACGTAAGCAAAAACAAAGTTGAAATTATAAATAAATAAAATAGTGCCGGTTATTTTAACAACAAAAACGATGACAGTAATACCTTTAATTTAAGTCAAATGGAAGATGAAAGAATGAGAGTTATAGATAGAAAAGAAAGAGACTGGTTTTTGTATTAAACTTAACATCATGTTTTTCATTATTTCTTTTATTTTGAAAACAAAATTCGGACACTTGATTTACTTGATATTGCTATTTTTTACTATAAAACTTTGTAAATAAAAAAATTCGTCGATAGCAGTGAATGTTGACGTTGATAATGCTGGATTTCTTTCAATAAATCGAGCTCCAAACCAAACTCCAAAGAAATCTTTATTTTAATTTAATTTTAATAAAATACTTTAATTTTTTCTTTCACTTTACAAATTTGATGTTTATTTCCGAAAAACTTTATTAAGACTGAATGTACAAGTCAACAAAAAAAGTTACAAAAAAATTAAGTTTAAACAAAATCAAATTAATGCCATCTCTTATTGATTCAAATATCAAATTGCTACAATCATTTTGGTAGCAAATTCAAAACAAGTAATAAACTTAAGGAATAACAAATTTACATTGAAATGGCTTGTTGTTATTTTCTTGTTTACATAAATAAGTTTATACTCCATTCGAATTCAAATGATTAATTAAATAACAATTACTAAATCCTTTATCTTATATTTTAGTTAACCTCAAACATTCCGGGCGCCTTGATGTAATCAATTCAATGGATAGGTAGCAAACATAATTTGTTTACAGGACGCTTCAGTATTCCATTTTTTGTTTTGATGGATGCAACTCTGACTAGTCCATCCATTCCGGGATGCACAGCTTCGACTTTTCCTAATAAATACTTCGAAGGTGGAAGATTTTCTTCCTTGATCACGACAATATCGTTAATTTTTAGATTGATGTCTTCAAATTGCCATTTGTTTCGTTTCTGTAATGCAGTCAAATATTCACTTTGCCATCTCATCCAAAAATGTTGAAGCATTTGCTGCACCATTTGCCAACGCGATAGTGTTGAAATTTTTTTATTCGTCAAATCAGGTCCAGGTACAAAATTATATGGATGACCAATTAAAAAATGTCCGGGTGTTAGGGCATCAATTTCTTCAGTGGATGTTGAACAAATTGGTCTTGAATTTAAGACCGCTTCTATTTGTGCCAATAACGTCGACATCTCTTCATAGGTTAATATGGAATCTCCTAATACTCTTCGTAAGTGAAATTTCATCGATTTGACCAGTCCTTCCCAAAGTCCTCCAAAATTTGCTGCTGTAGGAGGGATAAAATGCCAATTGATTTGATCCTTCAAAAGATAAGTAGAAATTTTATTATTATTTAATTTTAAAAAATTGAAAAATTCTACTAAAGCCCGATTGGCACCAATAAAGTTTGAGCCATTGTCACTGAATATGTCAGTGCATAAACCTCTTCTGGCTACAAATCTTCGAAGAGCCCCAATAAATGACTCTGATGTCAACTCATTCACCAACTCAATATGTGCTGCCTTGGTACTCATACAAACGAAAATCGCAATATATCCCTTATGTGAGCGCTGCCCTCTGCCCTTTGCGTTTTTTAACATTATTGGGCCAGCATAATCAACACCAGTGCTCAAAAAAGGACGATCAAATTTTACTCTCGATTCTGGTAATGAACCCATTTGTTGTTGAATGACAGATTTTTTGTATCGAGTACAAATTACGCAATTATGAACAACTCGTCGTACAGCATTTCTGCATCCCACAATCCAAAATCGTTGTCGAAGTGTATTGAATAATAAAGTTGCTCCTGCATGATAATTTCGTATATGTTCTTCCATTATCATTTTTAAAACAATTTCATTGTTTCCTGGCAGAATTATAGGATGTTTAGTTTCAAACGGTGCCAAAGAATTTTGAATTCGACCACCAACTCTTAAAATACCATTTTCATCAATTATTGGTGATAACATTTTGAGACTACTGGTCGTAGAAACCATTTTGTTTGTTTTTAACATCTTTAATTCTTCAAAATAATATTGGTTTTGGATATGTTTCATCAAATCTTCTATAACACTTCGCAACTCCTTAGAATCCAGTTCATCTTTTATTCGATCTTCTTTTTCGCAGAAATAATTATGTAAATATCGCTGTATCCATGCAGCATTTTATTGTATGACGACACCCTTGATGCTAATTCGTCATAAATCGATATTTTCTGTTCCGCAGATAGTAGTGATACAGGATTTTTGACTTCCTCCAAACATTGCTGTTTATCTTCTTGATGTCCTTCAATTATCCAAGTAGATTGAGATTCAGAAAGCCAATTCGGACCATGCCACCATAACGTAAACGATTTAAGACCCGACGGAAAGATACCGCGCGACGCACAATCGGCTGGATTATTGCATGAGCGCACATGATTCCATTGATTTCGAGACATTAATCTGAGAATTTCACCAACACGATTTGCAACATATGTTTTCCAACGACGTGGATGTGATGAAAGCCATGATAGAACTATAGTTGAGTCAGTCCATGCATATATATTGTTCTCTTGTATGTTCATAGCATCTTTCGTTGTTGACAACAGCCTTGCAAGTAGAACTGCTCCGCATAATTCCAATCGTGGAAGTGATACCTGCTGTAGTGGAGCCACCTTTGTTTTTGCCGCGACAATATTCACAGTAAACGATCCATCTTCTTGTTCCGTCCTACAATATACAACAGCCGCATATGCCTTCTCCGATGCATCAGAAAATCCATGCAGTTCTATAGGTTTGTCTTTGGTATTCAACCATCGTGGTATAAGAATTTCCTGTAGCTCTGGAATCTGGCTTCGCAATTTTCTCCAATTATCAAGGGTCTTCTCAGGCAATACTTCATCCCATTCCAGCTTCAACAACCATAACTGTTGGAAAAAGATTTTTATTAATATTGTAGTGGGAGACAGCCATCCCAAAGGATCGAAAATCCGAGCTGCTTCTGATAGTATTGTCCGTTTTGTAACTGCAGCCTCGACATCCAGTCTTATCTTAAATGCAAATTCATCTGACACTGGTCGCCACTCTAATCCAAGCACCTTTATTGTAGAGTCTTCTTCGCCTAGTTCGATGGTTCCACATTCTCGATCTGACTCAGGAATATTTTGGAGCAAATTGTTGTAATTCGACGACCATTTTCTTAAATGAAATCCCGATTTCTTTAAAATTTCAATTAATTGACTTTGAATTTTCATTGCCTTTTCTTCCGATTCAGCTCCAGACAAAAGATCATCGACATAAAAATCCTTCTCAATTATCTTAGCCACTTCTGGATATTGATCTTGAGAATCCTTTGAAATTTGTTGGATAACCCTGGTTGCGAGATAAGGAGCACACGCTGTTCCGTAGGTGACAGTGTGTAGCCGATAGTGTTTTATTTTTTCCAAAGTATCTTCACGCCATACAATTCTCTGAAAATTCGCATCTCTTTCATCGATCAAGACCTGCCGATACATCTTCTCAATATCGGCTGTGAAAACTACTTGGTGAATTCGAAATCTCAGTAAAATATTTAAAAGACCAGGTTGAATTGTCGGTCCGACCATCAAATTGTCATTAAGAGATGATCCCCTTTTTGTTTTTACTGACGCATCAAACACTACCCTTAATTTAGTAGTAGAACTTGACTCCTTTACGACACCATGATGCGGAAAATAAAATCCTTGATTATGAGCAGTTTCAATTTCGTTGTCTGGGATCTGTTTCATATGACCAAGAGACTCATATTCTCTCATGAAATTAATGTATGACGTCTTAAAGGTATCTTCCTTTTCAAAACGTCGTTCCATCGCATAGAGCCTCTTTATTGACAATCCTAACGAATCTCCCAAATTTAATTCTTCGTTTTTAAACGGAAGGCGAACCATAAATTTTCCGTTGAGCTGAGAAACATTCCTCTGAAAACGATTCTCACACTCTATTTCTTCAAGGCTCCATATTTCCGCAGTCGGCATTTCTTCAACCTCCCAAAATTTCCTTAAAGTGCGATCAATATCAATCCCTATATGCATATTGATAGTCGATCCAGGACTCCCAGATGTGGAATTAGTGTGGAACTCCCCCGCTAAAACCCAACCGAACAATGTATATTGGGCAATAGGAAATTTATCCTTCACTATCTGACCACCTTTCAGAATCTTAAATATTTGATCGGCTCCAATTAAAATATCGATCGGCCTTGGGATGTTGAATTCAGGATCTGCCAATTCTAAGTCCTTGATAAAATTCCAATTGGTTTTAATAAACTCCGCGGCTGGTAGATTTGACGTTAATTTTGTTAGAATTAATGCAGAAAATGATATAGTATCTGAATCGTCAAATCGGGATGTTATGGTAAGTTCTGTTTTTCCTCTAGTATTAACGGCACTCATAGCTCCAAGCCCTGAAACAGACACTCGTGCAAGTCGCAATCTTTGAACGCATGATTCTGTCATAAAGGATAATTGAGAACCAGAATCTAAAAGTACCCTACACAATTGAGATTCTCCACTGCTATCCTTTACCTTTACGACGGCTGTTGGCAATAAGGTTGTTTGAATTTGAATCTTGTTCATAGATTCAATAGTGTGCTCGTTTACACTATTGAGAGTCTGTAAGGTTTCAGTTTTTGGACTCTTAACTACATGTGAGGCTACAACATTTTCTGAATTGTCAGTTGTAGAATTTTCATCAATATGTAACAACGAATGATGTCTCCGTTTGCAGGAATCGCAATTAGTCTTAACCTTACATCGAAAAACAGGATGAGACGAATTTAAGCAATTATAACATCTTCTGCTCTCTTTAATGTATTTTCGCCTATCTTCTATACTCATTGTTTTAAATTGTCGGCATTCGGGCAAACAGTGAGATTCCCGTTTGCATAGCAAACACATTTCTTCCGATTTGACGTGCATCGCTTTGACTTTAGGTGGGAAAGTAGATTTTTTTTGAACTGTGCTAGAATTTAAATTTAAACCGTCCAATGCATCTGCACGCTTATTCAAAAATTTTATAAAATCTTCGTTGGCCGGAAAATCTAAATCTGTAGAATCATTTGACCAAAGCTGACGACTTTCTTCATCTAATTTATTTTTGGCTAGGTAAACTAACCAAGGATCACGTTGTTCCGCCCTTTCTCCAAGAGCTTTTAATCCTCTAGTTACCTCACTGTATGTATCTGCAAGTTTTCTAATATTACAGGTATTTGCTAACTTTATTGTTGGCTGTTCTAGAAACATCTCAATAAACGCATTAACTATAGGCTTTTTTCGGTTATATCGATCTTTTAGTATTTGAAGGGCTTCACAATAATTTGCTTCTGTGACTGACAAATGCTTGACTTTGCTCTCGGCGTCACCCCGCAATAATCCCTTAAGATATTGAAATTTTTGAGCAGGAGAAAGATTGGGATTTTCATGGACGATTTTATTAAATAGATCACTAAATGATTGCCAATCACGTACATCACCATTAAATGAAGGCATATTGACCCTGGGTAATTTAAATTCAGACGAATGTGCTTGACTTCCAGAAGTATTATTAATAGAGCTATCATTCAAACCCGGAAGAACGGTTGTGTTTCGTTGCCTGATTATAGTGCTCAATGAGGCCACCACGTGGTAATAATTCCTCTCAAATTCCTCCATTTCCGAATTTTCTTCATGGGATAATGCAAAAATTTTATCTTCCACGTCGTTAAACTCATGCAATAATTCAGTAGCCCGATCTACTCGCGTTTTCAACTGTTCTATGCTTGTTTCTTCGTGAACCTCCACAATGTACTTATTTAAGCGCGTCATTTGCCCTTTAATAATAGAACGCCGTTTTTTAAGCGCCTGCATGATTTTTCAACTCTAAATTCAATCCTAATAACCGAGCTAATAACACTTAAATTCAATGAGCACAGCACAATATAACTTAAATCAAATCACTTAACCTGTATAAGGGTTGATAAATTCAAAGTTTATATATTTCAAAATAAAATTAAAGTTCACAATTTACGATTAAATCAATATATTTTATTTAATTAATAATTAATAAATGTTCTTTTTCTTATATTTCAGCGAATAAATGTATAAAATTCGATACTTATCGTTTTCGCAAAAATGGTGGATGGCTTGGCTTGCTTTTCGTTGAAATTCCAGAATATTTTTCCAAATAGGGCACTGCCTTTACCTATTCGACTACGAAGGACCAATGTTGACGTTGATAATGCTGGATTTCTTTCAATAAATCGAGCTCCAAACCAAACTCCAAAGAAATCTTTATTTTAATTTAATTTTAATAAAATACTTTAATTTTTTCTTTCACTTTACAAATTTGATGTTTATTTCCGAAAAACTTTATTAAGACTGAATGTACAAGTCAACAAAAAAAGTTACAAAAAAATTAAGTTTAAACAAAATCAAATTAATGCCATCTCTTATTGATTCAAATATCAAATTGCTACAATCATTTTGGTAGCAAATTCAAAACAAGTAATAAACTTAAGGAATAACAAATTTACATTGAAATGGCTTGTTGTTATTTTCTTGTTTACATAAATAAGTTTATACTCCATTCGAATTCAAATGATTAATTAAATAACAATTACTAAATCCTTTATCTTATATTTTAGTTAACCTCAAACAGTGAATGTAAGGTAAGGTAGAGTTTTTTTATTTGTTCAGTTTTATTAGTTTTAAAAATATAAATTTTGAATAATGCAGATGGGAATATGCTTATTTGTTGTTCTTAATTAATTAATTAAGAACAGTTGATCTAGGATTTTATGGATTCAAATCAATCATACTAAATCTAAATATCGACTGTCAGTACAATTGTTATCTTTCACTTTCAACATGAACAAAAATGTTGACATTTTCGTAACAAAAAAAACATAATAATTAAGCTTTTGGCACAATTTTTAATTTATTTTGCCAATGCATATGTATGACATAATGGTTTTGTTTCTAAGAATTCTGTTGGTGAAAGCGTAACTTAATAATGTTCGTCTCTATACACTGAAATTATTATTGAATTGATTTGAAATTGATTTTGTATCGGATTAACGTTTCTGTTTATAATTTAGCATACAGAAGTCGACTTTGGTTGGTTTAAGAATGACATTTGGATTATTTTTGGGTTCATATTTGATGCATGATTAAATTAAAATTGGCAGATATATTGCTAATGGGCATTTGTAATAATCTGTTTATAACAATTTATTATTATGGAAAGTTTTGTTTTTGTATAAGACTTAAAGCCTCACGATTTTTGGAGAATGAAAAAAAATGTTTTTCTACTTCAAGCTACGAAAATGTCATTTTAATATATAGTAAAACCTATGTGAAAGGGAAACTTTTTCTAAGTAGTGACTGAAAATGTTTTCAGTCACTAGGACTGAATAAGTTTCGGTGGTCGCCTACAGGTGGTGGTTATTTAAAGGATTGAATATTTGAAATTGAATTGTTTTACTGTTTCGGTTGCTGTGTTTATTTCTGTCAATATCACAGTATTTTGAAGGGATTGAATATTTTGATCGAAACTAATCATTATATCAATTGTGTGTAATTAATTAATTAAACTAATAATGAGTGTTTTTTTTCTATATCGGAGAAATCAGAGCGATAAAAAAAATTGTATCAGATATATCGTATAATTTTTTCCTCCGATAATTAACTGTCAGATATAAAATATATTCTCTGAGTTCTTTCCGCCAAAAAAAAATAAAAAAAATTTATTAAATAGATAAATAAATTTTATTAAAAAATTTATTTTTATTTGTTTTTAATTGAAACTTTACCTATAATTTTTTAAATTTATACTTTAAACGATGACTTCCAGTCGGTAAAAAATATATCTGTAATATCTGTAAAAGTTCTTAGAGGAAATATATGAACTATTTTCATTATTCATATTGTCAAATTTTCATCTACTAAAAACTTACAAAACGACATAGCTAAATTTGACAGTGTAAAAAATAAACAAGATTGTATTTATATATAGCATTTTTACCAGTGTAAAATAATGTTATTATTGTGTTCGCCTGTTATTATTCCATCTGTAGACGAACACAATAATAACATTATTTTACACTGGTAAAAATGCTATATATAAATACAATCTTGCTTATTTTTTACACAGTCAAATTCAGATATGTCGTTTTGTAAGTTTTTAGTACATGAATAAGTAAGTATTATCATTTATATTTACAAGCGTAGAAAAAATAGTGTTTTCTACTGGTGGTAAAAACGTTTTGACCACTTGTATAAAAATTTACTATTCCTTAACTAGGATAACATTACATCGGTGTGATGTGAAAATATCTCCTACACAACCAAATTTAAACTGTTGCGTCAACACTCATTTATACAACAAATACAATTTAGCTTGAATAAAGAAAATCAATTGAATTTAGGTTTAGCTTAACTTTTATTCAATTTCTGCCCAATTTAAAAATAATGAAAATTACTTTCATAAAATCACAGATTTACAATTTCGATTAAATTTCAATCCACAAGAAAATATAAACCAAAAAAGTACATCAATAGCACCAAATTGAAAACTGGATTGTTTTCTTGATATTTTCTTATTATTTAACATAATTTATTCACGCATATTTTTTGTAAAAGAATATCCATAATAAGAAAATTGCAATAAATAAAAACGAAAGTGGCATTTTGAATGCAATAAGCTCTCATGTGATATTTAAAACAAAAAAAAAATTGTTGATGACGAATTTTTCTTATATTTTGTTGCTTCAATTCAAAAAAATTTAGTCATACGAATAATAATAGTAATAATAAGATGATGAGAATATAAAAGAAAATTATAATAATTTTGTTGTTGGCCAAAACAAATTGCAATTTTTTTTTAATAATATAATTGAAGGAATTTATTTTAAAAATGAAATTGAAAAAAAAAAAAATATGGCAGAGAAGTTGGTAATTTAATTAAATCGTTTAGTCAAGTTAATTGCATTTCGGGAATGAGAAAAAATTTGATAGAAGCTGTGTTGAATTCTTCCAAACAATTTGAATTCAAATTTTAATATAATTCTTTGGTGTTGAATTCTGTAGACGACGCGACGTGTAAAATTGAAATTCAAAAAGCAAGATTGATTGTTGTAATAAATAACGAAAGATCTATTGATCTATTCTGTAGATTGTTAAGCTTTGAAATTCTTTTTATCTTTTACTATATTAACGTAATTATTGTATTATTGTTAGTTTGTTTTAGGTTTGTTATTATTGTGTTAAATTTAGAGACGATAATTAATTATGGTTAAGATAGTAATAAACAAAGTGGTGAAATAATAATATGTTTTGTAAAAATAATACACAAAAATTACGAGCCAGTAAAAAAGTCAAACAAATCAAATAGAAATAATAAATAAGCAACTCTTAGATTAGTAATATTCACTAATCGCCGTGATCAGCTGATTGTATAATTGTTCTTCCTTGTGCATTAAAATGACCCAATTTTATTATATGAAAGTGTGTGAATCCTGACATGACCGAGTTTTACGTTACCCTTTTGTAACAACACCAATGATGAGTGTCACGAACATGTACTCTCCTCAATAACTGTTTGCTTCAGGATACCTTTCAGTCCTTCAATAACTATTAGCTTCAGGATACCGTTCAGTCCTTCAAAAGCCCTTAAATTTTTCTAGAACATGTATGTTGAAGAATAGTTGTTTATTCGTATGTTACTTAGAAGTTTGTTAAGGATTAGGGATAAAGTTTTCTTTTCGATAAGATCACGCACTGACTCGTTAACAACAGGAAGAGCAATACCAATCGAGCTTCAGAAGTCAAACCTTAATATGCAAAGCAAGGGACAACAATGAGATGAATAAACTGAATGAAACGTAAATGAAAAAGGCTCGTTAACGTAGTTTTAAATAGAATTTGTGACACCATATGCTGATATCAGTAGTTCTAACATAAGCAGTGAGTATTAAGCAAGTCCTGACTTTTTTCAGTAAATTGAGAGGATTACTGCCGATCCGAACTTTAAAAAAATATAACACTCCCAAATACCGGAGTGAAAATAAAAAAAATTTCATCCTTACTCTTAAATTTAAATAAAAATTTTGTTTCATTTGCTTACACACTTAATTTTTGTTTTAAATTTGATGCTTCCTTTCGTTTTAAAAATGAAAATAAATTATTTGTCTAAATGTTTTGTTAAATTGTGCGAATATTGTTATAAAAAGAAATACTAATCCTAATATATGGATGATGAAAAAGTACTAATTTTCTTCTTCATCATATGGAATGTGAGTAATTAAAAATAAAATCGACTCCAAAAGAGTGAAATCAGAACTATTAAAATTTCACTCTTACGAGTTAGAACGATATAAAAAATATAAAAATTATAACTTGTGAATACATCTTTAGCTGTGAAAAGAGCGCTCGAATAGAATAAAATAGTAAACTGTGATTTTTGATCTATAAATATTATAAATATTTATGTCAATAACATTTTTTTGTGTTATTATGTTTCACATAGTTCCACTCCAAAAACATGTACTATCGTTTCAATTAATTATGCATGCATTAATTTATACATATTTTTTACGTAATACTTGAAGTTTTAGTAAAAAGATCAAAATTTTGGCAAAACTTGATTTAAATTATTTGAATATTATTAATTTGTGTCTCTAACGTGTAACCACAATATAAACAACTACAGAATACGTGTTTTTTAAAATATTTAAAGTGTTTAATTTGAGAACAGTATGGTCCGAAAAATTTCTGAAAATTCAAACCTAGGATAACTTTGAAATCAAATTGCAAGAGAACGACTCACCCGATATCATCGATTTTATGTGTTTTGGAAAACTAATTTTTTACTTACACTTTTAAAAATAACATTTTTAAAGATGGTGGTAAAAATTTGATTCAAAAAAGTTTCAAAGATTCAAAAGATTAAAAAAAGATTCAAATGAAAGTTTCAACCTTCCTTAAAGATTGCCAAAATTACAAAAACAAAAAATTTTGTTTTTGTTCTAACGATATTAATTCTTAAATATGTGCATCTAAGGTTGAGAATTTTTAGGCAAAGGTTGCAAAAAAATTCCAAAAAATACTTGACACACAAAATTAGCGCCGTCAATAAACACTGTATTTCATAAAAATTTTAACAGGATAAGCAACAATTTAGTATTTACCAATGTATTTTTTAGATAGGTCGATAGACTAGTCAAATTCCCTTCCAATGCACATAAAACAGTTAATATCGGGCAAGCTGTTCTCTTACAGTTTCGTATCAAAACTACCCTGAATTTGAATTTCAGAAATCTTTCGAACTTTCGGAATCTGTTCTCAAATTAAACACTTTAAAAATTATCATTCCACCTACACATGCGGAAACGGAAATATGAAACGGATTAAAAATTGTTGGGTTACAGCTTTAATTGTATCAATTGCAGGCATAAATCCCACTAATTTATCAAAACCATGACATGAATAATTTAACTATTGCTTTATTTGATATACTTCAGATGATTTCTTTTATTTACCCTGAGCAAATAACTTATTACTTCATCCTCAATAATCAGCTGTCATAATAATTTTGATTAGGGAAAGCTAAAATTAATTTATTCGGGACTTGTGTGAGTTTGAACTTTTTCATTCAAAATTAATCTTTTGAATAAATCTGCAACTCTGCCATATTATCATATTACAAACAAGACACTTCCATTAATCATAACACTTTAGTTAAAAACATTAAAAATCTTTTAAAAATAAATAATAACAAATAATAATAATTTGTTTTCTATTTATATTCAAGTCATTCTATAAAACTTTAGAAAACTTTAATAAAATAAAACCTTAAACCACAATATTAGTGGAGATGACATATGAATTTATTAAAAAATAAAAATACAAATTAAATAATTTCATATGACCTCAGTCAATATAAATTGAAAAAAATAAAATTATATCATTATATTGTTGTAAATATAAATTTAATCAAATTAACAAAAATAAATTGTTGTCTTACGTCGTTCATAAGTATTTTCTTGAATAATGACGGAATAGTTTGATCGTAAGGTTTATTTTGTAATACAGAATAAACAAAGTAATTTTTAAAAATTTTTTGTTTACTATGAATAAACGTGAATGGGATTGGTAAAATCGAGAGTGTGATTAGATAAGTATGTACAAATTAACACGATTTTAGAATCAAACGTGACAATATAGTTGCTTACAAATATGAAACATAATTAAAAAACTAACATGTTTGAATTATAGCTTTAATAATTATATTGTTTAAAAAAAATCCTTCACGATACCAAATTTTATTACTTTAATTTCCTCAAATCTGTTGAATTATAGCATTCAAAAATTTGAACCACGTCCGGTCAAAGAATTTAAATAAAAATATTTAAATAAAAAAATTTAATTAAAATTATGAATGGAAATAATTTTGTGTTATTATAGAATATTCTTGCAAAAATGTTATAATGTATGATGACCATGATTATGAAGTGCATTTAATACAACTTGACATCCGACGAATTTGTATCGATTTTAAGTAATGAGTTTTTTCCTTCCTAATTTAATTGCACGAATGATATCATGAAAATCATGATTTAAATTTTTTATATCAATTACACAATCTTATCAGTATTTTATAGAGGAAGACATAAACGTTTTCTTACAAAATGAACATCTAGATCAAATTGTATCATTTGACCTTTTGTTTGAATATAATAAAAAAACTAAGTCAAAAGATCAAATTATTTATAAATTAAAATCGTAAAAGATTTATTTTAGTGCAATCAAATGACACCTTATAAAACTAACAGTTATTTTTGTAATCAGTTATATGAAATGAAATCACAAGATTGGATGTAAGAGTGAGAGTAAATCTTTTAAACAACCGAGTGGGTTGTTTATCATCGATTTTTCAAAGAAAATATATGACCTGGTGAATAGTTTTAATATATGAGTTGGTTATGAACATATTGAAATAAAAACTGACAATCGATTTGGCTTATGTTTTTTTTGATTTGATTAAATTTTTGTGTTTATTTTAGAATTGAATATCTTCGTCCATTATCTATGAAAGGATCTGAAGAAAAAATTGAACATTATTCAACAACGGGAACCAAGAGTGAGTTGAAAGAGGGATTAATAAAAGTTATGGACACTTATGGCTAGTATCCTTATAAAGAAACTATAGAAGAAAAAATAGGGTGCCTTGGATGCAACGAAAGTCACAGGAAGTCACAGAATCAAACAACGACTTCTCACAGTTAAAAGCTAGGATGCAGAATAAAACTTTGAAGATGAACCAAATAAAGGACAAAATGAGTTCAGATATAAAGGCAAATATGGAGCTCATAAACAACGAAATGAAAAATTAGTTGTCTACATCAGTGTTTCTCAACTGAGTTCATGATACGGGCCAATAAATAATTTAAGATTCTATTGCGGGTGAGATTGCAGGTTATATCTTGCTCACACTTACATATATAAATTACATTAAACAACAAGGGTGAACGAAATAAAGGTTAAAGAAACTAAAAAAAAATACCGAATTTTGGAAGACATCAAAGTTCTAACTACTAATACTAATGAGGACAAACCAAACAAATAACAAATTCCTTTCCTTTTTCAATATTCAATAGAAGGACATGTGTATTATTTTGAATTTATTGTTTATTTATATATGTAATCAGAGCGAAAATGTTTTCGTTGATATTTTTTATACAATACAATCAAATTAGGTACTTATAAAATACGGCAACTTCCGGTAACTATAAATATAGGTCTACTTTTTTTTTAAAACCATAATTGTGTGCGTTATTAGTCTTAATAGAATAAAATTATTAGCGGCTAATTTTATTCTTTTGCGTAAATGCTGTGGAACGCAATAATACAATTTATTTGATTCTATTCAACTCTGAAATTAATTTTTATGATTGTATTTTATAAATAATATGATTATATTTTATAAAAAAATCATCAAAATCATTTTCGTTCTGATTATATATAAAAAACAATAAATTAAAGCTAATGCGCATGTCCCTCTCTCGAATATTGAAAAAGGCAAAGGCTACTACGATTAAATTGAATTGAATTTCCATTGTGAAAAAAAAATATTTTTTCTGAGTTTTTAGTTTCTGAATTCCCATTAGTATAAAATTTGATGTCTTTCATTATAGATCATTTCATTTTCCAAATGCCAAACAATTAAATAGGTATCGAAATTGAATAAAATTTATTTATTGTTTGGAATTAATGTTACAACAAATAAAATGAAATTCATTGCTTTTTAATTTTTTTTACTTGTTTTACCAACAATTTTAAGATAATTCAATTTAAAATAGTACATTTTACGCTGTCGAAATGATAAAACGTTTTATTGGGTTCGTGTTTAATGAATTTTATTCTCTCGCAAATTTGTAAGCTTTTGCTCCAAAAAAAAAATTTAACATTACACAATGCCCAAATAAAATACTAATATTGTCTTCCGCAGCAATCACGTAACAGAATAAAATTAACAGCTGTTTATTTTATTCTATTAAGACTAATAAAGCACACAATTACGGTTGTAAAACAGAAAAACGAAACCTATATCTGTAGATGCCGGAAGAATACATTTTTTTCAAACACTCACACATTTAATTTTTACTTCAAATTTGATGCTTTCTATTATATTAAAAATTAAAGAATATTGTTTATCGGAATGGTTTGTCCAATTATGCAAGGACTGTTATTAAAATAAATAAAAAAGATGACAGAAAAGTACTATTTTTCTACATATGGAATGAAAGAAATAATAAAATTGACTCCAAAGGAGTGAAATATTACCAGTAAGAACGAAGTTAAAATTATATAGTAGAATTTGCTGTTTTTTCGTAAATCAAAATTTGTTCACGTAAACGTAAAATGTTTTCATCTCGAGTAGGAAACGCAATTTTTTCTGCGATAGTAAATATATAAACGATATTTATTATAAATTATTAAATTAGAAATCGTCAACATAACATTCAAAATTAACATTCACAACATAACATTCAAAATTTAAAAACTTTATAAAATTACATGAAAATACCATAGAAACAACAATTCGTTATTTTGCGAAAATGATTTTACACAAGTGGAAAAAAACATTTTCACAAAGGATTAATCCGGCATGAAAATAGAATTTTTATATGCTATCGTAGAAAAAAAATTTATTCACATTTGAAGAGTGAAGAAACGCTCGAATAAAATAAAACTGTAAGAAACTGCAATACCTTCTCCTACACGGAAGCCCAAAAAAGAACAAAAATTAAAAGTATCAAAACTAATAGAAATGGAAACTCATCATAATAACATAATAAATCAATATAGATCGCCACAATATAACAATAGAATAGAAAATTACACTGAAATACAATTTAACAATCAAGAAACTCAACTATTGGAAAAAGGATTGAAATACGGCATACAACCAAACAACACAACAAAAGAAATAAATGAAAATCTGTTAGAAATAGACAATTCAATATTGAAAACTAACATTCACCACCAATATGAAATCAGATCAATAATAGTTAATGAAATATCAGTAAAAAATAACAACTTAAACAATTCAAAAACCAACAACAAAAATGAAATAAAAACAATACGTAGTATACAAAACAAGATCAAACAAAACAATGCTACAATAACCAAAGCAGATAAAGGGAATACATTAGTCATTCTAAAAACCGCAGACTACAACAATAAGATAGATGAGTACTTCACTAATAACAACATCGAAAAATTAAGTAAAGATCCAACGAATGAATTCAATGCACAAATAAAAACAATCATCAACAAATCTATCAACATATTAAGTAATAAGAACATAAGGTTTAACAAAATGATAAAACCAACAGCACCAAGTATAAGAGGATTACCAAAAATACACAAACCAGATACACCGATAAGACCATTAATTAATTTTACCACAGCACTAACATACAGAATAGCGAAGTACATAAACAAACTATTGAAATATTACATAAAATTTGATAACAGTTATTCAGTCAAAAATAACATAGCATTAATCAATAGAATAGAATCAATAATAATACCTCACCACGCAAAATTAGCATCGTTTGATATAACCCACATGTATTCTAACATACCAATAAAAGATACAATAAATATACCAAAAAATATGTTAATAAAAAATGGTTTAAACCCAACAGATACACAAGAAATAATAAATATAATAACCGAAATAACAAAACAAAACTATTTCACACATAACAATGAGTATTATCAACAAACAGAAGGATTACCTTTGGGAAGTCCACTATCTGGAATTTTAGCCGAAATATATCTCAACGATTTTGAAACAAAATACATACATAATAACTTAAATCCACACAAAGAAAAAATCATTTATTGGTATCGCTAGGTTGATGATATAATTTTATTAAACAAAGGAACAAATAGACAGCTTAATCTATTACACCAATATATAAACACAATAGAACCTTCCATTAAATTTACGTTAGAAAATGAAGAAAAAAGCACAATTAATTTTATGGATTTATCAATCAAAACTGTAGATTCAAAACACACATTCAAAATATTTCGAAAACCAAACCAAACGGATCAAACAATAAATATTAAATCACTTCATCCATACCAACATAAACTAGCTGCCTACAACCACATGATCAATAGATTGAACAATATACCTATGAATGCAGAAAATTATCAAGACGAATAAAACAACATAAAATACATAGCCAGTAAAAACGGATATAAAAACGATATAATTGGCACATTAAATAGAAAATATAAAAACAAGAAAAATTTGCAAACCCTAACAATATTGAAGAATGAAGAAAAATTAGCAGGCAAAAAATACGTAGGCGTAACATACAATAAAACAACATTCAAAATAATGCAAAAAACTTTTAAAAAATATGGATATATTGCAGCTTACAAAAACAAAAATAAAATAGAAAATTACCTAAAGACCCAAACCTTAGACACAGGTATAAACTTACCTGTGACGACTGCAGTAAATTTTATATAGGTTAGACGGAACGGCCCTTCACAAAAAGATTTATTGAACACACCAGTGAAATTAATAAGAGCGATCAAAAATCCAGATATGTCCAACATTTAAAAATAGAAAAACACAAATACACCAATATCAACACAAAGTTAACCATATTACATAAAAAAAGAAAAGGACAACATCTAAATAGATTGGAAGAAATAGAAATATATAAACATAAAAACAATAACAACGTTTTAAATGATAAAATCAACACTAAAACTAACAAAATATATGACATAATAATAAAAAATTGCAGTTGAAATAGTATATAAGTAATAGTTTAAGCAAAAATTGTAATAATAATTTAAGAACTGAGGATGACGTAAGTCGAAATCGATATTCTATAAAATAACAGGTGTTTGTTCAGTTGACGACTTACGAGACAAACTCATTTGAATATTCAAACGCAATCGCTCTGTTTGAAAAATTAAAAGTAAAAAAAATCATCTAAACATAGAAATAGTTTTGTCATTGTAATATTTTTATAAAGCCTTTAAAAAAAAATTATTAAAATCGGTTAACCCATTCGAGAACAATTTAACTTTAAAATTTGCTTTTCACTAAATTTCTTAATAAATTTCAAGCCATCCTGTGTCAAAACTAGTGAAAAAAATAAAAAGCACATATTATTTTGGTTTTTATTATACTAACGATTACCGAAGTTTCAAGAAAATCTGAAATAGTCAGGTTCATCGGTGTTTTGATTCGATTTTCCATATCTATTTCTCCTTGTATGAAGCATTGTTGGCGTGTTTTAAGCGATGTATCAGTTGCTATTTAGACACTGCTTCGGATGACCGAGATTTATTAAAACAATATGTACCTAATTCCCTACAACACCTTTGCAATGTGATCGGTCTCGTTGTTTTTATAGATATCATAACCAATGTTGCAATATTTAAAATCAAATGCATCCGCAATCACATTCTATTTTATCTGCGTTTTACTTCTGAGATAGTGCGTATGTTATTTGAAAAAGACATTTTCATGTTGTTGTCGTACATGTTGCAAACCCACAATCCCGTAACGCTCCAACATTTTTTAATTTAAAAAAAAATATCATTAAGATTTTGAAAACGAATGCAAATTAAACGTAAATATTATATGCTTTGTAATTTATTGGTTTGTTTATTTAAACTAATATATTTCTAAAATAAATAAAATTCAAGTTGCAAACAATAAATAAAATCATCACAAATATTAAACTTCTCACTTGCTTAACTCTAAGCCAGACTAATAGCACATAAATATGATTAAATATTTACTAAACTCTTATCAATCTTAAAAAGTTCTCACAACCTTGATACGTTTTTTAATTCTTTAAAATGTTGTGACATGAAATGATTCTAGAAAACTAATTTTATAAAAATTACAAATGCTATAAACGCTTGCCAAATTTTGTTGTTGTTTCAAAAGTTTTAAAGCAGAAAAAAATAAAATTTAATATCGTGCCAAGAATATGATTTCTCTTTTCTCTGAATTACTTAGAACAAATTGTTGTTATCAATGTACTTGAGATTGAAAATAAATGCAATAAATTAAATGTTTTTTTATCCAAATTTCCAATCATAATTTTTTTTTCCATTTATTCTTATAAATCATTTTGAACAAAAAAACGTAAATTTATTCACTTGCCTTTTGAAGAAAGCCATTGACGAGTTGTGTTCACGAACCATAACATAAATTCTAACAACAATAAAACAAACATTAGATTTTTTTCTAATCATAACAAATTTTCTTTAATTGAACATAAAATTCAAAATAAATAATAAAATTACCAAACTGAAAATTAAAGTAAAAAAAACTATCGGAAGTTAGAGTTATTTAATTCATTAATGTGTTCTCCCATTTTCGGTGAAGTTAACTTCCTTGGTGAAATATAAAAAACAGACATACCTATAATTAATTAAACAATTTCTTTCTTAAAACTTTTAACAGTTATTTACTGTTATTTAATTTTATCTACCTTCAAACCAAAATATGTGGAAAATAAATTATGTAATAAATAATGTTAGGTTAAGTTCAGAGTCAAAGTCAGATTTATGATGGTTTAGTTATGTCTGACTATTTTGAACAATAATAATTAGAATGAATGAGTTTTGTTATTATTTTAATTTAATATAATTGGTTTCCTTCCTCAATTTATTATATTCAGTTTTTTATACTATTAATTTAGAGTTAAATAATGCTAATAGTTTTTTTTTTGGCTTCAACCAAGTATGAGATAATTCATAACATGTTGATATACGAGGACAAGCGGCAAAGTATATATAATATTGTTTTATTTTTATCAATAATAAATCAGTCAGTAAAATAAATTAATATAATTTGATTTGAGGATAAGCTTACTTGAAAATGTTATGTTCATACCCTAACATGCATCATTTTTCCCCATTCTTCCTTTTATCTATCAACTTACGTTGCTCACAGAGGTTTGTATACGGTACACAAATTAGGGCAATTATTCGCAGGTTTATTACGTAGTATCGAGCTTGACTGAACTTCGTTCATTTAAACTCAGTGCTGGCTTGCATTAGACTTTTTCTCAGGCACACAATGTTTTTTTTAACAAGTACCAGACAGGGTGCTGGGCTGCCGTAAATTACAATTTCTCTGCGTGGCATATATATACATCGCTGTTCTATTTAAGATATATTTTCCGCCCGTATAAGAACCAATTTTAAATATCAGCAATTATTATACATCAAACGATAACGTGGTATAGCATAAATAAACTATTGCATGTCGTGGTCCTATATAGACCAGGTCGTGGGCCTATATAAACTTTCTTCGTCAACTGCTATTCGTCAACTGCTATTTCGTCAGCTGCGGCGCAGCTATTTGCATATTCAAACAAGCATTAGCACATTCAGCGACATTTTCAATTAGAATCCCGTCAGTAATTTATATCTCTTGTTGACGGTCAAGTTAAACTATTTAATCTTTGATCGTTAGCTTTTTGCCACCAATTAGCAATTACCAAAAACATACATATAAGAAAAACACAGAAATTAATTGTTTATTTTGTTCATTCGAAGGTGCGTCATAATGTGAAGGATTTTAATTTTATTTTGTTTACCTTACCGCCAAAATCAAAAATGGACAAATCATGTTCCATGCAACCCAAATTGATTTTCAACATTCGATTTTTTAGATAAAATTCATTTATAGCGTTAGGGCTTCTATCTGGCGTCGATTAGAAGTAAGGTAAGCGATCGTTTTTGTTTGTACTAATTATTATGTAAATACATTGATTTTTACAGCACTTATGACACTGTCTTTGTGAGGAGTACATTGCTCTCTTTTGAATTACAATTTACAACTCAAGGGATTCAAGTACTATCAATATTATTTTCTAAAAATTTGATAAAACTTTCACTTTCCAGCTTAATAAGTTTCAAGCTTCAGATATAATCTTTATATTGGGTGACAGCGAAGTGATGTGATTGATTGTGCAACTAAAACCGACTTATTTCGTTCCTGTTTTAAAAATAATAAGTTTTATGTTTGATTTTACTATCAAAAGATAGTGACTTTACCGTTGGTTGTGTTCATACATTTCTTTTCTCTTAGATTATTTATAATATTTTATTTCTCATATTTTCAAATTTAAACATACAGCATATAATTCATATAATTTATCGTCTTCTTAATATACCACTAAATATTTCAAAATTTCAAGATGAATTAAATACAATCAAATTTATTGCTTCAGATAATGATTATGATTCAAAATTTATTGATAATTTATTTTCTAAATGTTTAAATAAGTTAAAAAGTTCAAATAATAATGATACAAACATCAAATATATTTCAATGGAATATCCTAACTTATTACCAAACATCATGAGAAATCATTTAAAAAAACACAATTATTCGATATCATTCAGAACCAAAAATAATTTATATAAAATTTTAAAATCAAAACCTAACATCAATTTGAAGTCATATTCTGGAATTTATAAAATCAAATGTGTACCTGAGACAAATTTTATATAGGGCAAACAGGAAGAAGTTTTGTAGAAAGATTCAAAGAACATTTTCCAATGAACAAAAATAAACAAAATTTAAAGTCACTTTTTGCAAATCATTTAAATGATAATAACCATAACTACATCAGTTTCGAACAAAATTTAGAACCTTTTTAATGGATTCTTTAGAAGAGTTTGAAATTTATAAAGCTTTCAAAAAATTTCCAAATTTAATTTTAAACGACCAACTATTAATTAATTCAAATATCTTGTATAATTCAATTTTGTAAATTTCCATTCAAAAAACTCAATTCATTTATATTTCATTCATAATATTTTGATCAACATATCATATTTTTCAATAACAAGTAAATTTTACAATACAAATTATTTTAAACTATTTAATTCATAAAATGTTAGTATGCCATTTTTCATTCAAAATTTTTAATATGAATATTTGTTTTTATTCATATTTAGTTATATATTTTTTGTACCCGTAGATGAATGTATACCATTCGAAACGCGTCGAATAAATACTATATACTTATTAAAGATTGTTTTGTGGAATTATTTTACAATAATTTATCAACATGAATTATTATTTTAATTAAAAAAAAAAAAAAGTTTTACGTTCATTTTTCAAGTTTTTCTTCTAGAAACATGATTTAAATACACCCATCCCTCGATTTACGCGAGACTCGTTTTACGCAGTTTCGTTTTTACGCTGTTAACAAAAAACCAAAAAAAAAATTTCTAAAATCGAAAATTATGTAGTAATAGACATTAAAAGTACTAATATTTCGATTTCGAATTTTGCTTTGAACGTTCTCATTTTAATATTTCATTTTACGCAATAAAACAATTGCAATTGTAAATGTGTTCCAAAAACAAAATCGGTTGCCATTGATCATTTAAATGTGTACTTCACCAATGTGTGGTTGAAATTATAAATAAGGGAAGTTAATAATTTCTTATATCACTCATAATAAATAATAATAATACCAAAAGGTAAGATAGTTTTAACTAACAAATTTTACAATAAATAAAAATTTGATTTAAACTTTATTAAAATTTAGTTTTTATAAATCTACGATGTCGATCATAGAAAAAAAAACCTTTCAAGCAACAAGCAATTTCATTGGAAACGAAAATTAAGATTTTCGATAGATCGAAGTCAGGGCATGGATCATCTGTTGTAGCAAAAGAGTTTGGATTAAAAGAATCGACGGTGAGAACAATAAAGAAAATAAAAAAATCTATTCGTATAAGTGTGGCGAGTGGCACAAGTGTGAGTGCAAAATTTTCAACCTATAAACGGGATAGTATTATGGAAGACGTTGAAAAAATTTTGAACTATTGGATAGAGGATAATGCTAAAAAGAGAATACCTAATTCCATAAAACATAAAGCACTTCAACTATTCAACCGAATTAAAGAAAATAGACCCACTTCTTCGACAAAAGAATTTTCTGCCAGTAAAGGATGGTTCGAAAACTTCAAAAAACGTCATAATTTAAGCAATCGACAACTATAAGGTGAAATTGCGTCTTGTGATGAAAAATCTGCTAAAGAGTATCCAGATAAATTAGCCAAAATACTACATGATAAATTTTACCATCCTGCAGCCAAATTCTGTAATTGTGAAGCGGTGAAGTGATAAGTTTGTTAATGAAAAGAAACGAAGAAATTTTTATCACTTCACCGCTTCACAGTTACAGAATTTGTCTGCTAATCAGGTGTTTAATTCGGATGAAACTGGCCTCTTTTGGAAGAGAATGTTGAAGAAAACTTATTTGTCCTAAAATGAGAGATCGTGGGTTTAAGGCTGCAAAAGACAGGGCCACGTTGCTTTTTTGTAGCAACGCATCAGGGGATCGAATATTAAAGCCACTTTTTACTAACCGAGCTAAAAACCCCGAGCAATGAAAAGCGTTAATATGGATAATTTACCTGTGTATTGGAGAGCCAACAAAAAAGGTTGGATGACATGTGCTATATTTGAAGATTGGTTTCACAAGTGCTTCGTTCCCGAAGTGAAAAGTTATTTAGAAAATAAAAATCTGCCGTTTAAAGTGCTTTTACTTCTGGATAATTTACCAAGTCATCCAATAAATTTACAACATCCGAATGTTCAAATTGAATTTTTGCCGCCAAACACAACATCAATAATTCAACCTTAAGATCAGGGCATAATTTCCACGTTTAAAGCGTATTATATAAAACGAACATTTGCAGATATTCTCGGAAAAACTATATAACAATCTGCTCCTTACTGTACCACAGGTATGGAAAAATTTTACAATTCTAAATTGTGTGATCCATATTTATTAGTTATGTCGTGGCCGAACTAAAAAAAATCAACCAAAAAATTAATGCATGCTGAAGATCATCTGGCCAGATGTAGTAAATCAAACAAACACTATTCCTTCAACAGAAAATCTGTATTCACATATTATAGATCTGGCTCATTCCCTAGGAGGAGAAGGATTCGAAGATTTTGATATACCCGATGTAGTAGAGTTTTTTGAAGCTAAGAAATTTCAAACGCCGAGTTACTTTTGTTATTAGAGACATCTAATGACAATGATAGTATAGAAGAAATGGATTCCAATAGCGATAAATCAGAAGACAAATTTACTGCTAAACTGATTGGAGAAGGTTTGCAATTAGGCAGAAAATTGCAAACCTTCTTTAGAAACATCGATTCTGATACATAACGACACTAAAATTTCAAAGAGGAATTCAAAATGATCTAATGCTGTATGAAGAAGTTTATAAAGAAATGCGTCAAAGAAAACAAATGTTAATCACAGATTTTGCTACGATTTCTAATACAAATTCTGTACTTATGCCTGAAACCACAAGTTCCACTACAGTCGATAAGTGTCAAATAACACTGCCTACCACATTTGATGAAATATTTATTAGTGATTCAGATAGTGATGAAGTAAGATGATTTAAATTAAATTGATTTTAATTTCATGACTTATTTAAGCAATTATTTTTTTATGTTTTTAATAACAGTTAATTTAACACGTTGCAGACGAATTGAATTAAATGTATGAATTAAATATGTAAAATATGGAGGGGCTGAAATCTCACAGCTCTGAGATATCAAGAATTCGGTCTGGGTTAAGGATTTGTATATAGTTTTCGGCAAAATACTTTTATGAGGAAATGGTTTTTAGTTTTGGGCAGCGATGTATATCAAACATTACTCTTTGTTAAAGTACAAGTATTTTTTATCTCTGTTTAAAAATTTATTACAAAACTAACACGAAACATCAATACGTTGCCGGAAAATTATAATCAAAATTCCAAAAATATTGTTAAATTAAATCAAACTTTTTCAAAATTCCAAAAATATTCCAAAAATTAGAATAAAATCAAATATTTAAATTTTTTCTAAATTCCAATAATATTTCAAAAATTCTTAAAAATCCAAACTTTATCCGAAATTCTAAAAATATTGCTTAAATTATTACAAAATCAAAAATTGAAATTTTTTTTAAATTCCAATAATTATAATAAAATCAAAAATTAAAAATTTTTCAAAATTCTAAAAATATTCCAAAAATTCTTACTTCTTCTTCTTTCAAAAATTAAAACTTTTGCCGAAATTCTAAAAATATTGCAAAAATTATTACAAAATCAAAAATACAAACTTTTTCAAAATTTCAAAAATATTTCAAAAATTATAACAAATTCAAAAATTTTCATGTCCAATTTCATTCTAAATTACATTTACGTCATAAAAACAGCCACATTTTTTTTCCAAAAAATTGGCTAAAAAATAAATGAAAGCATTTTTTGACACACTTGACATTATTTTTTGACAAACTTATAATGCCATAATTCTCTATAATAATAATAAAATATCATGTCATACAAACTATTAATTTTATTTTTTTCCAAAAAATTGGGTAAAAAAATAAATAAAAATCTTTTTACACACTTGACAACATTTTTTGACAAACTTATAATGCCATAATCTAGTTTTTGATTTCACATACCAATCCCAACCATCAAGATTTCTCCAAATTTAATGTTCCTACTCGTAAACACTTAAAATTAACGTTTTTTAAGCCAAAAATATGAAAATTTGCTATTTTTGACACACATAATGATTTTTTTGACACACTTTCGGCACAGATATCGAACACAGCGCCTATTTTTAGAAAAAAAATTTTGAAATCCCTCCAGCCGTTTTCACTGCAGCGTAGGTAATGACGGATGGGTGGACGGCCGGCCGACAGACAGACATACATTTTTTTTTTGCTTTTTTAGAATCAGTAAGTCCTAAAACGTCGAGAAATGCCAAAAAAGTGGGGTAAGAATTTCACTTGTGGCTCATGAATGTAATACTTAGGTCTTTCAGACCGAAGTAATATAATTTCTTTAAACTAAAGTTGGTCTTATTTATAATTTTATTGTTCCAACAAAGTTCTTTTAATTGGTTTAAAAGGTTTTTCTCTTTGTCTCTTTCTGACGTTTACAACCAATGGAGCGATTTTATCATCTGTACAATCAGCATCCATTCATCTCGTTTAATCACAAGTTAAACCAGTTTCTCCAATCTATATCACGAAGGTCTTTGGTGTTGTCATCATGCTAGCATTTTCTGGGTCTTCCTCTTCGACGAACACCAGCTAATTGTTGTTGGGATACATTTTTGTCATTCTTCTAAATGGAGCTCTTTCTACATGAATGAATCAAGTTACATCACAGAATCCAAGAAGCAGTGTGATTTCATATAATTCATTTGGATTCTATACTGATTTTCAGCAACTCTACATGGACCATAAATTGTTCGTTTAACCTTCCTTTCGAATAATGATAGAATTCTATAATCCGTAGTTAAAGTCAGTGCTCAGCTTTTACTCCCGATAGTTAGCACTGGTTGCTTTGGAAATTGTGAGTATACACGGCTGAGAAAGAACGGGTATTGCCAGTACCACATTACCTAATATTTTATATGCAGTGTTCGGCAGCGCGATCCCACGATAATTCGCCAGCTTTACACGAACACCTTTCTTGTGTAACGGAACACTGAGAGCTGTTTTCCATTCACCAGAAAAATCTCCTTGGTCTCAGATTGCTGTAATCAGATCGTATATACATGAGACAAGAGCTGCTCCTCTATTTTTAAATAGTTCTGCGGAGATTCCATCGAAACCTGGTAATTTAATAGTTTTTATTTTTTTTTATCACAGTTTGCACGTTTTATATTGTTGGGTAAGGTACAAAAACCTCACTTGATAGAGTAATTGCTTTGATAGACCTATTCAGTAGATCTAGAAATTGGAATCGAAAAACTGGTAGTGCATCACTTTCGTTTGCTGTAAGTTCGTTGCTTACATTTCTGATGGCAGTGGATCTTGGCTAGAAAACTTTTCTGAGTTCGAGCATTTTGCAAAACACCCTTTTAAATTTTCATTAGCCTCGTGTTAGTTGATGTTTTCGATACAGCTCTTCATTTGTTTGTGTTTCTTTTTCCATAAAAGATTTGTTGAGGCTTTCCTGGCGCAAAGAAAAATTAAAATCAAAAATTAAAAATTTTTCAAAATTCTAAAAATATTCCAAAAATTCTTACTTCTTCTTCTTTCAAAAATTAAAACTTTTGCCGAAATTCTAAAAATATTGCAAAAATTATTACAAAATCAAAAATACAAACTTTTTCAAAATTTCAAAAATATTTCAAAAATTATAACAAATTCAAAAATTTTCATGTCCAATTTCATTCTAAATTACATTTACGTCATAAAAACAGCCACATTTTTTTTCCAAAAAATTGGCTAAAAAATAAATGAAAGCATTTTTTGACACACTTGACATTATTTTTTGACAAACTTATAATGCCATAATTCTCTATAATAATAATAAAATATCATGTCATACAAACTATTAATTTAGTTTGTGGGTGTTACTTGTCAACCAGTATTCTCTTAGTTTTTGTTTCCCTTTAATGCTTCGGTAATGGTCATCATACCATTCGTTGCGTGCGATCGGTGATCGTTTTCCTATTGTAGTTTGTGCTGCATATATAATGGTCGATTGAAGCGTTTGGCATTTTTCTTATATGTTTAATGTTTTCTCAGACAAGATGTTATGCTCTTCACTGTTTTTCGTCACATTTGCCTGGGTTTCTGAATGTTTGAAAGGTTCGACATTACAGTACACGGTTTTTGCTTGTCTATTAAATGAAGGTGACATCTTGCACTTGTTAATAAAGATAACAAGCACATAATTGGTGTCCAGAGGGGCTGATCTCTGTATAATCGAACGCCAATTACAGTACAATGCCTCTTGGAGATCATGACATGATCGAATTCATTTTCCTTTATTCCATAATTTGATTTCCCTGTATCTTTGTATAATCGAACGTTATTTATTCTATTGTGAAAGAGGTAAGTGTTACAAATAACTAAAATATACACTTTAGCCAGCACGGTTGCGCAAAATCCGTTAATGTTACTTAAAAGATGCAAGCTACCAGCGCCGGTAAGTGTTTTCAAACAATATATTTCTACCAATTTGAACATTGAAATCACCCACCTACCATGATTTTTATATCGTGCTGCTGGATGTTTTTTATGAGTTCTTCGAAGAGTAGGTCTTTATTAACATATGCTTTGTCTTCCGTACGTACATCGCGTTTGAAAATTCGATCCCTTTTTAAATTATATCACATATAAAATATGACATAGGCCAAATATTATTTCATGATAGGACAGAGAAAATAAAAATAAAATAAGAGGTTAAAATCTAAAGTGTTTTTAAACATGTGCAGGAACAAAACTAAAATAGGGTGGTCAATAATTCAGTTAGTGCCATATTCCTTGATTATATAATGCAATGTCTTCCTCAATGATTAATACTAAGATAAAGAGTTATATGAAGACTTGATTCTTTCAGCGAGCAAAAGTGTGCTCTCATCAAGGAATATTACACAACTGAGATTGAGAGTGATACCGTTTACTGAATAGAGGTCATCAGCCAGCAATCCTGGCTGACTGAAATCTGACTATCCTTCAGGGAACAATTAATTCACTGGCTTGTCAGGTTTTCTTATTTTTCTTTAAGAATAAATAAATAAATAAAAATAAATAAAAATCCTAAGATATCACAATGTTACGTGAAATCTTAGTACTATCGCTAGTGGTATGTGACATTTCATGTTAACTCCAACTCCAAATTCTCCTCCGTTTTGATGACTGCAATTGTAAAGAGGGTCTCCTTTCTCTGTTTCATGGATTCCACTTCCTGGTCATCTTAGTTCTAGTGGCAGTATATCCAAAACATAGCTATCAACTTGATTTTTTATAATAAATTATAAATAAACATCTCCGAATATCCGAAGCTACCATGCCAACTAGAATGAAATGTAAATTGGGTTTCTCTGATAAATTTATGAATGCTGATTTTAAGGCCTTGATGATTGATATTTTCAGGGAAAACGTTCCATGTTTACGTTTTTAAATCTTTTTCCAGGTACCATTTTCGAGGTTGTTCTTGTAAAGATTCTGAGATGCACCGAGGCCGCTGTACAGCAAATAGCATTTTGAGTTTTACGGTCTTTAGCCATTTTTGTGAATGGTTTCATTTTGATCTTAAGGTTTACAGAAAAACCGTTTTTCATGCTTATAAAGAGAGCCGCTTGTTCCAAGACAGACGAAAACTCCAAAACGCCTCTACCATAGTAAATAGAAGCTTGAATTGCATTGATTTTAAAGCGTCAATGATTCGTCATGATGTAGTACATATCATAGAGTATAAGTAGAATTTGCTCTGATTCTTTAAACAATACCAACGCAATTCTGTCAGTTTTAACCAGGCATAGCTTGGCGTGGACGTAGAATTACGGATTTTGCTACCCTTGTACTTTCTTTGGCTTCTTTAAATTTGAAAAGAAGTGGAGTGGAACCTATCTATCTTTTTAATATGAACGCTTTGTCTCGTTTTACGCGTTTCGATTTACCCGTTAACCCATGGAACGTATCCTCCGCGTAAATCGAGGGATGGGTGACGTAAAACTACATTCAACCACAGAATATCGACTAGCGTTTTCGAAAAAAAAAATGTACAGATTTGATACTCCGAAGTAACATGAGAACTAAAACGATTTTATTTTATCACATTTGACTTTAATCTATGTACTTGTCAATTCACCTTTTCTAGCTAGCTTCCACTATGCATAAAAACAGTAGTAGAATCGAAATTATATTTATGTGACCTTTAAATTTTTTTTAATAATTGTAATACTTTTTATATATTTTTCGAGTTGTTAGTTTTATTTTGATTTGATTTTTTTTTTACCTATAATATTGTAAATTTTACGTTATCGTGATTTGTAACAAATAAACGAAGCGTAAATTGTTGTTAAGGTTAGATAGTTGTATATTACATATTATTTTATTGTTAATTAGTTTGTGGTTTCGAAGATCTTACTTTTGAAACATTGTATTAAAATTTGATGTAGGTTTTTGTTTATACTGATTAAGCCGATGCTTAAAATTTAAACTTGTGCGTATATATGCAGAATAAGAAACAAGTGTAACCATTCATTTTTTGATATACATACTTTTGTTTTCCGTTTCAAACAAATGAAACCATACATAAGCAGTTTTAATAACAATAAGTTTTAATATTAAAAATCAAATTTCATAATTTCCAGAACATAATCCATACAAAAACTTATTTCCTAAAATTATGTTTAAAATCTCAATTTCATAAGACATCAAAAAATGTGTGTATAGAACGGTTTCAGTTGTTGGAGTAATGACACCTTAAAAGTGTCATTCAACTTTTTTTTTGTCAACAAAAGTTAAAAAAAATAAACATAAACAATTGTAAAAATTCAATTCTAAATTTTTTAATTGTTTCAACCAACAATTACCATTTCTCATGTACACTAACAATAATAACTCACAAAAACACCGTAACTATGTGCGCGATAGCTTGGGTACATAACAGAATTTTTAATTGTTTCGTAATTTCTTAAAGTTTTGTTGACAATAAATGTATGATTTCCATTACATTTTACAAACAATACTCGTAAGTCGTAACAACAAACATTTTAAATTATGTAATTAAATTAGTTCTTTTATTTTATTTATATCGACACAAAAAAATTAGGATTGCGTCTTAATTATTTTTTTGTGTGGTTTGGTTCAAGTTGTAATGCTTGAAAGTGTTTTTCACACTTAATTTTTTATGTATGTAAATTGTAAACACAATATGGTTAAAATGTTGAATTTAAAGGAGAAAAAAAGATTTAGGGTTTCAGAGGTTTTTTTTCAAAAATTGTTTATAAGATTTAAGAATATTTTCTTCAACTTATTTCTTTTATTATTAAGAGACAGCAGTTATGACATAAACCATAAAGTTGATTAAGAGAAATATTCCAAAATCGGTAATTTCATTGTTATTTAACTGGAACTCTGCCTTTGCAAGCCAAAAACAATTTATCAAACAAATAGATACAAACATTTTCAATAAAATTTCATTTATCAACACATAAAAGTGTTATATATGAAATAGCAAAACCGCAAAACGCAAAAACCACTTGTTTTATCAATTATCATGAATGCCTTACCTTACTTTTATTTAAATAGAAAATATTAATTCTATATTTCTGTGAAATAATATTTACATTATCGATCTAAAGCGGAAATGTAGTATGTGTGCCAATATTATTCTGACAGTTAGACAGACATATATGAAACGAATACATCATGATTATATAAAAAGTTTTCTGTCCCATTAAAACTGAAAATGTGTTAATCTTTACAGAAGATTACCACAATTTATGCTAGTTCCTGTGTTGATATTATAGTAGTTTTTATGATGTGATGTAATCTGAATTAATTTTTGTTTGTGCAAAATTAACCGTTACTATTTTTCATAAAATATATCATTTTATGAAAAATATTAACGGTTTAATTTGCATTTGCGGGTAAATGGATTAAGATTGTATATGAGTTGTTGGATCTGCTGTATATCTGTGCTAGCTAACCTAATCTTCAGATGTCCAGACGGCCGTCGAGTAGAATCCAGATGACTCTTTAAACTAAAAGTTAAAGGAATCGCAGAAAATATTGTGAAAAAATTAAGTACAAAAAGCATAATGAGAGCACTGACTGAATAAACTGCACACTGACACGATTCACGCCAAGAACTTCACGTTATGTTCAAAAGTAATATTACAAAACAGTAATCCGTTTTATTCCGGAATCGTTATTAGATACAAAAAAATACCACTATATGGCCTTTGGCTCAGGAAAATCTCTACAAACCACTAAAAGCTAATAAATCATTCTTTCAAAAGAACACGAAAACAATAAGAAACAAATATAGAGATTAAAGAATGAAAAAAAATTATATAAAAACAAAAGATAAAATTAACTTAAGATTGCTATTTCAGGTGTCCCAAATGATGTGGAGTTGATTATCGTTCCGTTGAATTATCCGTCTTCACCGTAGTTTCATTCATCAACTACCTGTAGCTGTAATTATCAGCTACCCGTACCAACCAACAGTTTTTGTTATCGACATTAACAATTTTACTTTATGAATTTTTTTTAAAATTATGATTGGTAATAAAAATTGTAAAATTTTTTTTTCAAGCAAAATTTTTGAAAAATTAATTTAGTTTTTTTTTTCAACCATGAGTTTAATTGCAAAAGAGCACATAACACAATATTTAAGGCGTCGGAAGATTATTATTTTTCAGAAGTATTATTTTTCAGAAAGCTGATAATTTCAAAAGTTAAAAACTTAATTTTGTTTTCCAAAAAAAAAAAACAAAAATTTTGAACGCATGAACATACGTTTTTAGCAAACAAAGCTTAACTACAAATTAATTTAAAATTGATTTTCGGACGAAGTCCCAAACTTAACTAAAATATTGTAACCAAATTTGTAACCTACATAAAACAACTTGGTTACCAAAAAAAATCTCTGACCAGTCTTTTCATTGTTGTGTATTTGTTTCATTTAGCGAAACAACAAAAAAAAAAAAAGAAATTGGCAAAACCCAAATTAAGAGGCGATCCTAATTATAAAAATTTATTTAACAATGCAAAACATCTTCAATCAAAACAAATAAACCAATCTATAATGGAAGTTACAAGCACCAAAAAACTACATTTGTCTCATTTGAGAAAGAAAGGAAGAACCGAAAATAGAGTTAACATAATTTCTTAGGTTATTTGATGTAAAAAAGTTGGTACACTTATTGTGTTAGTTGTCTGTTTGATTTGGATGCAAAGCAAATGTACACCTAACAGAATTTGTTTGGCATAACAGTAAAATGACACATTTATAAATATAGACATATATAAGAATAGTTAATTTAATCATAATTATATTCACAACTCTTAAGCGTTTTTCGCTCTGAATATTGTTCAAACGTAACTCGAACATAATTGAAATTGTCAGAAAATCAATATAATATTTGGCAATATAACGCTAGTTTACAAGAAAAATCCCCTAAATAAAACCCAACTTTTCCTAAAGATTTTGAACTGCTGAACACGAATATCATATTTATTTTTTTAGGTTAGCTCTTGTTTTCGAGATATTCGCGATAAACTAATTTTTTCGGTGAACAAAAGGTTATTCCAGTTTTTGGATCGCATATTTTACAAAACAAACAAATTTAATATATTAATGGAAAAATGATACTAACAAACATTTCGAGATTATTTTTTGAAAAAAATCCATCAAGGATTCTGGAAGTTATACTCGAAAACAGTTGAAAAAAATCAACAATTTATGTTGTTTTAAAATTTTTCTATATTCAACGCTATAAATTTTGAACAAATAATGATTGTCAATTTTTTTAATAGCCTACAGTTGATTCAATATCCTTTCTTTTAAATTAAAAAACACGAATTTTGGTGCAGGTTGCATTGCAATACGTTATTGAGGTTTTCCTAAAAAAAGTCAAAGTTTTCTATTGTATCATCTTGAATGTGTTAAGTTGCAGTTGACATAGCTATTTTTCGGCATCCACGGTTTATCTTCATTCAGTTTTATGTCAAAGTAATGAAGGTATGCAATTCTTATATATGGAGTGATTTTTTTAGCAGGATGTATTGGGTGATTTATTTAGCAGGATGCAAATTCCACAAATAAAACAAAATGAATTTGGATTATTTCTTCACTTCTTGAAGCCATTTAAATAAATTTAATTTTACACTTTACTATTTTAAAGAAATTCTTAACTGATGTTTGAGAACGATTGAATTGTAAAATATTATTTACGATGCGGCACAAAAAGAAAAGAAAAATACATAAACGTGGTTGAAATAAGGAAAACTCAAAATGACTCGCAGTTTTTGTTCGAATTATTCCAATTGTTTACTTATTCGAATTGTTCCAATTATGTTGCAGAATTTAAATTATTCTTGTAAAAAAAATTTTTTCCAAAGTTTTAGTTTTGTCTTTTTATGGGAAAACCTGAATAACTTGGTGCAACCTGCACCAAAATTCGTGTTTTTTAAGTTAAAAGAAGGAAAATTAAATTTACCAAGGGCTCCAAGAAATTAAAAAAATTTACAATTATTGTTTTTTCAAAATTTATGACGTTGAATTTGGGAAAAAATTTTAAAAAACGTAAATTTTTGATTTTTTTCCAACTTTTTTCGAATGTAACTTCCACAATCTTTGATGGATTTTTACAAAAATAGCTCAAAATGTTTGTTAGCATCTTTACTATAAATTTGTTTCATTAATACATTGAATTTGTTTGTTTTGTAAAATATGCAATCCAAAAACCGGAATAACCTTTTTTGTCACCGAAAAATTTGGTTTATCGCGAATATCTCAAAAACAAGAGCTAACCTAAAAAAATGAATATAATATTCGTGTTCAGCAGGTCAAAATTCACAAGAAAAGTTGGGTTTTAGTCAGGGAGACAAAAAAAAATCAAAATTTGTAAACTAAGTAATGTCTTAATCAGACAAAAATTGAAAATATAGTAAAAAATGATCGGAAAACAAAAAATTCTGTAAATCGTTTTTCTATTTATTTTTTAAAAGTTGATAAAATAATTCAGAAACCATTTTTGTAATAAACTTATAAAAAATAAGATATCAATTGTTTCTCTGAAGAAAGAAGATCAATTGTTTCTCCAAAAACTCGATATATTTTCAAAAAATCGGACGAATTTGAATGACAAGAAAATAAATAAAAAAGTTTTAATTATCATTCTTTCATCGGCGAACTTAAAACTAAAAAATATTTTTGTTTAGGACAAAACCTTTACACTAAATTAAATTCACACACTAAATTTGATTTTATTTAGCAAATCTTCTTAAGTTTTTTGATTATAAAACTGTAGGAAGCAATCAATATAATAATATTTCCAGACAAAAGGATATCGATTGAAGATTATTTTATTTATTTATTTTTAAAATTCATCCCACAACATTATGCTTTCTGAGAAATTGATACAGGCAAATTTTTTGTTTTGTTTTCTGCTTTTTTAAAGAATAGTTAACTAAAAAATAAATTCTAGCACATATGTAATAAAATATGACATAGGTTAATATTTCATGAAAGGACACGTTGCATTTACACATAGGATAGGTGACACTTTTTGTACAAAATTTGTAATAACAAAACTAAAATTGGGTTACTATTAATTCAGCTAGTCGTATATACCCTGGATCATGTAGTGACGTAATATTTTCCGCCAGCACCTTAAGATATCACTTTGGCTAGTGATACCTCACTATATTTTTGCTAGTATAGTATGTGATATCACACGATAACTCGTATGTCAATAGCAGGGACTGTACGCAACATTGTCACACATGTAGATAAAAAACTAAAAATAAAATTACAAATCAACAAAAATTGATCCCGCCATGTGGTTAATTACTAGTCCCTTCCACTTTTTTGCTTGGTTGAGAAATATTTGATAAAATGAAAAAAAACACTATATACTAATCTGGTGTGTGAATTCAGTTTAATGAAAAAGTTTTATCCTAAATCAATTGTTTAAAATGTTTGTTGATGATTTTACGATTTTTCTTATTTACGGTAAATAGCTGCGTTTTGTTATTTAAACTATTAGAAACATGTAGACAGAATACCAACAACAACATTGACTATAAAATTTAAGACCAATCTTTTCATTCGAAGCTACTGAAAAGTTGATCAGTAGTTTCTAACTTCCATTTGATTCAAGTTAACTTTTTTCCCACATTTAGAGAATTTTTATGTGTAAAAAATCACCATTATGAAAAACCCGACTGACTTGGTAACAACACAGCTGAAGTGAGTAACTATATGATTAATATTTGCAATTTGTTACTTCTGTAACACTCTATCAAGGAGTAAAATCCGACATGAAAAATAAATTTCAAAAGAAAATTTGTAAAAAAATGGAATTTTTGAGCAAATGTCCAGCAAAGAGAACAGGATCTACCAATAACAGGTTCAGATGTAACAGATAGTCAGTAAGAATGTCGGTATAACATCACCGTGAACCGGAGCCAATTTTCAGAATACTCTAAGTCCAAACAAATGCATTGGTTGTATTTCGGTTTTGTCGGCATCAATTCTGATCGAAAAATTGCATTTGTTACTCACTTGATTTGCTGTTTGTTACTTATCCATAATATAATAGCCGTGAATCTATCCTTCTACTACGAGCGTAATGCCCAAATTGCAATATTGGTACCCAGGTCGACTGAGGATCTTTAGGTCGACAAATCCTGGTACATCTTCTATTGTTTATTTTAAATTTTTTTTTAAATAACATTAAAAATATTGTTTTTTAATTCATAAATACAATACAAACTCATATAAATTTCATTTTACGACTTTTAAATTGATCGATAATGTTGTTTTTTAAAGTTATTGCTACTGTCTTCTGCCGTTTCGTTCAAATTATTGTTATTTCGATATTAACAAGAAAATTAATAAATGTTTTTGACAGGCAGTGCTAAAAATCATATAATTGTGGTTTTCCGATTATTTTCCATAATTTTATTCCCGGTGAAATAAAATAAGGAAAAACAAAAACTGTTATTTGTGCATGTATTCAATTTTCTCTTTCAATATGAGTTGACATCTTCATCACAAAAAAGGATTTAAACATAGTTTAAAGCTGGGACAGTTTTTTAAATTTATCAATAATGTAGTTGCTTAAGGTTATTGCTATTGTCTTTTAGCACAATGTAACGTCAATACGAAGTAAAATTTAGAATACATTCAGGGGATTTTTATGACATCTACAATATTTCCTTTAGTTTTTAGAAGAAAAGTTTCGTGGCTATTCTATTTTTTTATACTTTTTGTTTTTTGTTTTTTCATTTTTTCTGTTGGTGATTGTTGCACCATTTGTCTTAATTTTTTTTAAGAAGGAGTGAATATCTTTTTGCTCAATATTTTTGTTTGTTTTTGAATGGAATTAAATTTTTTTCGATAAAGTATTGAATGGTAATTTTTGTTTTAAATTTTTTTTTTTGATTTTTAATTAGTCACAAAATATGCAATATGTATTATGACAAAAAGTTAGAATTTCGAAACTTTCATTGAACAATCTAGTTTTTTAGGAATAATTTATACATTAAATAGTAAAGTTGGTAAATGGTATTTATAATAAGGTTATTAATTGCAAGATTAAATCTTCATTACAATTAATTGGTTGAAACGGAATAGATTTAATTTTACTAAAATCAAGTTAAATAAATCAAAAACATATTGTATTTTCTTTTTATTATTATTTGCATTCAGTTGTGATTGAGCTTGCCTAACGATTCGAAATATATGTTGAATAAAAATTTATAGTACACCTCATTATGTATTTTTGTAAAATTAGTTAAGCAGAAGGTGCATACAGAATAGATTAGAAGAGCGTTATGATGGATAGTAGTTGTATCAAAACCGGACGAAAATAGGAAGAGGGTGTTGGTGTGCGGGGGAAAGGGGAGGGACGCAGCCCTCAGGACACCCCCTAGTATTTAAATAAGAATCCTGTAATGCGTGACCACATTTTCGTAAACATTTTAATGGTCGTCTTAGGTCGTCGAGCTCGTAGCTCTATATTTTTTAGTTAAATATGGGTTAGTTTGGTTTGAGATTCTGCAATACTCATTACCTCCAATAGGATAGTTACAAAGAATGACCAACAAACTGAAGAGTTAGGAGTTTTTTTTTTCATGAAATAATAAAAGATATTGTAAACGTAAGCTGGTTTAGAAATTTCTTATTTGAAAATGAAAAACTAAATAAATCATTGTTGAGTATAGAAAATTTTGAAGAAACAAACATAAATTATATAAACTAAATCAAAACTTACAATTATTCGTTTTTGGTTTACTCCTTGTACTGAAGACACGACAAACTATGTTCATTCCAAGCTTTTCACTATCCAACACCACACGACACAAGTCGTCCAATTTGAGTTTTGTAAATCTTAAGTTTCTGTATTTAATGATCGCCGACAATCACCTTTCTATGTTTATCATTTCTCAAAAAAAAAACAAATACTTCTTGTTGATTTTTTATATAAACTCCTAAAACAAACTTTGCAAGACACAACTTATGTCTTTTTCTTTGATTTAAACCAATCGTAATGTATTTCCAAAACTTTTAATTCTAACACTCATTAAACTTTAGCGTTTATAATTCTTGTGATTTAGCCATTACGAATTCACGAGTAGTCGAATTTCGCTATATTTTGAAAACCTTGACTGATAGCTTCACACCACTTACAAAAAAAATGTGCATTGAAACTTGTAATTGTTTTCTTTTTAAAAACATATATGTATATTTTTTGAATTTATTCAAACGAAAAACAATATAGCTATCACTGTTTGATTTAATTACGATTGGCTATGAATCCAAAAATATAATGTTTCAATGCTTTGATAACCGAAAATAATCTTGCTATCGCAAAACACAAAATTTTTAAACATAATGTATTAAATCTCCATACGACGAACTGTTTTTTCTTTCCTTCAAAAATTGTTTCCCATCACATAATTTCAAAATATTCAGACAAGTTTTATTTTATTAAACCACAAAAATGAAATTTATTATTTTGGATTTTTAAATGATAATTTAGAGTACAAATATTACCGTTTATAAAACTTGCCTGAATATAATAGAAAATGTAGTGACGCTATAAAACATTTCATCGATCATTTAAAAATTTAGACCTCCACTGACAAAGCCTTGACAAAAGTCGTAGCAAAACTACTGTTTTTTTTTGTGAACACACCAAACGAATAGAGGTATGAAAGGTATGAGCATAAAGGACTATTTCAATAGAGGATACTGGAGAGTAACGTCTGATGACAGTATACAATCAAAACCTTCTATATTCTTCAAGCCTAATTTATTGACGCCATATTAAAAAACGCCATATTGTTTTTGATAAAATTGTTTTTATAATGAGTTTTATTTTTCCAGATGGCTTTAAACATTTTTTGAATTTTTTATAATTCAAAATTATGCTACAATTTCACGATTTTTTCTGTGCTAAAAAATGAATCTGGCTTATATAGGGAGTTTTGATATATCTAAAGAAGCTAAATTAATCCTTTCATCTTTGTTAGTATTATTGTATTGAATTTTTTTTACAAATTTAGTGCGGCTTAGTATAGAACCTCGACAATTAACATTTAATTTTTATATCTTACTTCGAACTTTCAACAAGTCACTGTATATGTAAATGTAGCTCACCATTCAAATCTAAAGGAAACTTAGCTACGAAAAAATAGAGTTTTCTCAAACTAACCGAATTCAGCGTCTTACAAAAATCTAATCGAACTATTTTTGGCATTTTGCGAGTGTGAAATATTTTGCCTGCAAATATGCGGTTAGTTTAAATTTAAAATTTTGGAAAAAATTGTATTTTTATTAGAAAATATTTCTTTTTTAACAAGTAAATCACTAATGAGGGAGCGTATGTGGTTATTCTACCTTCCTACATAAATGTAATTATTTAATTAATTACAATGACAGTAATTTAAAAACAGAACGAAAGTGTTGATTTTTTTCTATTGCCACGTCGGTGGTGACCCCAACATGTTGATAAATACAACATTGGTTTTATTTTTTTTTGTTTCATGAAAAGAAACTGTAGAATTTATTTCTTACTAAGAGCTCTGGAGATTTTTTGGATCGTCGGGTTGTGTTAAATTGATAAATTTGAGACTTTACCTGCGTTCTTTTTAATACACATTGCTTTGATCCTGGCAAGAACTATAGAAAACTCATTGATACTGTGGGTTAATATCTGTAATAATACTTGGTGCTCTGTTTCTGTAGATGTTAGAAATTCAAACAAGGTATTAAAATCAAAAAAATTGATGATGAACTCAAGATTGATGGAATTTCACAAAGTGATGCAAACCAATCATGATTAAAAAATTGTTAAAAAATTAAACTGTAAATATTCTTATAAAGTCCGTAGCCTTAATCTTAGTTTAAGATTCAAGATTTTAAAATGCATTATTGAATCATAATGTAACCCAAACTTTCACCATGTATCCAAAATTGAATAAAAACTTGCGTGCAACTTCTTTTATGAAATCAGCACTGATCTAAACGAATTTTTATTTTACTACGACTAACCAAAGAAGATTCTTGAAAATTGAAAAAAAAACTTAATCTTAATCTTAAGTGTAGGAGTAGCTGAATCTGTAGCTATTATAATATGTATTTTTTATTCGACTTGATTTATTACAAAAAAGTAACCAAGATATATATGTTTTGTTTTGTTATTTCTTCAAATTGGTTTTCTTAGATTATGAAATCTGATAAGAAATTAAATCAGAAATCTGACGTTTATGATTAAATCTAATTATCACCTCAACCGAATGTCGATAATGTTAAGTAAAAAGCTTCGATTATATAACGATGGACGAATGTAGGTGTACAACGATTAGTTCATTGTTTGTGAATCTTAAATGTTAAAATACAAGTTTTTTGAGATTATACGAATACGATTATAATTATGACGAACTAGAATATTATATTATTATGCACAAACTGTTTGTTTTTTGGCTAAAATTTGCATTGATAAATTTATTTGTTTTACTGTATTTGGGTTCTTATACATTTTAAATTTCGGGTGGATATTGGAGATTGGAGAATAAACATACCTTTTGTATTTGTGGATCTTTGACCTGTAAAAGAGAAAGAAAAAAATTAATTAAGTAATTCTATAAACATGTTTTAATATAAACTAATTTCTAAACGGTTTCTAATTTCATTCAGTATTGTGTTTCTATTTATAAAACAAATTTTTCGTTTTGGTGTATAGTTGAATTCATTTCAAAAAAGGAAATGTCAATTTTCATATTTTACTGTCACAAAAACGAACATGAAATTTAAAAAAAAAAGAAAAATTAGATTTTTTGTTGTTGACAAAATAATCCACTTAAAAATGTATAACAATTATTAAGTGTAGATAAAAGATTATTTTCTCATCAAGTTTAAAATTCAGAAGCTTTTGTGACTAATCGAATTGCTTAAAAATGAAGAGTATTAAAAACAGAAATATGATATTCTATTACTATGACTATAGTGTTGGGTAAATTTAATTTGATAGAGATATATAAAGTGATAAGAATTTAACTAAAGAGGTCAAGTAGTAGTTTAGAGTTTAAAAACTTCACAATGAATTACGAATGCATGAGTTGATATGTGGAATTTAAATATATTTGAAATACTTAGTTGAATTTTTTAAATTTAAAATTTATTTTTTTGATAACAAAAAATATACCGAAAATAATATCAACTTTTGTCTTTAACTTTTGTTTTATAGTTTAAGCTGGGACCGTAATTCTATGAACTTATCATCTTTTTTAAGAGTTTTGACTTCAAATTAAAACTAATCTATTTCCACATTCAACTTCTCTTCAATAATTGTTTTTACTAATGGTTTGGAAAGATCGAATTTTTTTTGTAATGAACTCAGTTTTTCATTTTAAACTAACATAAGAGCTATGATATTTACAAAATTATTGTAACTACATAGTCGAAAAAGTTACTGCAATTTTTAGTAAAAGCTTTGCAATATGGGTTATGTAAAGCAAATTGTTATTAAATTGCAAAGCAAATGTTGCCTTAAAACTAATTCTAATGCAAAACTACAAATTTTAGTACAACTCTAACAAAATAATTTATTTTTTATATAGAAATGGTAGAAGTTTAAAAATAGCTTGCAACACTAGAAGTTTGTAAACAACATGCTAATGCAAAGAGCATTAAATTTATCTTTAAAGCAAGTTTGCATTGTATTAATAAAAAGGATTTAGAATTTCCCTTTTTATTTTGTTCATCAATAATGTATTAAAATTTACTATTAAGGATTTTTGTTGCAATTGGATGTCTTCCATAGTATGCACATACCTCCAGATATTAGTCACTGTTAAAAAACATAGGTTGTAATAGGAAAAGTTCTAGTAATTGACCTAGCATTAGTGTAATAAGACAATAATGTAATTATAAAATATGAAGAGGCTGAAATCTCAAACCTCTTAAATATCAAGACTTCGGTATGCATCAAAAGATTTTATATAGTTTTCGGCAAAAGGATAATATTGTTTGGGCATCCATATCAAACTTTTTTGGAAAACTTCAAGTAATTTATTTCAGTTTAGAAATGAATTATTAATCTAACACTAAATTACAGTTACACTAGAAAATACATCAGCAACTGTCAGTGGTGCTTCTAGAGGATATGCTCAGGAAGGGGTACTCTCTCCGTTGCTCTGGCTGATAGCCGCTGATGATCTTCTAAATATGCGAAAAAATTATGATTTCACTATGGTTATGTACGCCGACGATATAGCGTTCATGATGAGAAGTAAACATGACTCTACTGTCCGTGAACCAACCCAGGCAGCTCTGGATTTCGTTTTGAAATGGTGCAACAAAGTTAGTACGCAAAAAACTAGGACCGTACTCTTTACTGACAGAAGAAGTTGAAATTTTAATCCCTCAGAGTTTAACGGCGAACGAATACAGGTAGTTATAGAGATTATGTATTTGGATGTGATCCTCGATATGAAGCTCACTTGGAACTCGCACCTTAGACATATCTCGGACAAAGCAAACAAGGGTTTCTTCGCGTGCATCAAAGTGTTATGAAACCGATACTGTCATACCCAACTTTGGTCTGGTGGCCAAAAACAAACCAAATATCTGCTCAGAGAGTACTCACAAAAAACACAAATACTATTACGCCTCAGTGCTTTTAGAACTACACCAACAACTGCAATAGGTAAACTTCTACTACTAGGGTGAAACAGGCGTTGACACTGGGCATCTCTGCAACAGCACTTCAAGCCAAAACCTTTGCCATTAACTACTGTGAAATGCTGTGTACCGAAAGAGAATACAGCAACACAGATAGTAAGGCGAAGCTATTGTCAAAATCTACAAAAAATGCAGAAACTACCCACGTTACACTTGTGTGACCTACTAGGGTCAGGGGTGGCGCCAAGGAATGGCGCCACTAAAAAGTTCATTGGTTCAGAACCGGGCTTTAGATTAACCAAGAGTTCACTCAAATGCGTTATTCAAAGCTGGGAACAGGAACAAAATAAACAACGATGGAGTATGCGGGAAATTCTACTGCATTCAAAACAGTTTCTAGGCAACCTACCCGTGTCCCTTCTTAAAACAATCGATCTTGAGGGAGAGTCTCTGAAGATCTTAACATGGTGCGTGAAAAGAAAATGTCTGATAAAACACCATCTTAACCATTTTGACAAGGCCATTAGGCCTTGGTGCCACCAACGGATGCAGATTCTCTTATTCAATTCGGAAAATGAAACCATGCAGCACATTATCATAATATCCACTATTTTTTTAAAACAAAATTCCCTTATTTTCCATGACTTTCGAGACCAAAAATATGAAAATTGTGGCAGGTATTACTAAAAATATTAAATATAAAATAAAATAAATATGTCATATTGAAATTTAGAGTTTCTTTCTAATATTCTTAATAATATAATTTACAACAATGTGTAATAAAAAGCCATATTTACATGTTTTACAAAGTCTTACGACGTATTACAAATTAAATTTCACGATGAATACATGTCCACTTAATTTAACAACAAGATTTGGTACAACAATTGATGCAGTTTTACAATAAATTTAGCAAATTTGTCATAAACTTTAAATTTCATATTTCAATTATGATAATAATTGAATTGACTTTGTAATACATTATGTAAATATTGCTTGTTATTACACATGCGTTGAATTATATTATCAAGAAATGCAACTTTAAATTTCAATATGACATATATATTTTATATTTCATCTTTTTATTAATACCTGCCACAGTAGCCAAAGAAATTTATTTCAACCGCGTTCAAAGATTACGCGCACTAATTTGTCTATTTAACAAAACAAATTTAATCAACACAAATATTTTTATTTAAAAATAAACTTCTGAAAAAACGGCATATTTTTAGTCATAGAAAATTAATATACGACCACTTCGACATCTATAGCAATATAATACAACTCAAACTATCCAAACAGATTAAGATGTTTAGATGAAATCGGCTAAAATACATAAAAATACGGGGTTTTTCAATTTTCTGAAAAACGGTATTTTTCACATCATAGAAAACTATGGGACCCTCGAAATCAACCCAAATAAAATACAATTTAAATCATCCAATCATCCGACCGAGCGGTTTTTGAGAAATCGCTTTACAATTAATATGCATAAAAAACCCACTATGAAACATAGAACATCATCTTTTTTGAAGTCGGTTAAAAAACTAAAACAATTCAAAATATAAATTTAAAAAATTAGGAAACTCAATAAAATATTTCGAATATTTCGGCAAGTATGCGATACAATTCGATTATATGTATTGTGTGTGTCAATTGTTCTTCATTTGTTAATGTTATTATATTTTTTATTCATTAATTCACTCTCGTACTAAATGTTATATAAGTTGGATGTGTTGATTTTAGATACTTAAATCTAAAATCGACACATCCAACTTATATAACATTTAGTACGAGACTGAATAAGTGAATAAAAAATATAATACATTAACAAATGAATGACAATTGACACACACAATACACATAATCGAATTGTATCGCATACTTGCCGAATATTCGTTTGCCTCTTTTACTTCATTGTGGTTTGAATTTTTTTTTTATTTTTTATTTCAATGTTGTTTAAATTTCTACTTTTGTTTTTTTTTTTTTTGGAATTGTGTGCATATATATGTTTAAAGCAAGCTCAATCAATTTGTCAATCAATCAACCTACAATCAATTTGTCAATCAATTCGAAAATGAAAATAAACGAAATAAAATTTAGTGTAAAAATCCCCTAAATTTTATTTCGTTTATTTTCGTTTTCAATTGATTGACAAATTGATTGAAGATCTGTAGCTTGCTTAAGATTCAAAATCAGACTGTAGTATGATAGAGATGAATATATGTGGTTATATATCTGTTCAAATGGTTACTTCCGTTCAAAATTCTCATAACGCGCCTAAAGAAGTTTTACTTCAAAAACAAAATCTATTTCAATTCCATAAGACATGCAATAAACTATAGACAAGGTATAAAAAATATTAAAAATTCTGAGTTTAAATACAACAATGCAGTACAATGGTGGCAGTACAAATACCTAGCAGTAGATTGTAGAATTATGGCTTTCCAAAACCATTATTTTAATAGAGTGACCAAATTTTAGAACTCATTGCCACTCATTAGTATAGTCATCCCCATTTCGTTCTCAAATCTTCGTCGTATCTTCGGCTATACAAAGAGTTTAAATAATGAATATTTCACCGAGCTACTAAAACCAAGAGTTTTTATGTTTGGTAAAATGTTTAACTTTTCAAAAAAGGTACCAATGGTCTTCGATGTTTTTTCCTAGGTTCCCATTTCGATCATCATTGTTTTATACTAACGCATAAACGTTTCTGCTCAAAACTTTACTAGAACCATTCAATGCTGGCGGGTATAATAAACTCGTCCCCCTTCGAAAAATGAAACCCACAAACCAAATATTTTCAAGGGTGTCGAAATTGGTAGAAGCTAACGTTATTATTTAACATTTGGATGCATAACAAAAATCTTTGTAAAGCGATCTTATAGTATCTAAAAGCTAACAGTAGATTAAACTAGAAAATTTAAAACGAATAAGCTGAAATTGACAGAGCGAAAACGGTAAATTTCGACTAACTGACATTGCTGATAAAAGTTTTTACAGCGTCGTTTTTTCTTTAAATTCTGAAAGACACTTTGTTCGTGAAACATTTTGCTTCAAACTCGACTGTTCTGGATACTCTTGAAGAAATGCCTCAAACTCAGCCTTCAGGAGGTAATATCAAAGAACTTCAATTCAAACCCAAGATTTAAAACAACCTTTAAGGGCTGGTTAAACATCAACAAAGCAGGATTAACAGGCTCGTTGCGTACGGCTTTCATTCCGCAATCGAAAAGTTGATTCAAAATCGTTTTTCTTTATGTTTCATGTTTGGCGTGAATTATAATAAATTATAAATTAATGTCTATGAATATTCGAAGGTTGAAGGTAACATGTTAACTCAGGTTCAAGATATGTATAATTTTTTGGGAGTTAGGAATTTTAGGAATTTTTGGATGTGCTTATTTGACCTTAAAAAGCTGACCATTAAAATTACCAGGTAAAAAAATTCCAAAAAAGAAAAACTGTGTTTAAATTTTAGATTTAATTATATGAACAGTGAATGGGTGGGCAGAGACAGATGCTCTGATGGGATGAAAAAATGTAACAGACTCGGGTAAGATTAATTTAATCTCCTCAGAAAAATTTTGTGAAATCTGCAACATCTACTAATATGAGTTTTCTTTTGAGTCTACAACAATTAACGCTGATGTACTTTAGGCCTAATTTTGTCCCCACTCTATTTTTAATTTCTATCAACAAACTGTTGAAAATCACCAGTAATCCGATAAATAGTTTTGTGGATGATAGAAAACAAATCATTCGTTCCCTAATTTTTAAAGGGAAAAATAAATGAAAAAGTAAATCTTGTCAGCCGATACGCAACAATAAACGTAAACGTGTACTTAAAAAAACAAATGGGTGATTGGGGTTTTAATCTTATCTAATCAATCCAATCAATTTTAATCTAAAAAAAACTGTTGATTGTTTTTAGGCTCAAAACTGAGTTGGCCAACTCTATTTCAATCGATATGTGTGGCGATCAAATACGTGAAAGCGATAGTATTCGTTTGTTGGGCGTCATCATTTCCAATGACTTTTGAAATGATCATTTTATAGTAATGACAAGGAGTACGTCTAGAAAACTCGACCTCCTGAAAATAACTGCAACAAATATTGTATGGATTGAGTATTGGAAGTTTAACATCAAATCTTGATTACCTTCATCTTCCTCGCACTGTTGTTGATCTCGTTGTTTTTATAGATATCATCACCAACAATAGTCGGATGAATCAGGCGCATCATACGGGTGCCCCAACAATATTGTTTTACCCGTCTTGTCAGACGGTTGGTGCCTTGTAAGTAACTGTTGAGATCACAAAAATTATAACGTATAGAAAATCCATTGTTTTATTTTCCTAATCTAGTAATCGAACTGCATATTAGCAACTCGGCCAAAAACTGATAAAGTATTACAAGTTATGTCGCTTGCAAAAATATTGTATATACGTATAAGGACATAAGTAAATTTTTAAGGATATATGATATATAATTTTTATAAAAAAGTTTTTTTACAACAAAATTTTCCCATAGAAATAGTTAAAATTTTATGACTTTCCATGACTTTCCCTGACCAAAAAAAATCCCCTGACTTTCCATGATTTTCCAGAATTCCATACCTGGTGGACACCGTGATTATCTGCAACTGATACATTAATCTCGTCAAGGGAGGCTAGCCCTTCCTCTAGCACAAAACATTGTTCCAATTCGGCTAATTAACTATGTTAAGGGGCTCGGGTTTGATTACATTGAACATGCTGCAGTAACATCGACGTCATTTGCAGTAAAACAACATCAGGGTTAAGCACAATAGATCTTTAAGTCGCAGTGCTACTCGAACTAGCTAACCGATTAGCTCAGCTTCAAGATCCCCCCCAAAAAAATTAATTAAACTTAAATTAAGTCAAGACTTCTTTGCAGTCATCCCTAAAACCACTTTCTCACAAAGAGTCTAATACAAACACTACAATATCGCGGTTTTTTAATTCACATGAATATATTTGTATGCAAATTAAAACTTCACACACTAATTTAACCCAAATACTCATAACTTCATTTTATATACAGACTCGTTTTCAACATATGCTATAAAACCATTTAAAAACTATGTCATTCTGAACCATAAAATTTTATTATATTTGTATTTGTCATAATTAATCCAAACAAAATTCTGAACAGATAAAAAAAATTATTTTATTTTCAAAAGATGATAGTTTCAAGTTAAGAAATAATCAAAAGAGCTAGTTTTAACTAAGTTTGATTCTACTTGATTACATGCTTAAACTTATATTTATAAAGAAAAAAAGATGTCATTAATATATACATACATATTCTGCTTCAGATCTTACAAATCGATTCGAATTAAATTCGCGATGAGGTCAAGTTTATTTTTGGACAACAGTTTCTTACTTTTGTTTCAAGAATAAACAACATAAGTTTAATATAACAAAATGGTTTTGACCTCAGTGTTTTTTATGTGAAATGGTGTGAAAGTTTTTCAAATTCTTAAGAAACAAAATTAATTTTAGCAGAACCGATTGTAGTTGAGATCATTCCTCATCCATAACGGAAACGTACTTTTATACCATTACACGCAAATTAACAGTTATGTGAAAGAAAACAAAAATTAATTTAATAAGAAAATAATTTGGAATACATTGTAAATTTTATTATTGAAACGTGATACAATTTTTCAAGGATTTTGTTTAAAAAACGTTTCATAGAAATTATTTCTCACTTGTTGATTGCGTCATATCTCTAAAAACCATTACAAGAAATAAAATTAAAATTTTCGGTTGACATCAAATGTTTACAGAAAAAAACTTAAAGAAAAACGAAATCACTTGTAACAATGATTTGCGTAACAAAAATAATATAATTACAGTTACAGAAAGAATTACAAATAATGTTAAACTATTATTATTTTTAATCCGAAATTAAAAGTAGAATAAAGTAAATTATTATTCAATTGAAAACCCTGTCCCACATTGTTCAATCTGCATTACAAAATATTGAACCGAAACTCAAACTAGAAACTACAATTTTGCAAAATTAATTATGAATTGTATTTTTTTTATTCTATTTACAAGAACAATCTACGGGTGTATAAGTTGCATCATAAAATGCAACCAAGTGAAAAAAATTGTAATGAGGATGTGAATAGAATAGATGAGCTCAATATGGTGATTGCATGAAATGACATTATATTGTTTGTTCAAACTTATCGTTCTGGTTGATGAGTATGAAGTGTCGGATTTTCTTGGTTTGTGAAAGTGAAATAAATAATCATTACTTGTCAGTACTATATGTGAATTTGTAAGTTCTAATAAATCAGCATTCTAAGTTCCCAAATCAATGCGATTTTTTTACAAATTTATTTCGATGGTTCTTAGATTTTTTGTTTTAAACAAGAATAAATAAAAAATCAAGGATTTTGATCTTGAGTTAAAAACACTGTGAAAAAAGGAAAGAAAAAGAACATTTTTATGTTTTTTATATCTCCCGGATTACAAATTAAAATACATCAAACTAAAATAGTACATTATGATGCTAGGACGTAAAGCTAAAGATTTTGGACTGGAAAATCGAGGCGTTAGCCGAGATTTGCACCCACATTAAGTCCAAAATAGCTAACGTCCGTGCATCATATACTATTTTTTATTCGCCGCAAGCAAAATATTTTAAGAAAAGTTGTTTATTCCAAATTAAAATTATAAATTTTCATAAATTTTAAAATAAAAATATGTGGAACAAGTAACCTTTGACAAAATATTTATTATTTTTCCCAAATTATTGTGTAGCTATGACAACAAATGAAAACAACTATTTTAATTGGATAATGAACTTTTGAATTTGAGGGTTGCTTTGATAAAAATTTTTATTTCTCATAGAAATTAAACAAATACAAATGCTTTTTACTTTTTTGGACGTAGCTATGACAACAAAATAAATAGTTGAAAAGTGATACTTTAAAGCCGCAAATCACAGTAATAAAGTAACACTGTAATATGTAGGCGAATAAAATAATAGTTTTAAATTGAAAAAGCAATTATGTTAAGCTCTAATTATTTTACATTAATTGCAATAAGGAGGATCACATTTTATTGTTAGAAGCTTTAAACAAAACAAAAGTGTGTGGCAGATATAAGTTTTGTGTTAGATTTCCACCGATTGCAAAGGAGTTTAACTTTTTGTTAAACAAAGCTAGCTAGTCATGTTTAGATTCGATCATAATAAATAATAAATAAACCTTTTTCATTTTTCGAAAATACCATACTAACTGAGGCTAAAGTAAATGATTTATATTTCTTTCAAGACTTTGAGAACATTGACCTTAAAAAGATTGGACCTCGATATAAATTCCTCATATCTCAGGCTTTCTTTTTCTATCAGTTTGTCTTCATACAGATGGCATATTTCGCAATAGTTTTTGTTCTGACTATATAAGGATATATATCGAGGTCGGACAAATAATGTTTTGACGAATTTCAATACAAAGCAATTTAAAAAAAATCAATTTATATATTACGTTATCGGTAAGTTTCTGAATTTATGTATTACATATAGTATATTTTTTGTGCTTCATACGAGGCGGTTGTTCCTGAATTACTTTTTAGTATCTGCGTTGAAGTATAATTTTATCGATTAGGTGCTGGCGATGTAAACGCTTATGGTTCATTCTATCTATAATAGAACAATGAGTTCAATGGTCCTTGCCTTTCATTTTGTGTTTACTTTCGTTACGATATACTTGTGAAAATTTATAATTCGTAAAAATAAATTTATTTGTAATCTAATAGTGCAATTTGAATTCAAATTAGTAAAAAAAGGAAAAGTAAAAGTTCACGAAAGCTCATGTGCAAAAGTACTTTAGATGTTATTTCATTGCTGCAGTTTTATTTATGAAAAGATAATATGAGATATATTCAATGCATTGATGAGGTTATATCCAAATCTGTGAATAAATCAAAATCAATTTGGTGATTACTGATCAATGTTAGGGATTTAGTTTTGATTGGTATTATTAAGTACCGGAATCCAATTAGTTTAATAAAACTAACCACGACCACAGAGTATGTGAGTGGTCAACAGCAATAGCAGTAATCAACAAAAACCGGTTTGTTTTGGTGCAGCAATTGTATTGATGATTAGACAACATTCATTTACTTGTTTCATTTTGGTACAACGATTTTTTTTCTTTATTACGATAATATTCAATAACTGTTCAGCGTTCATTTTGGTTCAGCGAGATTTGTTCTTACGTTACGACAATATTCATCAACCAACTGTTCATTTTGTTACAATGATGTTATTACTCAACAGACTTCGGTTCAATTTAATTATTGAGCCTCTCATGGGTTAAATTTACTTCAGTATGTAGTGTGGATTAGGAGGAAGGAATCAGGGGATAACTGAAATTTTTATTCACAAAAATTTAAATCAATTAAAATTTAATTTAAATTAATAGAATGCAGAGGTGGTGATGGTCTTTGTCCTTTAATATTTTTTATTGGGATCGTCAGAGTCTCTATTCTGTGCATCTTTGTTTCTGTCCTCTTTTGAAATTTATCGCGTGCATTTCAGCATTTGTAATGAGCTGAGGTTGATCCGAACTCACAAACGGAGTTTGGGGTGAAAACACTCTAAGCGTGCGACTCCTCGGAAGTTCTTGATTATTATTCTTTGATAATGAACCTCTAACAACCACTCATTACAATATCATTGATAAATCAACTTGTCAAATAGTTTTCATCAAGAAATTTTTTCAAAAAATGAATGAAAATTCCAACATCGATTTGTATATACTTTGACAAAACAAAATCACATTTTTTAACCCATTTTCAATGAATCTGTGTAGACTAGATCGAAAAATTCAGATCAATCAAAGAAATAGGAATTTGTCGATAATCAATTTGGTATGACTTGACCTTTAATTCTTGAGTTCATTCTCAATTTTAGTTTGTTTACTATACCATCATTTTCGAATCATGAACAAATCAACCGAGAAGAATTTTTCAAGAATCTCAGTAGTCTCAGTCTCAGTAGTCAGCTGAGTATATTAACAAAAACTTTAGTTACATTTTGTTTTTGCATAAGGTTTGTTTTTGCATAAGGCTACCTAGTGTGTAACTGGGTTGTTCCTTTTGTGAGGAACTGAGGTCTTAGTTCTCACAGAGTAATAGAACCGCACTCGAGATGTAGATTGCATTACCTATAGTAACAAAAGTAAATATTGTTTATATTGTAAATACGAGTACGTTTACTCTAACTGTCTTGTAATTCGAATAATGATTGATCGCAATAATTGATTCGAATAATTGATCGCAGCGAACAACCCAGGCTGCGTTCAATTTAAGACATAATTTGACGAAATTTTGTCGTCGCTTTAGATGAAATTTTTACGAAAGACGACATCGCAATCCTTAAAGATCGGAATTCTAGATCTCAGGTACCGATGCGCTGATTTGACAACATCGTCATTAACAATCCAGCATGTGCTAAAGTGGGGAAAGCATGCGTCTTTGCTATTAACTCGGTTAGTAGTTTTTCTAGAACCCAGAGCTGCCCAGCATCACCCTCTACGCAAGAAGAGGGTGACATTCTTATAAAATGTTTTCCCATTACCCGTCAAGTTCGATAGCGACGTCTTACCATCCTTAATGATTTGTGCCAATTTCAGATAATCCGGAGATGAAAACACTGGTCAGCTGAGATCGTGGATGTCGTGTTCACTATTTCTAATGATTGCGTTCATTCAATGTAAGCTAGAAATTACACCAGAAACGACATTCTGGAATCCTTTTCTATAATTCATATACCCTTGTAGCTTAAAACTCGAACATGCTAAGCAACGAGATAGGTTTCGTTACTACATCAGCCACTTCACAAATGCATGGTTCGTGAAGACCGTAAAAAGGTGCCCTGCAGTATAGGTTTAAATTTTGTATGCTGAAAATGACGGCCAGACACTCTTTATTGCTTACACTGCAACTTCGTTACACCGCGTTTAGCCTCTTGGGCATGAAGGCGACTGGGTGTTGTTAAAAGATCAGCGTTCAAGGAAACTATTACAATAGATTAATTAAATTAAGCGAAGGCGATGAAAGCGTTGACGCTTCATGAGATACATGAACTGTACTATAGATTGTAAACGGCTAATATTTTTCTAGATGATATCCGTCACCCCCGAGTTTTTACTTCAAATTCTCCAACTTGTAAATTAAATAAATAATTAGACATTACATCTTCAACTTTCTAAAAAGACCGTCGTAAAAAAAACTATTTGTTTTGTTTATCGCGACTCTTTTCTCTTTTATTTATTTAGCATGTTAATTATTAAAAATAGAAAACCGCAAAATATTTTGTAATACCTATTTTCTATTATTTACAGGTGATAATTATAATAACAACAACAACAAAAAACAATATTATTTATAACAATGAAACAATGTTGAATTTTTTATTAATGGTTTTGAATCACCTTGTACTGTATGTATTCGTATTCCATTGTTTTCTGGATTTATTCATTCATACAAACAAATATAGGATGAGATGTTAAAATTGGATACGCATGCCTGAAATTTAGTCAATATAACAAAAACAACAACAACAAAGACAACCTACCACAACGACTTACTGTTTTACGAGTTTTTCCTTGTTAGCTATTCGATGGTAGTGTAAGTGAGGTGTGGGTGAAATTTTTCAATTTTTGCGAACTTTGTTTTACTAGGTATATGGTTATTTGAAATTTATTATAAAAGGAACAAATTTGTGTACGTCATTTCTTTATTTGATACTTTAACTCTTTAGAATTTGAGATAAACAATTTCAAGTTTGTTTTATATACAAATATTGAAAACAATCCACCCCAACTGATAAAAAGTAAGAGATTATTAAAAAAAATATATAAATTAAAAACAATTCAATCAAAATATGTACATTTAAATAATGAATATAAAAATTGATTACGAACAAGCGTGGGTTAATCTTCAAACAACTGATGAAGTTTTAATTTATTCAGAAAATGGTTAATCTGCGAATCTGTAGGACACAATAGTTGGTTTGATGGATTGGAAAAAACGAATGGAATTGGAATACTAAATACTCCAGGTTGGCTACTTCTTAATTGCCTCTTGTAATAGAAATTACAAAAAAATATAGATTATGCAATTATTTCTTATTTAAAAAAAAATATTAATAAATAAATTAAATAGATGTTAACCTTAAACTCTTATAAATCAAAACAAGCGATTTTTTTATTTCTTTAAGTTGAATTGATAACCATATTTGTATATATCTGTTTTACTTTAAAGTTATTTTTGCATTGTATATAGATTTACGTAATCCAAAATTAGAAAACTTATTATGGAAATTAATGATATAATTAAATTTAATTTTTATACAAAAAAACATAATTATTTTGTAATAATGATATTGATTGTTTTTTTTTGTATATTAATGATTTGAATTGATTGTTATGGAGATAAGTTATTTTTTGATGGATATGTGATTGATGTTTGAAAACAAAATATTATTATTCATCTTAGGCGCTCAGAGCGTGAATAAGTCTGGGCCGTTTTATTCGGTTGTGATAGAATACTTTGATTTTAAAATCATGCTTCCTAGTCAGTTCGCTTTTGTCTTGTTTTACAGTTTTATCTGCTTTGTTTGCATTTAGCATTTGTTTCAATAATTCACATCCAGCCTCTAAATGTAAGCTTTTATGCTAAAGATGCTGGACCCTTTAGATTAACCTATAGCATTTGTAAACATAAACCACCAACAATGAACAAAGTACCTATTATCAATGAACTCGGAACTCCATTGACTAATTAATTAATGATTGAATCCACTTCTAAGATTTGGTGAATCTTTATCACAGCAAGTTGGAACTTTGAATGTTGGAAAATGCAAACATACTAATACTGACAAAAGATAGTTGAGCCGCAAAATCATGCTATAACCCGTTTTTAACTCAAACTCGATAGAAAACAGAATGTTGAGACAGTTAGGGTCAAATTCTGACAAAGCAGGAAGTAGAAACTATAATAAACCCCTTGAATAACCAAATCAGAAAGGTTCGACTGTGTGGATGAATTTGACATAGAGTTTCTTCTTCAAAGTGTCAAAAACGTTTCAAAATGTCCTAGGATTTATTCAAATCTCCTGATGCAGGCCAGGTTTCGCTTAATTGTCTACAAGTTGAGTCAAAATCTTTAATAAAAAAGAATCGATAAAATTGTCAACAAAGTTTCTTGACCAAGGAAAGTTTTAGTACACTTTCTTTTCCCACTTATACATATACGTAGGTAGAGTGCGTATAGCTATTAAAGCAAACACCATAATCATCAAAATGTTTATCCTGCACTGATGACATGGCAATAAAGCAAAATGACTCACAAACGATCTTAATACGACCTAAATTAAGGAAATGGAGACCATTTCACGCTCGCAAAACCAAAGTTATATCTTGTTATCTCTATCTGTTCTACCTGTATTCTTCATTGTTCTCAATTTATACCACAATTTCTTGGCGAAGACGCAACAAGGGTGTACATACTCCCTTGTTGGGATGATACAAAACATTAATGTTAAAAATTACAAAGAATCACGCTAGATGCATCACCACCCTGTTCTAATTCGGAGCAGCCGAGTTCTAAAATTTGTCGATGCAACAGAGAAACGAGGCATTAAACATATATTCACCGAATGTTTACAACTTTACAACAACGGGGAGCACTTAGAATTTAACAATTTTAACATATCTGTCATCCAATCTCTTCATTCAATGTCCATTTAGTTCAGAATGTGAATGGTAAAACGTGTTCGTAGGGTAAAAATAATACAACTAAAGAAACTAAGAAGCTTTTGAGAAACTACCACCAAAGTAGTTTTATTGGGAATACCTCACCTCACCCCTTTCTTTAAAATAGGTCGGCAAATAGATTTTTTATACAACAACTTTAGTAGTAAAATTTAGTAGGTAGATGCAAAACGTGATCTTCACAAGTGAAACGGATGAACTTGATCATTTGAACTTGACCATTTTCGATTTTCCTGAAACTTAGTATAGACAAAAGTAGTATGAACAAAATAAAAAATACAACTTATTTTAGAATTTTTTTAAACTGCATAGTTTACGCATAGAAGGCAACCCAACATGCATAAAGTATGAACATTTTGTTAATCCGAGGTAACTTTGATACTAAATTCCACAAGAACGGCTTTACCGATTTCAACAAACTTTTTTTTATTTGATAGGTTAACTAATCACCTATTAAACAAATTTAATTTCAAAGTTAAACCTCGGATTGTCAAAATGTTTATGCATGCTGGGAGGCCTCTCTCTATGTTGAAGCTATGCACAAAATTCTTAAATAAGTTGTATTTTTTTATTTTCCTCATACTATACTTATATGCCAAGCTTCAAGAAAATTCAAAAAAGTTCAATCAAAAGTTAAAATCTTTCAACAATAAAAAGTGAATAAGTTTATGAAGTTATTATGGTATATAGTTTACGGCTTTGTCGTTTTGTTAATAATGCCAGTGAACTTAATGAATTAGGAAAACAAAGATTTTTAATGTCCAATTTGCTACGTAAATAGTTATCTACTAGTCCAAAAGTAGAAAATATTCATTCTACACCAGCCGATGATGATTGGCGCATTTTTTTTTTCATTAATGTGTTCTTCGTAGGTTCTTATAAATAACCGCCCCGTTTGTTCAAATAAAAATGTGTATCAGTTTCTTTTGTTTAAATAATATGTGTTGTGTAGTAAAAATTACAATATGTATCACAACAAGACTTAAAAACCAAGGTCCCACAACAACAGGTGTCCTAAGGTGTAAATGGACATAATTTTAAGTTTTTTGTTTTTTTTAATGATGTTTTTTAAGGAATGGATAGCTAAGTTATAAATCCTATCACAAAATATATTATGATAAAGGCTAACCCAATTTAACAATTATTAGTGCTGAAAGAATCAATCTTCTCTAGTATACAGTTCTTTAAATTGAAATAATTAGTCTATCTCTTATAGACTTAAGTGCACTGTCTTTCTCAATGATTAGAGCTCAAACACAAAGTTATAAAAAGGCTTGTTCCTTTGAGTAAGCAATAGTGTGTCATGGTTAAGGAATGCTCCATAGCTAAGTTTAACGCTGCTACCGTTTTCAGATTGCTTTCCGTTAACTCGTTTGTCAATAGCAAGGCGTACGCGGGCTTGACCCACCCGTGAATCAAAAATAAAAAACAATTTACAAATCAAAAAAAGTCAGACAAGTGCGAATAAAATTCGCTCGCCAAGGGTTCCGTAAATGTAAGGAACACAATATCAAAATAATTGACATAAAGTTGTGTGGTAAAGTGTGCCAGACGATAGACACAAAAAATAAATATTTCATCGTAAATATCAATAGAAAATGTCAATCTCATCTAAATTGATCGAAATGATATAAAAAATATTATACTTTAAGTTAAATGTTATCCATAGCTGTTTATGGTAGCCAAGGAACGACTCAATTACACCAAATGGTTTATATTGGGAAAAAAATGTCTGATAAAATAGGACTTTTTTGACAATAATTCAAAAACTGCATCGCAACAATTCTAAAAAAAATTGCAATGTTTCTTAATTTTGGTCCTCTTTCAAATGACACTCCACTCATGCGGGTCAAAAAACCTTATTTTCACCCTTCCCCACTCCCATCCCCTAAGCACACAGAAATAAAATCATTTGAGACTTCGCTATCTTTTTCGTTAAGGGTTTATCAAATTTCCTATCTCTACGAATTTGTTCAAATTTCTCTGTCAATCAACGAAGAAACGTAGGAGGAAGGCCAACTTTTTGTTGCACTTTTTTGACAATAATTCAAAAACTGTGCATTGCAAAAATCTAAAAAAAAAATTGCAACGTTTCTTAATTTTAAAGCTCTTTCAAATGACATCCCACTCATGCGGGTCGTTTGTTTCACCCTTCCCTACTCATATCCCCTAAACACACAGAAATAAAATCATTTGAGACCGCTATATTTTTCGTTAAGGGTTTATCAAATTTCTCATCTCTACGAATTTTCCCAAATTTTTCTGTCAATCAACGAAGAAACGTATGGGAGGGAGGCAGCTTTTTTTGCACTTTTTTGACAGTAAGTCAAAAACTGTGCATCGCAAATTTCTAAAAAAAAAATTCAATGTTTCTTAATTTTGGTGCTCTTTCAAATGACCCCACTTGACCGAGTTTTAAATGTTGTTTTTATCCCTTCTCATTTCCACCCCTTTAATAAATATAATTATTAGTATTTGACACTTAACTATATTTTTCATTAAAAACTTACTAATTTTTCTATCATCCAAAATACTTTTTAAGATTTTCGATTTCGGAGCTAATCGAGGAAAGAAAACATACAGAAAATGTCATTATTTAAAATTACACATATAATGTTGGAAATTACACAAATAATGTTGGGGTGTAAAATTACAAAATACATTTTCTAGAAATACTGAAGTGAAGCACTTTCATATGTAACCCTACTTTTGTGTGGATAGGTTAGTTTTACACGTATCTCAAATTTCAGGTCCATAGGATTTCTAGTTTCCGAGATACTCGAAATAATGTGAAAAATACGTTTTACTCTCACCAATAGCGTTCGTTATAAAAAACAAAACCCTAAAAACTGATCCCTAGAGGCGGGAAATGCAGAGTCTGTTTTGATTTGTGCATTTGTGTGTTTTTTGTAGTAATGTGTTAAAAGTCGACCAGTTTGTTCTAATAAAAAATTGTGAGAAAATAGATCACAAGTTTAAAGATATCAACCAAAACTCATATAAGTGCATAAAACTCATAAAGAACGAAATCTTGATTCTTAAAATCTATATTAACTAGTGGTATGGGGTATACCTTTAGGGAGCACGCGAAGAACTTCCCGTTAAGTTAAAAACTAACAACTGTGTTTTTATACATAAAGATGTTTGCTTAAAACATCAATAACCTGAAACTCTTTTCGAGAGACTCGCAAATAATCTTAATTTCATCATTTGGTTTACCACACTTGGTAAAATCATGTTCGTTGTACTTAAATTATGCATAAATAAGAAAAATCTGTGGGAACAGTTAGACATCAATGATGTATAAAATGGATATAAGTTCACTACATTTTCAGAGCACGCTATGTTTAGAAGTAGTGGTGAAGTCAGTCTGTGTATCTTTGCTAATATTTTTTCGGGTTTCCTTAACCAAAACTTCATAATTTTTTTTTTAGCTTCTGATTTATTATATTTTTTTGTTGATTTTGATTTTTTTTTACTTAACATAATAAATTTTTTCAAGAAATCTCAATAATATTCGGGTTACGTTGCAAAATTTACACTTCTTATAATACCTAGAAGTTATAGAAATAATTTAAATTTGATGAATAAAATAAGATTAAGATAAATATTGTAATGTTGGATGTTTTATGTATTTATATATATTTATACGCAATTATTTGCAATTTTTTAGCTTAACGGAAAGTACTTGGCGTGACTCCTTAAGTCATATCCTGTAATACTGAGTGTTATTGAAATTTCAAATAAACAGTGGTTCAGACGATCCATTCACTCCATCCGACACCCCAATGTCAAATTTTAAACATAATATAGGTCATTCATGTTCAATTAAACCTGGATGCATTTGTCGCCCATTTAAATACTAAAGTTTCATATCGATATCAAGCGTTTCGTTACGAAAATAACAAACAATTGTTTCACATTGTTTTTCAGATAAATGGTTCACATCATGACAAACAAAATGATAGGTCAATGACCCTGGTAGCATTATTAATTCTCGTTATATTTGCAAAACATGATTTTCTGTTTTTTAAAAACTACTAAAAAACAAATTCGCCGATTTCGCAAAAATTCATTTTTAAGGGCCAGCACCCAAATTCTGTAACTGTGAAGCGGTGAAGTGTTAAAAATTTCTTCGTTACTTTACATTAAGAAATTTATCACTTCACCACTTCACAGTTACAGAATTTGGCTGCAGTTTGGCTTTTTAAATACATAAACAAGATTAAAGAACTGAACTTCGTCATTAGATTAGAAGCAAATTGTTTCGGATGACATGTGATTTTCGTTGCTTCTGAAATATACATATTAACATAGCAATATCTAAAATGAACGTCAAATTTTAATCGTGGCATCAGTTTAAACTAATGAATGGTTGAGACAACATGCACTTCGAGGTGTTGATAAACTTTTTTTTATAGAAGTCGGGGTCACCAAATTGTGAAAATCAATCCATATAAATCAACAGTTCATATAATGAACCCAAAATGCACTGGCAGTTTAAAAACGTGAATCTCAAATGACCAGCCGATATAAGTTGGCCTTTGATAAAAATGGACATAAGTACATGTTTAAGGCCAGGTTTACCCGATTCCATTATCCGCATGTTATTAATGATTGTTTTTTAAACAACTAGGTTAGTAACAGTGTGACGGTGTTATAGTATAGTTTTGAATGGATTTAACCTACTGCTACAATTTAATATGATACTAATGATACTAGTGATCCATGGTCACCCTTCAGTATCATAACATCGAATTATTTTTGTTGACATATTTTATAATGCTATGTATCGCCCAGTGGCCTAAATTCGGTCATTGTAAATAGAACGCTCGACAGAATAAGTATGTGCAACAAATCGTCATAGTTCCAAAAACCTGCCTTAGACTTTTCCAACCACATATATCTCACTTTTGTTGTGACAAATTATTTTAAATGGTACGACAAAAATAGTGCTTACGTATTGTAACGGGCAAGACCTTCCCTGTAAGTTGTGCTTCCATTTCCGTCCTCTTTACCTATAGTAATATACTATAGAGAGCTTCGAAGTCACTGTACTTCTCAACCCAATTGTGTGTAATAACACAATCATTTAAAAAACTTCTAAAATTTCCTTCCGGAAGCAACATATCAACTTATTTTTTTTTAACTTTAATTTTTAATTTTTTTTCCATAATTATGAAAATTCCCAGACAAATAATTGCAGAATAGACCATTTTACCGATTAAAGAAAATTTATGCTGATCGGATTTTTTTTGCTCGTACTCAGAAATTTCAATTGTTTTTTCTAATGATTCAGTCAGTTGGGGTTTGGCAAGTGGCAACGAGAAGTGGTATTTTTTTTAATTCTGGAGTTTTTTTTTGTGAGTTGGATAGTGAGTCGGGAGGAACTGGAGTGGTGGTTTTATTGTTTTAAAGTTTAAATATTGGCCAGAAAAAAAAAGCCAGTAAAATTTATGCCAACTCAATTTAAAACTTAGAAATTAGTAGTATCAAAGTTTGTTTAGTTCTGTTTATGGTTAGTTATTAATAAAAAGTGAAAGTTATAGTTTCAACAAAAGAAAAAAAACAAATTCACTAGTTAACCATAAGTTGTCAAAAATTAAATAAAATTAAATAAAAATTAAATTAAATAAAAAAACACATGTGAAAAATTATATATGTTTTTTTAATAAAAATATCCAGTGGAAAATGGTTTTTGTTTGTTGGAGTTTCGATTTCCGTGTTAGAAGTGTAAGAAATAAAATTCAGTGACCCTTCCAGGTCAATGACGGAGCGCTATTATGTATTGGCTAATAGCACATTTGGGGTCCGTTGTCAAAACTGTGCTACTTCATTATAAACCGTAGGCAGTCAAATAGAGTTTTGGTGCCTGAATTTTGTTGTATACCAGCGTGGAATGGATTATTCATATCTATAGTAATCCTATCAACCTGCCAAGCATCCGATAAAGGTCTACAGGATAATCAAGATAAAAGGTAGAACATTTATTTATTATTAAGGTTGATACAACATAATAATTGAAAAAAACCACAGTAAATTAATATGAATTGTTAGGGTAAATAAATTAGGGGATAGTTGTGATATGATGGTCGATCACCCTTGTGAAAATGGGTGGTGTTTCAATGCACGCTTTGGTTTTTTTTAAGTTTACTATTTTAAATTTCTTGTTAGTGAGGTTGGTCTATAGAACCTTCGCTCGAGTGAGCTAGCGCAGGGTTTAATGGCGTGCAAGACCACCTGGTAGACCTGTACGGTCTACCAGACAACCCTCCCATAACAGTATTTATAATATAGATTTGTAATTTTTTAATTGGCCTTTTTTAATTGGTTTTTCGTTTATTATTGTTATTGTTTGAACACCAAAGAACGGTTTCACTTTATGGCTTAACGGCTTTTCTTTAAAGGATGATTTATGATGATAATGTTGGTTTTAATCCAATCATATTTGTTTGGTTTTATTAGTTGTGGAATTAACTCAATTCATCAACTAACTCATATCAACCTAACTAATACATATCAACCAGTTACAATTTCATTTGATTAACCAGAAAATCAATTTAATTAAACGTTTGTTAAAGATAACCATAACCAGTCTGTTAAAATTTGTTTATTGATTATATTCATACTACTTTTGGTATTCAATCTCACTCGTTCATTCATCAAAAAACTAATGTACAAAAAATTGGTTCATTCATGAACAAATTTGTCCAAACTTTTTTTTTAAATTGATATGACATATGTTTTAATTAACTATCAAAGTATTGAACGTACTTGAGTTAATCAAATTAAATATGTTAAAAATGATGATTCGTCATCTGAAACCATAAGACGTAGTTTGACACAACCAAAAAATTCTCAACAATCAAAAGTAAGAATGTGTTCAATATCTTGATATTAATTCTTAAACAATGATTCATTCTTTACAATTCAATTACAATTCCCATCAGAATATTATTCAAGTTTCAGTAGCTCACAAATAAAAATACTAAAATAAATTAATGTAAACAAATTCATAAACACTTGTTTCTTTTCTTAAAGATTTGCATCCACATATTGTTTTTTTTTCTTAGTTCTGTGGAAGCTGACTAACACATCTAATTTAGTTATTTAAAAATATTTACGTAATTAAATATTTAAATTTATAAATTAAATAATTTAATAGTAAATAACAACAAATTGTAGAAAATGAAATCATATTTTTTATTAAATAAAAAAATTAGTGTTATAGAATAATTTGATTACTGCCTTTGTAAATTTTATTAAGTTTTTTGTAGTAATTTTTTACTATGTACAATAATGTCCTACACACACACACGATCAAATCATTAATCAACAATTTATTTTTTATAACTAAATAACTCAAACAACCTTTTGAAGTGATCAAAGAATTTAATACAAAATAATAAATTATATTATTTTTAAATTTAAACTATTGAATCATTTTCTCGTCCAAACAAATTCATATACATTTTCTTTCGGTTTTCATATCACGTCTGTCTGAATGAAGAAAACACAAATAAATTCTAAATTTAAACGAATTCGTTCTTTCTGTTAAAGTTAAATTTAAAAACAAAAAATAAATCGGTTCATTTTCATATTATGAAAATTGAAAATTTGTATTTTCTTTGGAATTTAAATTAATTATTTTTTTTTTTCATTTTAATGATTGAAAGGTTTTTAATTTTCTAATATTTTATTATTTCTAATAATTAGAGAAAGAAAAATTATTGATTAGATCATCGGTGAAAAATACATAATTTCCATTTTGTTCACCTAATTTGATTATTTTTCGCGTGACTTGATAAAATTCATTTAAAAATTTTTCGCATTCAAGGTAGTGTTTAGGAAACGAAATTTTTTTACATATGGTAATGTCATGTTAATGTATTAACAAGTAGTTTGTGATGACATAAAAATATTGTAAGTATTAAATTTCAGTGAAGGAAACAATTTAAGGAAACCAACATTTGGTTAGGTGTGGTATGAAAAATTATACATGCGAAAATTTGTGAAACAAACAATTTTGGTTTGATTGATGTGTGGTTTAATTATCAGTTTATTTTTCATATGTGTGGTTCCAACTATCAGTTGACATTTTTTTTTCTACATTTTTTGTTTAGTTTTGCTAAGTTGCTATTTAACAAAACTTCATCGAAAAAGATTGACAGTTGAACAAATTTTTTGTGCAATCTATCTACTACAAAGACCAGCGATGTTCGTAAACTGCCCTTTTCCAAAAACACTTCTTAACAGAGCCTTAACAACTACAGACAAATCTCCTCTTTAGTTTGAACTTTTGAAAATGATTAGAGTAAAAAACAGATTTTTCAGAACCAACTGTTACAAAACATGCTACAGGTGGATTTATTTAATCATCAAAAATCTATGGATACAGCTAAATTTATAATTTAATTTTTAATTGAAAATTTCAGCTAGAAAAACTTAATAAATCAGATTATCTAAATATTTTTTCAATAAAAAATTTAATTATAAGATTTGATCAAAAAAAAAATTAATTGATTAGTTTAGTTTTACAAAAAACGGAACAGACCCAATATAAAATTAGGAAATTATGTATTGTTTTTTCGTTGTGTAATAAGTTCTTGATTTGTAATCTGGATAGCAAATGTTTTTTGGGTAAGATTATAAGGTTAGTTATAACGTTATAATCGTTAGTTATAAACTATTGCTTATATACTATTTCAACTGTTGTTTTTTATTATTATGTCATACATTTTGTTGGTTTTAGTGTTGATTTTATCATTTAAAATGTTGTTATTGTCTTTATGTTTATATATTTCTATATCTTCTATATCTTTCTATATCTTCTATCTAGATGTTGTCCTTTTCTTTTTTCATGTAATTTGGTTAAATTTGTGTTGATATTGGCGTATTTGTGTTTTTCTATTTATAAATGTTGGGCGTATCTTGATCTTGGATCACCTTTATTAATTTCACTGGTGTTTTCAATAAATCCTTTTGTGAAGGACCGCTCCGTTTGACCTATATAAAATTTACTACAGTTATCACAAGTAATTTTATAAACTCCTGTGTCTAAGGTTGGGATTTTTTTGCTTTTTAGGTAATTTTCTATTTTATTTCTGTTTTTGTAAGCTGCAATATATCCATATTCTTTTAAAGTTTTTTGCATTATTTTGAATGTTGTTTTATTATATGTAACGCCTATGTATTTTTTGCCTACTAAGTTTTCTTCATTCCTCAATGTTGTTTGGGTTTGCAAATACACATATATCAACACAAATTTAACAATATTACATAAAAAAAGAAAAGGACAACATCTAGATAGATTAGAAGAAATAGAAATATATAACCATAAAAACAATAAACACATTTTAAATGATAAAATCAACACTAAAACCAACAAAATATATGAAATAAAAATAAAAACCATCAGTTTAAATAGTATATAACACAATTGTTTAAGTAAAAAATGTAATAATAATTAAAGAACTGATGATGACGGTAGCCGAAATCGATTTTCAATAAAAATAAAAATAAAAATCAAATACAATTGTTACTATAAGGAAGTAATATTATTATTAATAAAATAAAAACTAAAAATGAACATATAAAAAGTATGTTTTTAATTATTGCATTTTAATAAAAAACTGTATTCCTTTTTTAAAAATAGAAGAGAAATTTGCCAAACATTCAAATGATCACGGTGATGTTATACTAACCTAATTAAATAAAATTATCAAAAGGTTTAAAAACCAAAGGTGCATTTTGTGTTTGTAAATAGTGTCTACTTCTGAAATGAAAATCATAGAACAAACAGATTAAAACCAGAATATACCAATTTCTGGAAACTCGTGTGGATAATTCAACAATGTGGTGTAAGCTCAAGCAAGTTAAATTAATTAAAATCAACCCAAGCAACTTAACCATAATACAGGATAATCAAATACAGGAGTTGGAAGAGGTTGAGAGACATCTCTAAACAGGATTTCTTAATTGTGAGTCTTTCAATGTTTGCAGGTTTCATATGTGTTTCAAATATGCGCAAGAAATATAAACTCATTTCTTTGTAATTTGACAAAAGTGATTGCGACGTGAGGACGACTTCGCTTCCATCCCAGTGAAGGCTCCCCCAAATTTTTCAAAATGTAATTAGTGACCCACACATTAACTTTTCTGTTGAGACCGCGGGCTATTATTAACCTTAGAAACCATAACATACTGAAACTACTCACGAGTTAAATTTATGTGTGATAATCCCGAGCAGTGTCCAACACGCTAAATTTTTATAAGTATAGGTTTTTGAGTAATCCCCAAATGGATCCCAAAAAAAACGTCGACTGAGTTAAACGTGATATATAATAAACAGCAGAACTTTTTTCTTTCTAAATTAATTAACATAAAAACGTATAATTTATTACAGCACAAAAAAAAATACAACATCATTCCTTCTTAACTTAAAACAAGAATTGAGAGATTGTAATGTGGTGGACCTCAATATATATTCCTCATATGTTGGTTCCTTCTATTTTTTAAACGTCTCTCTTCACATCCGCCATTTTTGAATGATTTATTATTCTACAAATATTTACCGGCAGATGGCAGACTGACTCTACTATAAACTAAATCTTCCTAATATATAAGAAAACAAAATGTCAAAACGTCATATAAGGAATCAAAATGTCGAAACGTCAAAATATCAAAATGTATGTGAACAACATGTGATTATTATTTTTTGGTAAGTTTCTATTTTATTTTCCATTATTTTAAGGATTTTTCAAATTAAATTTACATATCGATTCATACAAATCAAAACAACAATCTACTTAGTATCACTAAAGTAACATGTCATATAATTTCCCATTGAAAAATTACCGAAAAATAATGCAAATTATTGTATCGATTTACATAAAATAATTCAAAACAATTTAACTTCAATTAGTGAAAATTTCAAACCATCAGCGTCAACCATAATCAACCACTCGGACAAAACAGGTAATTGAAAAAAATAAAAGTCTGATTAATGATTGGTTTTAGCTTCATTGTTATTAATATTTTTGACGTTCTGGATTTAATATTTGTTTGCCATAGTAGATTGAGAGAAAAGAAAGAAGGCGTTGAGGATAAAGTCTTAGGTAAGATAATGATTAATTGCAATTTACAGTTATACAAATAATGATCTATTTTCTTTTTTTTTGGAAGATTGCATCTCGATTGCAACAAGCACTCCAACACCTAGGCCAGTTTTTGTTTTTGATTAAATAAATTGAGGAACTCCATACATTATTTTAAGTTCATTAAAGACATGAATACAAAAAGCAGAAAAAAAGTTTCTACCAAAATCTCTCAAATAGTTATTTGTTTCACTAGGACAAAAAATTATGGAGTTTGGGACGAGCATAAATGTTGCGATGTGACGCGATAGCGGAGTACTGCAATTTTGCGAGTTCCAAAATCCATTTTTTGTCCGAGTAAAACAAAACATTTTTTCTCCAACCGTTATTTAATCTATTATTTTATAAAATTTGAAAATATTCAACATTTAAATTATATTTAATTTACATGTCAAACTAAATTCAAGCAACCATTTCAATTTTTTTGTTAAATAATAATACATTTCCTATTCAAATTAGGATTTTTGTTTTGCATAGAAGTATAGATTAGTTTATTTTTGGACCTATGACAATAACTGATAGTTTTTAGGACTGCTACCATGCGACAACTAGATGCAATATCCACATATGATATATTTTTTATTCGCCTATGTATTAAAGTGTTGCTTTATTACTGTTTTTTGCGGTCACTTTTTAACCATATGTTTTGTTGTCATAGCTAGGCCCAAAAAAGTAAAAAACATTTGTATTTGTTTAAATTCTATTAAAAATAGAATTTTTTATCAAAGCAACCCTTAAATTCAAAATTTCATTATCCAATTAAAATAGATTTTATCATTTGTTGTCATAGTTATACAATAATTTAAAAAAAATAACCAATATATTGTCAAAGGTAACTTGTTACACATATTTTTATTTCAAAATTTATGCAAATTTATAATTTTAATTTAGAATAAACATTTTTTTTAAATATTTTACTTGCGGCGAATAAAAAATAGTATATGATGCACCGACGTAAGCTATTTTGGGCTTAATGTGGGTGCAAATCTCAGCTAGCGCCTCGATTTGCAAACTCCATATACGTCCAAAATCTTTAGCTTTACGTCCTAGCATCATAATGTACTATTTTATAAAATATATCCAAACAAAAAGTGCAATTTTTAGTACGGTTGGAGAAATAGTTATTTGTTTCACTAGGACAGAAAATGATGGATTTTGGGCCGAGTTTAAATTATATTTCAACATTTAAATTATATTTAATTTACATCTCAACTACAGATTCTGCAGTTCAAATTCAACATTTTGCAAATCCAATTCAACTTTTGCAAATCAAATTCAACTTTCTTCAAATCAAATTCAACTTTTTGCAAATCAAATTCAACATTTTGCAAATCAAATTCAACGTTTTGCAAATCCAATTCAATTTTTTGCTCATCAATTTCATTTGCAAAAAATTGAATTTGATTTGCAACAAGTTGGATTTGATTTGCAAAATATTGAATTTGATTTGGAAAAAACTTGAATTTAAAATGTAAAAATTGAATTTGAATTGCAAAATGTTGAATTTGATTTGCAAAATGTTGAATTTGGACTGCAAAACCTGTAAAACATTTAAATTTTTTTTTAATAAATAATAAATTTCCCATCCAAACTTTGATTTTTGTTTTGTATAGAAGTATAGCTGTTTGTTTTTTGTTTGTATAGCTGTTTTTGTTTTTTTTTTGTCTTAGGCCAAAAAAATTGTTTTTGGGACTGTTACCATGACAATCCAATGCAATACGCAAATAACATATTTTTTATTCGCCTACATATTAAAGTGTTACTCTATTACTGTGATTTGCGGCCTTAAAGTGTCATAGTAACGTCCAAAAAATAAAAAAACATTTGTATTTGTTTAAATTCTATAAAAATAGAAATTTTTATCAAAGCAACTTTCAATTCAAAATTTTATAATCCAATCAAATTTTTGTTATTTTTTGTTGTCATAGTTATACGATTTGTTTGAAAAAAAAAATAAGAAATATTTTGGTTACATATTTTTAATTCAAAATTTATAAAATTGTTTATTTTGATTTAGATAAACAATTGTTTTAAAATATTTTGCTTGCGGCGAATAAAAAATATTATATGATGCACGGATATTAGCCATTTTGGACTTAATATGGGTGCTAATCTCGGCTGGCGCCTCGATTTGCAAACTCCACATACGTCCAAAAACCTTAGCTTTACTTCCTTGCATCATAATGTACTATTTTGTAATATATACCATAACAAAAATTGACATTGTTGGTCCAGTTGGAGAAAAAAACATTTTTTGGTTAAATCCATCATGCTGCGATTAGTATTTGCTATTTCTCAGGTAACAGTTTTAGATCAAGATCAAAACCAAAACCTCAAATAAGACCACTTCATTAAAGTAACGCATTAATTATAAAATTAGACTGTCAATCATATGCAGAGGAAACAGAGGAAATATCGAGATGTACTAATGACACCCGGATAACATAAAATTTTAAGGCGGGTTATTTAAACGATACATTACTGTACGATACCAACTGTATTGAATTGAAACTTAAAGTTTTACCTGCCTTTCCAAGTTATTACTTCATATATAAAAAGTATTAAAAAAAACTATTTTAAAGGTTTGAGCGGAATTTCACAACTGGGAGTAGATGACAATGCGTAGAGTCGTGTTGGTGTGCGAATCAGGGGTGGTAGAAATGCCCCTAGGGCTTTAGAAAAGCAAGATTTGAGACCCACTTCAACTACCTAGAGACCAACTGGACGGCTGAATCATCAACTGAGTAAGAGACATGGTAAAAGAAGAAACAGAGAGGCAAAGTGGCAATCCTAGTAGAGAACTATCGCCAGAACATATTAAAAAAGAGAGTTCCCCACAAATATGGATTCTTCAGGTTATTGTGTTGCTCCCGTAAATGACTGACCAGACAAACAAGGAATTTTTTATAATGTTAAAAGAATAAAACACAAGGGTGTATATTATTAAGGAAAGCGACTAAAGTGATTGATAAAAGATTAAGGTAGGCCATATCAATCCTTATTTTAGCAAGTGAGCTTTGTGTTTTTATTCAAATTTAAATTTGAAAAAATTATCAAATGCGCTAAGAAAATGATGGACCAAACCTACCAAACTTCGTATAAAAAAGTAGGTTGCTTTGATTTAAAATAGAATGTTTTTATAATGTTTGAAAATTTTTGTTTCAATGATTTTTTTTTGAGAATAACAAGTTTTTGTGCAATTGATACAAAAACTGTTGCGTGCTACTGATGTGTATCTATTTTGAACCCGTTATTTTAAACCCATACGTACTAGTAAGATCATTAAATAAAAATTAAATTTTTCTCGCTTCGAAAGAGGTCCGCATTATTTTTATACATTTAATATGGCGTTAACTTCCATTAACTCAAAAATCATAATTCAAGATGACCATCACCAACCAAAAGAAACCCTAGGCTTGAAACCAAACAAATATTGCAATTACCCAAATAATTAGGTTAGTTAAGCGTTAGATACAGAGGAACAGAACGCTAACAGGTAAGGTAACAGGTAAGGTAACAGGATAAATATAAAAACATTTAAATTGTATATGAATTCACAAACTTCCATACCAAATGATCATAAACCCATGATTATAATCATAGATCACGATCATATCTATAGTTTTCTAAAACAAACGATCATATAAAAAATCTTCAGTTATTTGTTTTTATTACAATATGATTAAATTGAAAAAAGAAGTAAACCAAATACGAAATAAAAGCTTGTTAATTAATGTATAAATGTAATTGAATGAAAACCAACATCAACAATGTAATGAATGATAAACAAACAAACTAATTAAAGCAAAAAAGAATAACAGTGAAGTAGATCGTTCGATTAAAACTAATTTATAGTGTATTTATAGGGTGCTTCAAAATTCAAGTAAAAATTAAATGTTTCTCGAGCTGTATGTAGCACCGTTTTTTGAACCAACATGTCATCTACATCTGTATCTTACAATTACGACTCGGATTATCATAACGCAATAGCGAGCACCAGTTACTGAAATTGCCTGCTCAGCCACATTTTCAAAGATGCATTTACCCTATGGGTGGTAAACTAAGATCTCAGCAATTCATATTTAATAACAATAATTGCGATAATTTTGGTTCACCTTCTAATTGATACCTAGCTGTCGATTACGTTCATGGATTAGAGAATTTTTAAAAATCTTCACATAAAAAGTATAAACATTTTGATAAGAAATAAATTATTCTTAAATTGAAAATGTTTTATTTTTGTTATCATAAATTATGGTTAGCTTAAGATATATGGTTTTCCTATTTGTGTTTTATTGCATTTTTTTATCACTGTATTAAATTTTATATAATAAACGTGTTTTTATCAATATTTCGAAACTTCGTAAAGTTTAATTTATAAAGTAAAATTGTATGTTCATTTACTGTGCATATAGTTGCTTAATTTACATAAAACTAGTTACTTCGGTCTGAAAGACCTAATATTACATTCTCGAGCCAAAAGTGAAATTCTAACCCCCACTTTTTTGGCATTTCTTGAAGTTTTAGGACCTACTGCTTCTAAAGAAGTGTAAAAAAATAAAGTATATCTGTCTGCCGGCTGGCAGGTCGGTCTTCCCAACCGACGAAATTTAGCGATCGGGATTTCAAAATTTTTTGTTTCTAAAAGTAGGTATACTCAATGGTAAGAGCCGAAAGGACGATGGGTTCGACAGCTGTCCCGGAAGTGTGTCAAAAAATCGTCAAGTGTGTCAAAACAAGGAAATTTGCATACTTTCATACATTCCCAATAGGAACATTGAAATTGGAGAAATCTTGATGGTCGGGATTGGTATGTGAGACCAAAAATTAGATTATTGCATTATAAGTTTGTCAAAAAAATGTTGTCAAGTGTGTCAAAAGAATAATGTTCATTTTTTTTTACTCATTTGTTTGGAAAAAAAATGAAATTAATAATTTGTTTGACATGAAATATTATCGAATATGAAATTTGACATGGAAATTTTTGATTTTGTTATAATTTTTTATATATTTTTGGAATTTTGATAAAAGTTTGTATAACTTTTGCGATATTTTTAGAATTTTGGGAAAAAGTTTTTTGAATTTCGAATTTTTGATTTGGAAAAAGTTTCAATTTTTAATTTTGTAATATTTTTTGACTTTTAAAAAAATTTGTATTTTCGATTTTTTTATAATTTTTGAAGTATTTTTGGAATTTTAAGAAAGGTTGTATTTTTGATTTTGTTATAATTTTTGCTATATTTTTAGAATTTTGATAAATGTTTCAAATTTTGATTTTGTAAGAATTTTCGGAATATTTTTAGAATTTTGAAAAAGTTTCAATTTTTGATTTTATTATAATTTTTTGAATATTTTTGGCATTTTGAAAAAAGTTTGTATTTTTGATTTTGTAATAATTTTTTCAATATTTTTGAAATTTGGAAAGGTTGAATTTTTGAATTTGTAAATCAAAAAATTTTGCAATAATTTTAGGCTTTTGAAGAAAGTTTCAATTTTTGATTTTTTAAGAATTTTAAGATTTTTTAAGAAAGCTTAAATGTTTGATTGTATTATAATTTTTGGAATTTTGAAAAAAGTTTGTTGTTTTAATTTTGTTATAATTTTTGGAACATTTTTCGAATTTTGAAAAAAGTTTGTTTGAATTATGAATTTTCGCAATATTTTTAAAATTTTGAAAAGATTTAAATTTTTGATTTTATTATAATTTTTGAAATATTGAAAAAAATTCGTATTTTTGATTTTGTAATAATTTTTGGAATGTTTTTAGAAGTTTAAAAAAAAAGTTTAAATTTTTAATTTTATTTTAATTTTAAAAATATTTTTGGAATTTTGAAAAAAAATATGAATTTTTGATTTTATAATATTTTCTTGGAAAGCTAAATGGAGAGGTTTTTGAGTAGTTTGCTGGGTGTATCATCTTTTCATTGAGTTATATTAAGTTATGATCTGTTATAATTTTGCGGCAACGTATTAATATTTCGTGTTTGTTTTGTAAGAAATTTCTGAACAGAGATAAAAAAAAACTTGGGCTGTAACAAAGAGTTTTATGTTTGATAAACATCACTGCCAAAAACTAAAAACAATGTCCTTATAAAAGTTTTTTGCCAAAAACTTTATCAAAATCCTTAACCCAGACCGAAGTATTGATATCTCAGAACTTTGAGATTTCAGCCCCTTAATATTTTAATTAATTTTTTTGCAATGTAAATACGGAAGTATTATGGAACTTGTGAGGTAACAACAAAATATTTTTAATATTGAAATGGTCTTGCCTAATGGTCAGGAAGTACTCTTTATTGTTTATAACCCTAATTGTAATTTTTCTTCCATTGAGTATAGACATTTATCTTCAACCCGAACCCATGCGTATATAAAATTGTTTACGTTTGAATTTTATATTTTCGAGTGTATAAAATATTTTTCGTTTTTATCTGGTTATAGTAAAGCAGACTATTTTTGTGCATGAGAGACACAATACTTATTTATACTAATAATTTGACTAATTTTTTATTTCTTGCACACGTTGAATATTTTGTATTGATCCTTACATTTGTTTAGTCATATGATTGCTCAAATAACTCTAATCAAATCTAAACTGATAGTTATAATTGTGATTATGTAAACGTGAAATAGTTCAGTAGCACCGAAATTGATAACAAAAATTTACTCCATACAAATAAACCCACTTCAAAATCATTATTTTTATTGTTTCGATTAAGTGATTGTTTGAATATTTATTTACATTGCTGATACTAATATACTGAAAATTATAATGTTAATTTAATGTCAAATTTATTTAACGTTTGAACGTTTATGAAAAATTATATATTTCAGTCATACATAAACATCTGGTGTCGGTATACTGTATATCGTATAAACAATAAATAGTAGATGAACAAAAATTAGCGAATTTAAAAAGTTTCGTTAATGAACATTTGGCTTTCGACTGTCAAAAATTAAAATTATATAAATAACATACGCTAAAAATAAATTGAAATTAAGATCATATAAATCCATTAATATTTATAATTTCCATGATATCATAACGTAATTTAAGTATAAATTTATTTGGCAGCAAACGTATTCAAAAATAACAACAAAAATATTGTGACAGAATAATTTGTGGGCAATTGGGAATAGTGTTGCCAGTTTTACTAATAATTAAATGTCAATTAGTTATTATTAGTAACATGACATTTTATTTATTGTATTTTAAAAGTCATTAAAAATAAAAAAATGAGAGCTGCAATCATTAAATTTTTTGCTTACATAAACAGTAAAACAGATAATTAAACTTGCAATTTTTTTTTTCAATCTAAGCACTTTTCACTCAACGGAACGATTTGACCTCAATTGCTGTGTATCGTCTTACTCCAATCGATAATTGATTTCAAAAATAGTTTCACATAAATATTAGTAGTACGGCATTATTCACTCACAACCACAATACAACAATTAAATATCACTGAGCTCAGAGAAGAAAGTTTGAAAAAAGTAAAAACATAAAAAGAAAATCGTCTTCGTTCTATTTCTATTTTTGTTTGATTTTCTTTATGAAAACTAAAATTGAAAATTTCGTCATATATGAAAGAGACTCATTTTCGTAGAACATTAAAGTTTTTAATCGAAATGGCTAATGGAATTGAAAAGATTTAATTTTTGGTCGGCAATTTGTTTAAGTAAAAAACAATAAATAATTTCTTTTCTATTAACGCTAAGTAAATTAATTTTTTTTCTTTAAATTTAATTTTTTTTTTTGAAATTATAAAAAATCATATAATTTATGACAAAAATAGTTTATAAAATAATTTTAATTTTTTTAGTGTTGTTGTTCGTTTAGAAAAAAAAAACATCAGCGAGGCATGCTTCCTGCATCAGGTCATTTAATTTTTAATGTATGAAAAAATATAATTTTTAAAATAATGTACAAGAAAATTATTAAAATTTAAGTTATGTTTTATGACGCAAACATTTATATATGAAAGTCAAGTTAATTAAAATGTAATTGTTCTGTGGTTGGATGAGCTAATCCCAACAAGTAAGTAAACTTTATTACACAGATTTCTTGAAAAGAGATATTGATCTTAGATTTTTTGAGAAGCTCTAGAATTATGTCGTTCGTGAACAAACAAAAAAACTAGGAGCAGTGTAGTCTTATTCACGCTTTTTGTACTTTAACAAGTTCAACAATTAAATTTTTGACCTTATCACTTTTTAAGTAAACAAAATGTTCATTGCATAGATAAAACTGTCTTTTATTTCAGCTTTAAATGCCATTAATAAAAGATAAGATTTTCTTCAATTCATCGTATCTTGCAAGATAATGTGTCATTGATATTTTAATTTTGATTAACTTACTTGTACAATCGTTTCAATGCTTTTTGTTTCAACTATACAAATCCATAAATAAGTAAAAATCCAGTACGTACAGATTTCGAACAAATTCTTTGAGTTGGCCAACCGGGCACTAATTTCTCACCATCAGGATTCCTTACTTATTCAAAGTAAGGAACTCTTAAAACTTACACTAAGTCAAAAACTATTTAGTGTATTAAAAAAATATTCTAAAGTTCTATGTCTGCTTTTAGAACTTTAGCAATAGTATAGCAATCGAAGTAAGTGTTTATTGCGGCCATTCCATTATCGGATACACGAGATAATGCATTCGTTTAGTATTATCTTTCCATGATATATGTTGAATATCGGTAGTAAACTGACTTGAAAGACCCAAATGACAAGACTGCCTTGGCTTATGTTTTGTAACGACGAACTATTTCGAAATTTACTCTAAAAATAAGAATATTCATATTTAAAGAAATCCGCTAATGATATGCTAATTTGTATCGGTTCCGAACTTTTAATTAAAACAAACATTAAAGCATTTATGTGTGCTACAACTCAGTCAATAATATTTTAACATTTTATCAGTTAATTGCATTGTTGCGTCACCACACAATATCAATTAATAATACAAATTTCTGTCTACATAAATGATGAACATTTTGTAAATCTTAATAATATGAATTACATGTTGTATAATACAATTGTTCAAATTTATGTAATTGTAGAGAAGTTGTTTGGAGAGATGATTTATGGAAATGGTTGACTTGTATTATATTGAGAGATATAGAAAAGTTATAAATTTTTGTTCGACGAAGAGTATAATTTGAAGGGTATATAAGAGAAACAAGGAGTGGAGAATCTTACTGTTTATACTCGACCAAATGGTTGATTAAGATATTTACTTAATTTTAAATCAAAAGGATAAGTGCAATGGTTATGTAAAATTAAATCAAAATACAACCATTATGTAATTTGATATTAAAATAAAAGGATCGGTATGTAATTTTTAAGATTCAAGTTTTCAACTTTTTAATGTACAGATAAAAATTGAAATTTTACAAGTGTAAATAAATTGTAGCACCAAATTTCATTAAAATATGTTTTTATATATGCTGTTATTTTACAATAAAAAATAAATTAAAGGAACAATTTGTCTTTGATATTGTTGTTTTAAGAAAAAAATTAAACTTTTCATAAATTTGGAAGTTGCGGCTCGAACAACACCAAATTTTGATAAGTAATCCAGATGCATTGACAAATTGGCTGAAAATTGTATTGGTTCATTAACGAGGAAAGGAATTTTCAATAGGATCAGTTCATGAAATGATCAAGACAAAAAGGAAATTGTTTGATTGGTTGATGGTTTTAAGTTTGTAATTGGACTGTTAACTGGAACTCAAGAAGATGGCATCAAATTACAGGGATCATCTTAGATACTCATTATGAAAACTTTCTTTTGATTTTTATTTTATATAACTACTTTGGTCTGAAAGACCTAAGTATTACATTCATGAGCCAAAAGTGAAATTCTTCCCCCCCATTTTTTTGGAATTTCTCGACGTTTTAGGACCTACGATTCTAAAAAAGCAAAAAAAAATGTATGTCGGCCCTCCTTCACAACCGACGAAATATACAAAACCGCTGGACGTATTTCAAAAATTTTTGTTTCTAAAAATAGGTATATTCAATGGTAAGAGCCGAAAGCACGATGTGTTCTATAGCTGTCTCGGAAGTGTGTCGAAAAAATCGTCAAGTGTGTCAAAACAAGGCTTAAAAAACGTATTTTGGCTTAAAAAACGTTCATTTTAAGTGATTACGAGCCAGAACATTGAATTAGGAGAAATCTTGATAGTAAGGATTGGTATGTGAGATTAAAATCTAGATTATTGCATTATAAGTTTGTCAAAAATATGTTGTCAAGTGTGTCAAAAGAAAGATTGTTATATATTTTTTTACGATTTTTTGGAAAAAAATAAAATTACTTATTTGTATGACATGAAATATATTTCTATTACATGAAATTTTATTATTACTATAGAGAATTATGGTATTATAAGTTTGTCAAAAAAATGTTGTCAAGTGAAAGATTTTGTCAAAAGAAAAATTTTTATTAATTTTTTACCCATTTTTCGAAAAAAAATTAAATTCATTATTTGTATGACATGAAATTTTATTATTATTATTGAGAATTATTGCATTATAAGTTTGTTAAAAAAATGTTGTCAAGTGTGTCAAAAAATGATTTCATTTATTTTTTAAGCCAATTTTTTTGAAAAAAAAATTTTCGCTGATTTTATGACGTAAATGCAATTGAAAACGAAATTGGACATAGAAATTTTTGAATTTGTTATAGTTTTTGAAATATTTTTGGAATTTTGAAAAAAGTTTATATTCTTGATTTTGTAATAACTTTTGCAATATTTTTAGAATTTCGGAAAAAGCTTTAATTTTTGATTTTGTTATAATTTTTGCAATACTTTAAGAATTTTGAAAAAAAAATAGAATTCTTTTATATATAATTTTACAATTTTGAAAAAAGTTTCAATTTTTGATTTTGTAAGAATTTTTGGAATATTTTTAGAATTTTGAAAAACATTAAATTTTTAATTTTATTATAAATTTTGAAAAAAGTTTCAATTTTTGCAATATTTGTAGAATTTTGGAAAAAGTTTTAATTTTTGATATGTTATAATTTTTGCAATATTTTTAAAATTTTGAAAAAAAAATAGAATATATATATATTTTTAGAATTTTGAAAAAAGTTTCAATTTTTGATTTTATTATAATTTTTGCAATATTTTTAGAATTTTTAATTTTATTATAATTTTTGCAATATTTTTAGAATTTTGGAAAAAGTTTGAATTTTTGAATTTTCAAGAATTTTTAGAATATTAGTAGAATTTAGAAAAAGTTTAAATATTTGATTTAATTCTAATTTTTGGAATATTTTTAGATTTTGAAAAAATTACAATTTTTGATTTTGTTATAGTTTTTGCAATAGTTTTAGATTTTTTGAAAAAAGTTTTAATTTGTGATTTTGTAATATTTTCTCGTTTTTGAGCAGTTTGCTGAGTGTTTCATCTAAATTATGTTAATTTATTATCTGTTATAATTTTCCGACAACGTATTGATGTTTCGTGTTAGTTTTGTAATAAATTTCTGAACAGAGATAAAAAATACAATGACTTTAACAAAAAGCTATGTTTGATATACATCGCTGCCCAAAACTAAAAACCATGTCCTCATAAAAGTTTTTTGCCGAAAACTATATCAAAATCCGTAACCCAGACCGAAGTCTTGATATCTCAGAGCTTGAGATTTCAGCCCCTCCATATTTTTTGATTGTGTTCTTGTTAAATTATTTGATTCTTTTGGATTCAACATTAAACTTTTGTTTTGAGATAAATTTTTGTAATATAATAAGAGATTTCCCAGTCAGGATTTCTATTTATTATGTATAATAAAGTTCAATAGTTTCAGTTTATTTTTAGACAACACTATCGTTATCGGTGTCAACTCTGAAATCTCAATCCTAAACCAAATGTTTGAAGCATTTTATTTTAACGGCTGATAACCATTGGAACAACAATCATTGTTTCACTGTTGTTCGATATTCATGGTGATACTGAATAAAAAATCGTTACATGGTTGTAACAACGTGATGTTTCTCAATTCGGTATTTAACAAGTTAAGACAAGTTAACATTCGTTCGTTCAAGTTAAATACTTCACAGTCCTGTGCCAATTTTTTAAAGCGGCTAAATGAGTTTCGGTATGACCGGATGATAGGAGTCGATCGTAATAACTCCTTTTTCAATTATTTTTAACGAGGTTGAAAACACTCATTTCGAAATCTAATAGTATGAACACCAAATTCGTAGATTTTCGAAACAGTTGCTCTAGAAGAGGTTTGTGTTGTTCCTAACTTTTTATGCTAGGAATATCTTCTATAAAGACAAATAGAAAATCTTAATCTTAAACGATTTCGCTTAGGAAATACTGAAACGGTTGTACGGGATTATTTAAGCCAAATGGTGTTCGGGCAAATTCGAAAAGTCAAATTGAGTTGCGAAAGCTGTCTGGTGATTAGCCGTAATCACTCCTCAAATGTGTTGGTAATCTTTAAGAGTTGCACGTAATGGATTTGTGGAGTTTATATCCCAAATCACATGTCTAAGAGCATATTTACGTTCACAGTGACTCTTGTTTTATATTTGTCGTGTTATAGTGTCGAACTGCTGCAGGTATTCGTCAGTTTTAGTTGACGGTAAAACAAAAATTTAGATCAGCAAACTCATTTACTCTAGTTCAAATTAGTTTTAAAATTGGTGGTGAATCTCATACAATTTTAAAATATATGGGACATACTTTTCTTTTTTAGAAGTTTGAAATGGTTTGAGTAGTTTAAGGTATTTCGAGTAGTGGTAACACAGACGAACAAACATTAAAAAAGAGGCGTTTATCATCACTGCAGTTTTTCAAATAGTTGAAAAAATGTATACTGCATTATTCATAACACAAAATATGTATACTGTATTATTCATATATATAATAAATGTATACTGCATTATTCATAACACAAAATATTAAAGTTTGATATAAAATATATAAATGTATACTGCATTATTCATAACACAAAATATTAAAGTTTGATATAAAATAAAATAACCAAAAAATATATGTAACACATGCTACCAAAAAATTGTTTTTTGTACGAGGTAACCGTAAAATGCACTTTTACGATTCAAAAATTGCGCGAAAAGCAGGCCTTTTTCCTATTGAAATTCCTAAAATTGAAATAAAAATGCCTAAAATAACTATTTTACGTTACCCTAAAGCGTAAATATTTTTGACAACATCAAACGAACTCAAAAGAACAAAATACATTATTGCTATTTCCAAAAAAAAAAAAAACATACATATATTTACAGGCATATATGTTTTGTGAAATTTTATTTTGAGAAAATCGTTTGATTTAAGAATTTGTTTGTTTGTTTGTAAATTTATATAGAGTACAATTAATATTAAATAAATTGGTTGCTAAAGAAATTTAGAAAAAAAATACCAAAAATTACTTCAATTTAACGATTTTTTTTCAAAATATATTTTACAAAATACAATAATACACCTATCTATACGATAGATCAAATACAACTGAAAAACAAAAAGTTTTAAATAAATTAATATAGAAATCTAAACAAAAATTGGTTGCTATAGAAATTTAGAAAAATAAATATGAAAAGCAAAACTACTTAGATTAAAAAATGTTCTCAAAAATGTTTCACTTTTGTGTAAATATATGTATTTAATTTAAGCAAATGATACTCGTACACAAAATCTTGTGTGTAATTCAGGCATAACGTGTCTTTTTTGCTTTCGAGTGTTTGTTACCCTCGGCTAACGCCTCGAGCAACAATTTCAATCTGAAACAAAAACGACTCACTTTACGCCCTTAATACATAAATAGCCATGGTAAAAAAAATATTAGTGGTCCCCAAAATTATAATATTTAAATACAAAATTAAACTTGATACGAGTTAATTTAGCTAAATAACTATGCATGTAATTTTTTTTATGTTTAAATGCAAATGTTTATATTTCTGAAATTTCGAAAAATACATTTTACCTACTGTTGATAGATATCGTTTACAGTCTATATGTTAATAGCCAGATTGCTGTTTATATTTTTAGAATTTATTTATATTATAATAGTATAAGAACTGAATCTAAAAAATTATGGTGCAAATTATGAAACTTTTTGCAATCCATACAATTTTCGACCGATCTAATTTCGAACCAATGAGAATATTTTAAACTTTAAAAAAGTTTATCATTCTCATCAGAGCTAGCCGACTAGATAAACTACCAAAAAATGTCAACGCTAATTATAAACCAAAAATTAGGTTACAACTCTAGCGAAGTATATAAAAAACAAAAAATTTACATAAACATTCAATTCAAATTATTTTGTATTGAAAATTGGAAAAATTGACCAAGTGTCAATAATTGATTTCGCATTGATTGGAAACAATCAATAATGACAAAACACTAGTGATTTTGCCGTATTGGATTCGAACATGGCACTAATGAGGTTGCACTATGAGGCTATGGGGCACTATGAAGGTTCGAATCTATCCGAAACATGTAAGGAGAAATGGAGTTTTTCCCTGAGATAAATTCAAATATACATCCTTTAGAATTTAAAAAAATTCAAATTATGGCCTTAGTAGCTGGAATTTAATTGCCACTACAAATTTTAAAGATTGGAACATGCTTTCGCACTAGTTCTACAATATACTATTTCCATGTTCAACAGCCGTTTTTAAAGATAATAAATTCCATTTTTAACAATTTCAATCACAAGCTTAACAACTCAAATATAAAATATAATTCCAATATTTAAACATATTTTTTACATGTAAGATCAATGATAATAGTTTGATTTAGTAAATCCTATTTGTTCATTTTAAACATTAACTCAAAAACTTATGTAATGACTTTCAAAATAAATCTTTACATAAATCATAATTATTGATATAAAACTTTCTCCATAAATTTTTCTCTATGGTAAATAAAACATTTTTTATTCGTAGATATAATTATTCATATATGATTGATCAAGAATAACTTAAAAATAATATCTATAAATTATACATATTCTTGATTCAATCAACATTATAATAATACTTCATTAAAGTACAATAATAATATGGATTACTTTTTCTTTCTATAAACAATTTGATCTATACTACACCGGCCGGTACAATGGCTGGTTAATAAAAAAGATCATCAATTCAATTTTCTGTTATAGTTTTTATTTAACTTTATGTAAGATACTTTTTTTTGGATACTTGTTAACAGTTTAATATTTTTTTTAAATTTATTAGTTGTTCTATCCTTTAACTTAAATATGTTTTTTGTTTGAAAGAAAATAACCACAACAACAACTTCTAACAAAGAAAATGTATAAGTAAGGCGTGTTCATTCAATTAAAATTATTAGGATAACATATATAAATATAATTTATTTAATAGTGATTCTAGCATTAACTTTATAAAGGTGGGATTTCTGGATAGTTTTATTCCGTCTGTATATACCCTACTTATGTATATGATATAAATACAAAATATAAACTTAGACAATAAAATTTCAAGATCTAACAAAGATCAGTTTAAGGTCAATATTAACTTGTTTTCCAACCACCTTCGCAAAACAAAATAAAAATTTAAAAGAAATAAAATGAAACTTCAAAGCATGTGAAAATTATATTATAATATAATAATAGTTTTATTTTGTAAAACTATTTCAATGACAAATTATCAATAAATAAAAATATGTTAATGAAAATTTGTTGTCATCTTGTTAAATTTAACAAATAATTAATTTAGTTATGGTTTGATATAGTTGTATTGTGGAATAGGTTAAAAGTTTATTGTAATAGTTTCTCTTTGATGTTTTAACATTAATTAAGTGAAGGTTACTTATGTAACAGTTTAAATTAGATTGACATAATACCTGTAATGAAAATACTCAAATTAATATTTGTGTAATACATATAGGTGATCTAAAAGGTTGCCTAATAGTCGACTTTGTAAAATACAAAAAAGATTTTTATATGCATTTAATACTAAAAAGATTTTGTCCATTCGACTTTCGATGATTTGATCTGTTGAGTTTAAGGTTAGCTGCTGAGTCATTTCGCTGCTCTGACTCGTTAAAACAAAGAACATGAAAAAAAATATAATATTTTATAACGAATCTAGTACGATTATTCTATCTGACGAGCAAGAAAGTTTAAAGCACTGGCGAGTGGTTTAGATTCGAGTCGTATTAGTATTTAATGCGAGCTATGGAATGTACTTTTTCTACGACTAAAATTTGAAATCCAAAATTTGAATTTTAATTTAATTATATTTTTCATTTTGCACATCTTTAATTTGGAGTTTGAGTGGTGGAAAACTAAAAATTTAAAACTAAAAATAAAATTAAAAATTTAATCCCGACCATTTTCTATTTTCTTGAAACTTCGGCAATCGTTAGCGAAATAAAAAATTAATACGTATATGTATTTTTTACCCTAATTTTGATACAGGGTGGGTTGAAATTTGTTAGTAAATTTAGAGACAAGGAAGGTTTGAAGTTAAATTGTGCTCCAACGGGTTAACTGATTTTGATGATTTTTTTTTGTTTAAGAGGGACTATTTACTAAGTAAGGTTTTATAAAAGAGTTAGGTTTTATTAAAAAAATTACACTGTAAAATTGTTTACTTATTTTACATGAAATTATTCAGTTTTATCTTTTTTCAAATTTAAATTTCACAGACAGCGAAACAAAAAGCTACAATTTTTTTGGTTTTTTTAAAGATATAGACTTTTAACCAAAACATACTTAAATTATATGTGTTATTATGGTTTTCCATATTATTCACAAAATATATAACATAATTATAAAAAATAGCATTTGAAACAATATATAAGATAATAGTTTAAGCAAAAATTGTAATAATAATTTGAGAACTGATGATGCCGTAAGTCGAAACCGATATTCTATAAAATAAAAAATAAAATTCAAATTGTTACTATAAGGAAGTTTATATTATTATTAATAAAATAAAAAATTAAAAATAAACAGTAAAAAGAATATTTTTAAATATTGCATTTTAATACTAAAATTACAGACAGGCGTTTTTATATGTTTTATTTTATACATTTTGAATAAAAAAATATTTTTAGTAAATGGCACAAAGTACAAAAATTGCAAACTAAAAATATATTCAAATGCCGTTTCTCAAAAACAACAAATAACGCTTGTCTGTAATTTTTGTATGTTTTGGGGTAGTAATGCATCTTTAAGATATAAAAAATCGCCATGTTTAACAAACTGAAAATAATTTGTTTTTACAGTGTACTATTTTAATAAAGCTAATTACAAACTTTATTTTGTTATGGTGAAATGAGTTCAAACGAACAAAAATACAAAATTAAACAAACCAACTTTTTAGTGGGTACACTAAGTGGATGGAAACATAAAAAAACTGATCGTTTCCTTTTGATCGTTGCAATCGACCTTTATGTTTCGATTATTAATAGCCAACTCCACCCATGAACATTCTCTTATTTGAATCATATTTTTGAGCTGTCAGTCGGATGACTTTCGTGAAAAAAATTAACAATAATTGTTGTGCAGTTTAACTTATGTGGTGATTACTCCATGTTTTTGGTGATGCTTAGGAAAATATATTAGAAAAATTTTATGGGGTCGGTATTGTTGCTATTTCATAGTAAACTTAATAGAAGATAATTAAAGAAATTGTGTTTTGATAGAACAAATGATAAATTAATTAGATTGAATCAAAAAAAAAACAAATCCGCCATATTAGATTAATTAGTGTATAAAAAAATAATTTATTATGTGACTGTTTAGTTTCACAAAGAAAAATTTAAAAAAAAAAGAAAAACTGTGTTTATAGTACCTAAATTTATCGATTAAATTAAATGTTTAGAAAAATTTATGTGTTATACAAAAAACAAAAAAGTTAATTAAATTCCTTTGCGTGCATGGTCATGAATATAGTAAAACAATTTTTTTTATTTGTTTGTCTTGTTGCATCGCCGTCGTTTTATATTTTGCATCTATAAAGTGATTAAATGTACGAATACCATCTTGATGAGCGAAATCCACGTGTTTAAATTTTTGTTCGTACCAAATCAAAGACATTAGAGAAAGGTAAGATCGGTGAAGCGACCTTCAAGCGATGAGAAGTGATTCCTGATCGTGGAATTCATTTCCTTTTCTTTGAATTAAACTTGTGTAAAGTTATACTTTGTAAAATTGTGATTCGGGTTGCTGGATAATTATATCTTTGGACAGAAAATGGTGTTAACAACAATTTATTAATGCAGTTCTTCGGCGGTATTTAAAATGATCCTATCTTAGCTTTTACAAATAAGATCATACCACCAACTGTATTGTTTAAAACAACTATTGTCGTTTAACACGCAAATATCATATCATCAACTGTGTTATTGCTTGCTAAAGATATTGTCGTGCAACAACAACAAATAATATATCATCAGCTGTGTTATTACTTGCTACAAATATTGTCGTGCAACAACACAACTATTATACCATCAACTGTGTTATTGTTTAAAACAACTATTGCCGTTCAACACGCAAATATTATATCATCAACTGTGTTATTGCTTGCTATAAATATTGTCGTGCAACAGCAACAACTATTATATCATCAACTGTGTTATTACTTGCTACCAATATTGTCGTGCAACAGCAACAACTATTATATCATCCACTGTGTTATTGTTTGGAATACGCTATTGCCGTGCAACAAACGAATATTATACCATCAACGGTGTTATTGTTGAAAACAACTATCTTCGTTCAACAAATTAATATTATACCTTCCACGGTATTATTGTCCAATAAACAAATATTATACCAAATAGATCTGTTATGTGGGCTTTGATTAAACACCGCATCCACGGATTATGATGATCGGCTAATCGGATAGATAAGAAGGAACGGGATCTGCTACTAGCATGGGGTGAGTACCGTTAAATCTATATATAGGTATAGGGTTGTGTGATTGTGTGTATGTCAGCGGCGGATTACCATAGAGGCGGAAGAGGCGGCCGCCTCGAGCCCCACATGCACAGGGGCCCCCTCGCTACAAATAGTATTGATATTTTATAGGTATTCAAATATCATATGACTGCGTTCATTCAACCAAAGTTTGTAAACCTAAAGATTTTTTTTAATATTATCCCACATGTAAAAGTGCTAGGTTGTCAATTTGTATTACTTTTATTCATGTATGTATTTATTTTAATAATTCTAATTTGATAGTTTTATAATTTTTTAATGTACAAATTCGTTTTCCAATTTGTATAGTAAAAAAACATTTTGTTTTGAAAAGTTCCACTGTTACGAATGAATATTAATACTAAAACTTTATTTGCAATGGGCTGTTATTATATCAATCGCAAAATTATTGATAAAAACAAAATCCAGATAAGTATTTTTTGGATATTTGAAGTATATTTGAGTTTTATGTTTTCATCAATGATTTTGGATTTCTTTTAAGACCTACAATTTATTGAAAGCATTAAACTGAAAACCTCAATTTTAAGCATATAATTGTACATATTTTAGATTAATTTCATATATAACTAAATAAATGAAAACTTTTTAACGTGTAGAATTGAAATCTTTTATTGTATGCTTAAAATCCATGTATTTTTTATACAATACATGCTAAATTCATCATTTGGATTAACGTTTGAAAAGGGTTTCCATATGATATGATTGATATAGTATAGGTGTTTTAGCTTTTGTTGTATATTTCGTTTTATCAACGTTGATTGGAAAAAAGATTGTCTAAAAAATTTGTTTGAAAAATTTGAAAAAAAGATTGTTTGTAACTGGACGTATTGATACTCAAATAGCTCGTGAAATTGAAGTACAACAAAAACGCTGGCGGGAAGTTTTAAAAAGAGTTGCAGCTACAGTAAAGCTATTAGCTACTTTGGGTTTAGCATTTCGTGGTCATCGAGAAGATATTGATTCGAACAGAAAAGGAAATTTTATGACATGCATTGAGTACCTATCCCCAATTTGATGATTTTCTTAAAAATCATTTGGAGAGGTACAGCCATCCAGGAAAAGGTAATGTAAGTTATTTATCACATACCACATGCGATGAATTTATAAATTTAATGGGAACTGAAGTAAAAGAACACCTAATTCAAGAAATTCAGGACTCTTTATATTATTCAATTATTGTTGATTCTACGCCAGACGTGAACCACACTGACCAACTAAGTTTTATATTAAGGTACATTGATAAAGTGGGCGATGCGAGAGAACGATTTTTGGATTTTTACAAATTGAAAATCACAATTCAGAATATCTAGCACAACTTATTTTGAAAACTTTAAACAATTTGTCTTAGGATATTAAAAATTGTCGCGGTCAAACATATATGGCCGGAAAATATAATGTTTTACAAGCCAGAATTAAAACTCTAAGTGAGACCGCCATTTTTATTCCTTGTACAAGTCATACGCTTAATTTAATTGGAAATTATGCTGCAGATGCTTATTCTACTGCGGTGTATTATTGTAACTTTATCCAAAATATATATGTATTCTTTTCTTCATCTACTCACAGATGGAAGTTGCTTATTGATAATTTTTCCGATCCTAATTCCAAACATATTAAAAAATTAAGTGACAAGATGGTCTGCAAGAGCTGATGCAGTATCCGTCTTGCGGTTTAATTACAAAAATATTAAAAGCGTTCTTATCCAAATTAGCGAAAATGAAGACGAAAAACCGATTACTAAAGATGAGGTTAAAAAATTAGCTAGCTCTTCCGATGAATATGAATTGCCTTATTAACCGATCTATGGGATATATTATTGCAAAGAATCAATAGTACTAGAAAATCATTTCAAAATATTCAAACGAACTTATTACAAGGAGTAAAACTGTTTAATTCTTTGTCACAATTTATAACGGATGTTCGGAATGATTTTGAGAGCATAGAAAAGCAAGCAAACTTATTAACAGACAATATTAGCTACAAAGAAGGACGAAAAAGAAAACGCAAAATTATGTATGATGAATCATCTGCAAATGATACACAGCTAGTAGGACGAGAATTGTTTATTATAAATACTCACAATATGATCTGTGATAGACTTGCCACTGAAATGTCTACCAGAACGTCCATATATGAAACTGTTTTAAATAATTTTAAATTATTTTTGGTCAAAATATATCCAGTGATGAAGTTGACAAGTGTATTTTAGAATTGTCAAATACATATGCGAGGGATATAGAAGTACAATATTTTAAAGACGAAGTACATCATTTTTTAAAATATTTAAAAGAAGAGAACATCACTTGTCCATTTAAGATGTACAAGGTAATCATTGATGGCCTGCAATCTTCATTTTCCAATGTGGAAACTATTTTTAAAATATTTCTTACATTGCCGATATGCAACGCAAGTAGGGAACGATCTTTCTCCGTTCTGAAGCAAATAAAAAATTATTTAAGAAATAGTCTTAATCAAACTCATTTGCAAAATTTTTGGTAAAATCTTAGGCCCCAAAATTTTGTTCCGCCTCAGGCCCCTTAAAGGCATAATCCGCCACTGGTGTATGTACATGGATGTATGTATGATATGTATGAGTATATGTGTGCATGTGTGAGTGCATGGGTGTGTGCGTGAGTGTATGAGGTGTGGGAGCGTGTGAGTGAGAAAGTAATTATGGGGGGTAAACGTGACAATTGTGACTTCTTTGACCTGAACGGGCCGCCAGGGTCTTCTTTTTATGACTTTTCTTTTGATCTCCGATCCGATTTATAAACAATACACGCGTACAATTCCCCGTACAATTCCGTTCAAAATCGAACTAGGCAAGCGGCTTGCCATAACCATTCCATTGTTTTACCAATGGGACTAGTTCTCCTTTACAATTTTTTGATGTCTTTATAACACTTTTCAAACAAAAACAATTTATTAAAATTGGTTAATACGTTCGACCATAATTTAACTTGAAACTTTCTTGATTCCAAATTTTGGAAAAAAAATTCGAGCCACTCTGTGTCAAAACTATTAAGAAAATAAAAAATTCTTATTATTTTTTTTACGATTAGCGAAGTTTCGAAAATTGGAAAGTGTTGGGTTGACTTTATCAGATATAATCTTGATTCGATTTTCCATCAGGATAGTGTCAAAATTAATGGACTAGTCTAGGTTGTTTACCCTATATCTGTCACGTTTCAGACCAAAACCGTAATGAAATTACAATATTCATTGTCAACTTTTGAATATTTTATAAATACTTCAAAAATTGCAACTTTAATTAATTTTGCAAATTTTAAGTGAATTTTTTACCAAATTTCTCAGGGGAGTGTGACTATTTTGCTTATAGATATAACCATGCTTAGAGTTGAAAAGTAAATTTGATTTGGATAAAACTTTTCACTGCGTGTATTGACAAAACGCCTGTATGAAATGTTTTTGGAGAAAGGTGAACAATACCGTGTAATGATTACATGCATGCAGGGCGATGTTGTACTACTTATATATCAAGTGAATTTCATGACTCTTGAAAGCATCTTAAGGATAGACTGAGCTTGTTTTACTATTCGATTTGGAAATTCGGTCGTTCTTTACTTTTAAATAAGTAACATGTTTGTATTCCATTTTGTAATTCCATTCCATTTTATTCTTTTACTTAAACGATTAATATTTAATGAGTCACCATCGAGAAAGTGTATTAAACACTATGTAGGTCACAACACTATTGGTCAGTTCTGGTAATAACATGTTGTAAACACAAACAATAGATACTTTAACTAAGACTAACCAACCTTTTATTCACAATAATTTTACATCAATATTTAGATGCTGGACAGAGCTCCAGTTCCAGTTATCACAAAAGATCATAACATAATATTATAGTAGAGTTTGCAAAAAGAAAAAAAATTTGATTAGCAAGCCGTGGCTTTCTGTTTTTTAATATTGAAAAATCATATTTTTCGAATTGGTTTTAAAAAATATAAACATGCATCATACAATCATCTAGAAGAAGTATGTTTATGGGAACTGAGCGTTACCTATCAATCCTTTCCCAGTAGACTTTATACCTACATTTGTTTCGTCTGGGAAAGATGATGTATTCTGATTATGCAGTGACATCAGATGCTACGCATGTGATAAAAAGGATCAAACAGCACGAGAGAGCAGAAAAAATAAAGTAGCACAGAGGTTGTCGTCTTTTGTGAAGGGAATTGGAGCTTAAGAAAAGGAGCCGGTACGGTTCAGACGTAGCAGTAGGATGAAACTCACTAATCACTATGTTGGATATTTAGTAAAACCGACCATATCTCACAGGACTGCTGGAATGGAACAGATCTTCGACTTTTATTCAACGGAGCGTTCGTTCGTTCTTTGAAGTTGAAACTGTGAAGCCAAAGAGTGAGGGAAATGTAACCTACATCCCAATTTTAAGAATGGTGGTAAATGGTAAAAGTTTGGGTATCAAAAGACAAATTTAAGGTAAAAGTTGATTAATGACGCTGGATACAGGTTCAGGTGTATTACGGCGGCCTATTTCGAGTTTTACTCTAAAATAATAACTTTCATATTGGAATAAATGCGCTAATAGTTTGCTAATTTATTTCGGTTCTGGCCTTTAAATTCAAAGAAACATAAAAGCCTCTGATGTGTGATACAAGTTAGTCAATCATATTTTAACATTTTTTTAGTTAATTACTTTGGTGCATCACTCAATACCAATTAATAATACTTGTTTGTGTCTGCAAAGAAGTTTTTGTTATGTAAAGCTTAGTCATAATGTTATATGTAGACAGAATACAGTTGTGCATTTATAAATAACAAGTATGGTTGTCTGTATTTGGAGGGGAATATTTTCTCGTTTGAATAGATTTTTGTTGAGATGATACATGGAAATGGAAATTTGGATTGAAAATTTTCAAATTGTAGAAAAAGATTTGCTATTTGCTATTGAAAATATGCTAAATTTGGTATTTGCTATTAGCTAAAGAAAAAAGATTTGCTGTTTTTGAGTATGGTTTGTTGTTTGGCATACTATGTAGTTGTTAAGGGGAAAAACTATAAGGCAGGCAGCTGAAGAAATATAAAGGACGTTTTTTTTAATAAAAGGTAAACGAGAACCTGTATAAAAATAATATATGGAGCAGAATAAATTGTGAATCAGCTCATTTAAATTATTTCAATATTGGTGTATAGTGGATTTATTTCAGTAAGGAACATATATGCTTTGTTTATTGGAGCACAAGCGATAATTTTAAGGAGTATGTGAAATTGAATACCTTGGAAGCAATTTGGTATTATATTGCATTAAGTTCTACAAAATGTCAAAGGATGATGTTACCGATTTTTGTCGATATGTGTATTTTGTTTTGTAATTCGTGTCAGCTGCAATCAATATTTCTTCCCCAGGAGTGGTTTTGGAAGAATACATTAATGTAAAGTTTTTTTTAACTTATTTCATATAATTTTTGAGTGATTAATTTACTTTTTGTTTAATTTGTATAATTTATGTTTTGTTAAATTATCTTCTTTTTATATACAACCATGAGTTTTTTTTGGTAAAAAATTTTAAGACAGAAAGAGATTTTCCAAGACAGAATTTCGTATGTTTGTATAACAGCCCAATTCTCTACAGGTTTGATTGGAGGCGTTTTGAATTCATCAGATGGAAACTGCAAACAGTAACTGGAGGATGCGCTTATAGATCATGGCAAAAGAATTGCTGAAGTAAAGTTAGGGAACAACTGTTATCAACAATTTGTGCTAGATGCAAATATTATGGATGAAGTCCTTTTGGGGATGAACTTCATATAGGCGAAGGGATTCGTTTTTGATTTTTGACATTGGTTCCTAAACGCAAATAATGTTGAGATGCCACTACTGTTGAATAGCGCAGAGTATATAGATGTTGGCAGCGACGAACAGCAATGCAGGCAAACACAGAACCATCATTCAAATAGATCAGGGAAAGAGAGATCAAACAACGGAGACGTTTAATCAAATGGCAAAAGTTTAAAGGGGAACACCGGGGGGTTGCATAGCGAAATAAATAAAGTGTGAGCAACTTAAATAAAGTGTTTCAACGTGCTTTATTCTGTAATTTATCGCAGCCGGAAACTCGAAAAATATTGAAAGAGAACCAAGGTGATGGCCAAAGACTTAAAAGAGCACAGCATGTAATGCTAACAACATGCAAAAGAAAGAAGAAAAAAACAAATTGCATTCGACAATTGGAAATGAAATATAGAACCTTTTCGGGATGAACAGGCTTAGGTGGAGGGTAATGTTACGATTTTACGCAATACAAAACAAAATTGTATTTGACCTGAATTCACCCTAAATAATATTTCAACTAAACATGTGTTACAAATTCCAAGAAGGATCGAGAAAGGAGAAACATTAAATAAAATACATGCAAAATTGTCACGTCGATCATTCTTAGAATTTCTCGAGTTTTCAAGGTAAAAAACTTTTGGATTTAGCTGGCATATTCGAGAAATTAAATAAAAATTCTATTTAAGGCATTCCTTGTGCAGAACGAAATATATTTCAAAATAGATTATGAAAGTGTAAATAATTCAAATTAGACTGCGAAAGTGTAAACAAAATTGAAATTATATTATGTGTAATTTAATTGTAAATAAAGTGTTATTTAATAGAAATATTGTTTATTATCAACATTTAGAATTTCTGAAGCTGGAAGAATATTGAAAAAATATTCTACACAGGCATATTGCTTTTGACGAGATATTAGTGAGTGCGTAGTTCACATAGGATAGTTCAACAATTTAAATGAATATAATTAGTTTTAAGAATCAATTAAAATTTACTTGAACGGAAAACATGTTACACTTTGATGAAGAATCAGTGAACAAAAGAAAATATTTAAAAAATCACATTTTTAAGGATCAGCCTAGCACACTTCATACCGTATTAATGTAAAATTTAAAAAATGCTGACTCATGTATTTGCGAAAAATTTTAGCTTAAGTTTCGTTGGTTTTAACTGCTCTTTTTCAACTGGAAGTAACTGCTAGTGGCAAAAGTATCAAACATTGACGCATTAAAATCAAAATATCGTAATGGAACTTAAACGAAATTGAACTTGAACTTAGACACTCGAATTCTAAAATAATTAAATTTGCAATAACGTTAGTCTCACATTCGTCGAGGTTTCAACATCTTCTGTTATTGTTCTATTTACAGTTTCGTACATATTTTACAGTTTTTATTTCTAAGAATTTGTGTTTTATGTTTGTTAGTAAATACATAGAAAAAAAATATATACTGGTTTTTTGTACTCTTGCCGATTACTTTAACCTTTTTTAAAAATGATTTATTAGAAGTGACATAATGTTAAACAAGTATTATGTAATGTAAACTATAATTGACTTAAACTTAATACGCTACCTGCGTTATTTCAACTTAAGAGTAATTGTCCATAAATTGAAGGAACTTAATATAGTTGGTTGTGGTTGATAATAGACGGAAGTAATAAGATTTTAGACGAAGATAGAATAAAACAATAAACAGCAAATAGTTAAGATGTGTTAAATTTTTGCCAGAAATCATTCTCTAACTAAACAACGAAACTAACTAACTTAATATCTGTCAGATATTAAAAAAGTTGTTTATAATCTTGTTCCCTGTCCCTCCAAGAACAAGAACTTGATTTATTACAAAAACGCATTTAAGACACATTAATTTTTTATTGTTTTATGTATCCGACATGTGGTGTACAATTACAATATTTTAAAAGATTATCTTCAAGTTTTAAAATTAATGAAATATTATTTTGTTTTTCACATTATCCTTTTCGAAGTCATGATTTGAAGTGTAGATTTTGATTAAGGTTAGATTGTGGATTTGTTTTGATATAACTTACGCCGTTTTAAGGCAAATTTTATAGCCCTTATTAATTTGATTGCATTTACAGAAATAGGAACAATCTAGTCAATATTAAGAAACTGCAACAGTTGCGAAATTGTTGTGGGACAGAGATGTCCTGATTATAAGATATTTTATCTTAACTGTGTATTTCTTTGAAAATAAATAAAATAAATAAATAAATAAATAAATTAGCCTTGAATATGATTGCTTAGGTTGTTGAGGAATAGCAGCTCAATAAAATAATTATAAGAACTGCAACAAGAAGCACCGCACCAAATTACATACCTTATAGTCAGTAATTGTCTTTTAAGATGGATTAGACATACACTGTTACATTGAACTTTAAAGGATTAACGGTTTGACATCAACAAACGAATATTTAAATAAAGAACTTATTGACCCGATCATGATAATGAAAATTTGAGCAATGTGGAACAATGATGAGAATGTTTCAGTTTTTTACAACACGAATCGCTGCTCTAATAAAACATTTTCAGGCGTATTGAGATTAACAACTTTCAAGCTTACAAACCGTTTTGTTTTAAAGATTTGCATACAGTAAACGCTCAGTAATTTACTTAAAGCTGTTAATTGTATACTTGTGGATTTTTACTAGATGGTTATTTTCCCGGTTTTATATATAGTCAATAAAAAGAAATGTTTTCAATAACGAACCATATGGCCATGTCAAATAGTTGACGATTTGCTATGAAATGTTTAGTTCGAATTCGATTCGACACACTACATCAAATATTACTATAAAGTTGATTTTAAAGTTTATAATTAATAAAAACAACAGCACAAAGCAACAAGAGATAGAACTTTTGATTATCCAAATGTTTACTTTCATAATATATATTCTAGTTTCTTCTATTCCGCGTCACCCCATTTTATAATTTATATAAATAAATAAAATTATAAGACAATTTCAACAACGCAAAATCACGTAATCCAAAGATAATAAAATGTGATAAAATATCGGAGCAAGTAATAATTTTTTTAGTTTGTTTTAAAAAAATAAAATTTTAAGTTTCTACGGTTTGAATATGATCCAAATCATTAGAAAGAATATTATTTCTTAGCAAAAAAAAACAAAACAAAGTAAACCCCCTATCCGCTATATTTATATTTATTTGTATGTGTGTATCACTCAAGTGTAAACGTATGACGTAATATCTGAATTATTACCTTTTTTATCTGATCAATATTAATTATATCAGAGGCTCCATTCCCTACAGCCATCTTCGTTTTATCCATTAGTTTATTGCTATCTGATGTTGCGGTACCATTTTTTGTTTCTTCCAAAGCCATTGTTTTGAAGAACTTAATTTTTTTGTTTTATATATTCTTATATTGATTAATTATCTCAATAATAATATTCAATTCAAATTTTTATAATTTTTCTTCTTCACTTTATAATTTTTTCTAAAAACTTTTACAAAATCATTTCACAAAAAATGAAAAAACTAAACTCAAACTATAAAATAAAAAAATTAAAAAAAAAATTAATTTCTACTTCAATTTTATAAATCGAAAATAAAAAATTTATTTCTTTTTAATCCACTGATAATCCAAAGAAAACTACAAAAATAAAACGAAGAAGTCGATATTTTTTTTTAATTTAAGATACAACAACAACACTATAGAAGATTTAAGATTTAACTTTTTTATTCTTATGTATTTTTATACTAAAAAATTTATATATTTATTTTTATAACACAAAACTTCAATAGTAATTTTTTTTGCTTCTAGCATAAATAAATCAATAAATATTTTATTTTGTTAATGAATTAATATATATTTTAATTATAATTAATCGAGAAAAAAAAATTGTATAATTAAAATTTTTATTGATAAAATTTCTTAATACTTGTTCACAGTTGCAAGCTTTGTACAATTTTGAGTTAAAAATATACCAAAAGAAATTATAGTCAAAGAAATCCAAACACATTAGAATGAATATATGTACACTCTGGGTGTGTATAAGTGCACATTGTGTTTTTATTTTGGTGTATACTAAATATATTTGTCCGCTTGCAAAGAAATGAGACAGTTATATTAATGTTAAACTGGTGATTTGTGAACTCTCACTAACACAATGATAATGAAATTTAAGTTACAGTAGAAGGTAACACATTATTTTAGCATATTTTTGGCAGTTTCCAGCCATATAATTATAGCCAATTTTATACTATTTCTTTGTTTTAAAACAACTCGTTTCCGATTTATCTCTCTAGTAAAAGAAGATTTTCGATAAAAAAGACTGGGATTAGAATAGAACATAACCGAATAATACTCTCAACATTTAAAACCAAATAGATAAAGCGATAACTGCTTTGACAAACTTTACCGCCCTTATCAACTATAAAATAGAATTTATCCGTTAAAAGTGTATATACTGGGATATCGTTAAAGGAGAGGTTTTTAATGGATGAAGGGCAGATACACTCCTCTCGGACAACATACGGGGAACGGCAGGGAAGTACAGCATGGCCCAAGTGAATGTTCACCACGCCATAGCAGTGGCAGCCGTAGTTGGCAGGACATTCACTAAGAAACAGCTAGGGCTTACGCCGATACCGGAACCCTCAATCTACAAAAAAAGAGTGGAGGGCCTCGCAAACAGCGAGATGATAGTATGGTATACTAATGTAGACTAGGTAGCCATATCAACTACCATCACACTCGGTGGCATTCGTTGCCAGATGGTTTTAGCATCGGTCTGTGCAAAGGACGAAGTACTTATAGCGCCTACAGAGGTGTAAGGACTGGTGGTGCAACAAGAAGAAGTGGAGTCTTATCGTCGGATATGATGGAAGGCCTTAGCGCATTTAACGTGGGAACCCACCTTTGTCACAACGGCAAGACAGGAAATGTTAAATTTAATGAGGGGAAGTATCGATGTAGGACAGTTCATAAAGAACTGGAGAGTCTCCAATTTACCCTTCATGTCGAATCATAGAATGTTTTTGTTTGAACTGGATAGTGCGAAAGAGGAATCACCCCTGATTTGGAACCAACGACTGGAAACAAATCTAAAAGGAGATCTACAACTAGTAACGGATAAAGGAATAGTCAAACACTATTCGGCGCTGGGACAAGCTTTAGCGGAGCTAAGCGTGGCGATCGCCAAGGTTTTTGAAGTCAACTCCTTACTTACTAAGATAAAAGAGCAGAGGAACGCCTTTTGGTAGAGCACAGTTTTGTCAAAATTAAGAACAGAAGTACGAAGGCTTATCAACAGAACAAAACAATCCGGAAACTGAGAAGAGTATACCAGGGTGCTAGCTACCTGCAATAAATAAATCAGGAGAGTTAACAGCCCAGCGCATGTAGCAGCTAGATTACATAAGGCTCTAACGAAGGACGGTGTCAAGATTAACATTCGTTGAGTAGACCGGATGGAACGCATAGGGCAACCGCATGCAAAGCTAATACCTTGGTAAGATCGCCAGAGACTATGTGATAGTATATAGAGGGGACTAAATCTGATAGACACTTAGTGCACATCTGTGGGACTAAAACTCAATCTTAGTAAAACTACTCTTGTCCTGTTCACCAAGAAAAAAAACTTAGCGTGATACCCATCATCATGAGGGTCTTCATAATGAAATCTGCACAGAAGACAAAATGCCTTGGAGAGTTCTCGATAGCAAACTCGTATGAAGAAACCAAATGAAAGTAGTGGTAAGCGATGCCGTAAGAGCTGTGATGGTATGCAAAAATGTTGCGGGTAACTTAAGGGGTTGTTGACCAGGTATCTTAAGGTTAATGTATACCATGATAGTGAGACCATTCATCACTTACGGAGCAGTCACATGCAACAAATGAGTCCAGCTCAGTGCTGGGTTGAAAGTTGAAAGAGGTGCAGAGTATCTGTATAAGGTGGGGAATGAAAACATGTCGGCCCACGTCAACGGATATGCTAATAGGACTGCATCCACTCCACTTGCCGATTAAAGAAAAAAGCAAAAAAGCGGAGTGAAGCAGTGAATCCACTACGTACTATCTGAGTGTCGATGCAATTCAATGGTATGAGGAAGGTTCAAAAACCGAGGTAGATGTGGGCGTAAACGGAATCGTGACATTTAACCCTACGAAGACAAAATCGTGCGTTTTGTCCCATAAATCCTCACTGTATAGATGCAATGCAACGATTTCCAGGCAACCACTATTAAGCTCACCTACTCTTAAGCTATGGGATACTAATATCAACCACAAACTTTAATGGTATGATAATATTTTTTGGCAAAATTGGGGTACCAATGACTTGGCTTCCTACATCGTTGTAAAAGCTTTTTCTCTCCATCCGAAATTACTATACGATCTATTATGCACATATACGACCGATCCTCGAGTTCGACTACATTTTATGGGCTGCAGCATCAGAAATCTTTTTAAATTTTGCCGACAGAGTTCACAGGTATGCAATGAAGCTGATCAAATGATAACATCGGATGTGGATTCACTGCATAATAGTAGAGTAGTTAGAACTCTTACACCATTTTACAGATTTTACAAAGGTAAATGCTCTAAAGAAATTAATAACTTAATACTTCTATTACGTCAATTTCCATTACGTCCTCCTTTACGTCGCGAGCCACAAGACAATCTTCGCATTCCCATACGCATACCTTAGAGGTCTCATATGTGAGAAAATCTAGCCATAAAAACTCCTTCCTTGCACGTTCCGTATACAAGTAGAATCAATTACCAAACCTTTTTTTCCCTGCTACCTACAATCCCTAAGTTTTTAAATCCACAATACATCAACACCATTGCCCTAGTCCTAGCCCAAGACCTTAAATACCAACCTTTTAACTTTCTTTTCCTATTTCCTAACACATTCATCGAAAATTCGAGAATCTAAGTGAATAACCCGAACTACAAAAAAAAGTAATGGAAAAAATCGCATATTTGGCTGCAAACAATTTTCGTCGAATATGGAAGGAATATTCATATATTGTAATGGAGAACTGGGCCCATTGGAAACACCAATGGATCAGTAGAGGTAGGCCGCGCACCTAGCGAGGCTGATATCCCTGATCTAGCTTCAGCATGTGGGTTTGAGGAAGTATGCCTGCCACCCCAGCACAAATAAACAGTGTGCGCGTATTTCGAAAAGAATTCAGGCCAAAAGAAAACAAAATGGAAAAAAGCGACACTGGCGACCCCCAACAACGAAGAAATCGTGACTGTCACGTCACTCATTATTATATTTTATTTATTTAATACACATACTATCAGGTTACAACACCGTTTGTAAACAAAACAAATAAAAGAAAAATTTCTAAAGTGATCCACCCCATAATTGGCCCAGATGCCACTCCTCATTCCTTGGCAATTAGCTGGTCAACCCATCTAGTTTAATGCAATCGTTGTAATCTTGGATGTTGTAACCACAGAGAACCGCAGTGATTTTGTGTTACTAGATAATAATCCTTCCAATGAACACTGTATTTCTATTGATGTTAAATAAAGCTTTAAATTTAAAAAGATGAAATATAATTGTTAACTTTTTTTGATTTTAATTAGTCCTAAAATGTGCTGGCGGGAATCTCTAGATGTCAATTTAAGCGAAATTAGTCAAAATACCAGATTTGCTACCAATTAAAAATAGCAGATTTAATTAGTTTCAAAATATGCTGGTGGAAATCTCTAGATGTCTATTATAGCGAAATTAGTCAAAATATCAGATTTGCTACCTTAAACAGGCCATAAATCGAAAACCAAAAAATTTTAAATACGAAACGCCAATTATGCTATAACTTGAGTACGGGTACTCCTTTGGACCCACCTTTCAGTTTATATACCATTCTCCAAGATTTGCGACAACTTTTTTTGTCGCCAATATGTGCCGGTACACAATCTCTGGCCCCTCATTCTGAAATTTTTTTTTAGAGCTTATGCTTAAACAAGATAAAAATGTTCAAGCGTTAACCCCAAAATGTCCCCGGGCTTCGAGATACAGCCCTTCTAAATTTTTCCACTTATGTGTTGGAACGTCCAGAAGGGAGGCAGATTGGAAGTCCAGAAGGGAGGCAGAGGATAAGTATATTTGGAAGAAATATTTGAAATGAAAAATTAAATGGACCTCTTCATACATTTGATCCCTCTAAAGGTCATCACGGTGGAGCTATGAATAATTTTTTAAAATTGTTATTCATATTTTGAGTTTTTTGTATGGGAACCCTCCTAAGGGTTGCAGATGGGGTGTGGATGACTGGATGAATTTATTTATTTTATGAAAACTCAAAAGAAAATGCCACCTACTTAAAATTTTAATGTCACCTCGTTAATATTTTTTTGACAACTCCATATTTACAACTCATCAAATCATCAGTCGGATTCTCGTATTTGGGTAATTCTTTTATAAACCGAACACCTTTCTGACCAACCCATTTTTGATTCGGCTGAAATTTTTTTAGGGGTTTTTTAACGAAAAAAAAAGATATACGTGTTCGAGGATTTTTTTTTTTGGTAAATAGCTGTTCTAAATTTCGAGAATTTCGTGATTTTTGGCTTGAAGACTTATTTTCAAAAATTCATAACTTCGCTTTTATAGTCGATAGAAGCTTTTTCTTTTTTTTATTTGAAAGTTAAAAGATGGAATTTTTTAAAAATGAATATTTTCAACTAAAGTTATTAAAAAGTTCCAATTGTTATAAACAAATAAAATGTTAAAATTAAATTTTAACCATTGCTTCACCCATAAAATTAGTTTTTAATACAATCATCGTATTCAACGTTTAATTTCCCATAAAAATAGCATTTTTTTTAATGGAGAAATGATATTTACTGTTAGAAGTAAATTAATTTATCGAGCGCGGGACGACAAAAAATGTGTCATTCTTTTACATACCGAACAGATTAGGACTAAATGTGACTAAGACATTTTTGATTCAGCTGAAAATTTTTTTACGGGTGCTGTATAAACATAGCAATATACTTGTTTGAGGATTTTTTCTTTTTTTTTTTTAGGGGAAATAAAGCGGTTCTAAATTTTGAGAATTTTGTGATTTTTGGCTTGAAGACTTGTTTTCAAAGATTCATAACTTCGGCTCTGGTAGAGATAGAAACTTTTTGTTTGCTTTTTTTTAAGAATAGAGATGCAATTTAAAAAAAACTGTTATTTATAAAAATTAATAATAAATACCTATTGTTATAAACAAATAAAATTTTAAAATCAGTTTTTAGTCATTATCTAAAATAAATAAAGAGTGTTTAGTGTAATCATCGTATTCTACGTTCAATTTTCAATAAGAAACGTATATTTAATTAATGGAGAAATGAGTTTTACTGTTACAAATAAGTTAATTTTTCCAGCGCCGGACGACGAAAATTTATAAAATTTTTTACCGTCTCGCGCTCGATAAATTAGTTTATTTTTAAGTCTTTTAGTCTATTTCTCTTTTAACTTTCAAATAATAAAAGAAAAAGCTTCTATCGTCTATAAAAGCGAAGTTATGAATTTTTGAAAATAAGTCTTCAAGCCAAAAATCACGAAATTCTCGAAATTTAGAACAGCTCTATTTACCAAAAAAAAAAAATCCTCGAACACGTTTATCTTTTTTTTTGATAAAAAAACCCCTAAAAAAATTTCAGCCAATTTAAAATTGGGTCGGTCAGATTTTGTCCTAATCTGTTCGGCTTATAAAATAATTACCCATTTATAATTATTACAAACATCGAAAATGATGCGTTCGTAATCAACATTTAGTAATAATGAACGTTTAGTAATATTATTGGGTGAAAACGTAGAAATCACTGTCGCAACTGATAAAACATCCTCATAACAATATATAAACATGGCTTTCACAATATAATTACCATCGAAGAATTTGATAATGCGATTTAGGATTTGTGCTTAGAAAACTCGAACAAAGGTTTCAACCACTTAGGACTGCTAATATCGAATGCCGGAATTGATCGGCTGCTGCTACTTGATTTGATAAATAGTTGCGTGGTGAACAAAATTACAATACGTAAATGATCTTTAGTTGTATGTATGTCCAATTAAATATTTCTAATCTAACGCTTGAGCAAAAACTGTCAATAACGGCCGATTGGATAAATGAAAAATCTTCTTCTTAGATGCGCCATGAATTACAGGTAAAACGTTCCTAATTAGATTAATTTTGACAACAATCAGATTACAAAATAAAATAGCTTTAGTTCTTACCTCGTCCAGAATAGAAGCGACAGTGCTACCAGGTGAAAGAACTGCTCATTCCGCTTTGAAATGCTGGTTGATATAATAAATTCACGACAAATTTTATTGTCTCATAACATTGGCAATTGTGTGACATCAATAGAAGAATTATTTAAAAAAAAACAATTTTACAATATTCCAACTAATCATAAGAATCACTATTGACTGAGTGGTCGAGCTTTTCTTGCCACCGACAACAGAGATGTCAACACGGTCAACGGAACAACAATATTATTCAGTATAATATTCAAAGCGATGCAGTCACCGACAAGTCCATAGAATTCGTGTTCTAGCAGCGGCAAACCAGAACACAGACACATATTTCTGCAACTTAAAGCAATTATGTTCTCCATTTTCGTGTTTCTGTCTTTTAACTGTACTCTTGATTGTATATTTTTTGTCTTCGTCCATAAAAATATATGTGTAAAAGTCATTCATTCTTTGTTTTCAAAATTCCAGCTGGTCTGGTTATTGATTTCCCTAAAAAAATAACAATCAACTCTCTTTTGTATTCAAATATCCCTTTTTTAAGGACCCCGTTTTATTTTCTTGGCATTTATTTATATAGTGCTTGCATACATACACAGAATTTCATTCTTTAAGAAATAAAATTTTAATTCTCTATTAACATATTCCAATAAGATTTGTTTGATTAATATTTATTTTGGTAAAATCAAAACAAAAAGTGAAATCGAAAATGTCTGACTTTGGAATATAATATTATTTTTTTTTATTAATCAAGATTCTCTGTTTTTGGCATGATGATGTCATTTGATCATTGTTGGGTAATAAAAATACTAATAAAAAATAAAAAAGAGAAACAACTGAGATAAACTCTAAAAAATCTTAAAAGCAGGGTTTCATATGGGATAGTCAATATTGTATGTGGAAACTAAAATTGTACTAAAAATAATATTTGATACACTAAGCTGCTAAGAGATGGTAGAATTTGTTTGGTTATAAATAACTTTCGCACATGGGCGAGCTAAAAGTGTAAAAATTACATTTCAATATCACAATTTGGTTTTAATAAATTTTACAGATAGATATCCATTATTTTTATAAGACGAAATTTTGAAGCAATACCTAATTTCTTATTTCCGATGAATTCTAATTATTCATTCACAATACTCATATTCACAATACCAGTGGCGAAGCGTGCTTCTGAAACTAGGGTAGACATATTCAAAAGTTTTATTAATTTGCCAGTAGAAACTAATTATAGTACATTAAGATGAGAGGACAGAAAGCTAAGGTTTTTGGAGGTATGTGGAGTTTGTGAGTCGAAGCACCAACCGAGATTTGCACCCACATTTAAAATGACTTACGTCCGTGCATCATATACTATGTTTAGTATTCGCCACAAGCAAAATATTTCAAAAAAGATTGTTCAATCTAAATCAAAATTAAAAATTTTAAAAATTTTGAAATAAAAATATTTTGTACAAAAGATAAAGGATATTGTAGATTAACAAAAACATTGTTTTAAGTTTTAGGTTAGAGGGATTAAACATAAAATTCTTTGTAAAAGTATAAATAAACTTTTTCAAAATTCTAAATATATTCCAACAATTATAATAAAATCCAAAATTTAAACTTTTTCAACATTCCAAAAATTTTCTAAAAATTATTAAAAAATCAAAAATTGAAACTATTTTCAAAATTCCAAAATTGATGCAAGAACTATAACAAAATCAAAAATTCAAACTTTTCCTAGAACTCTTAAAATATTGCAATAATTACAACAAAATTAAAAATTCAAACTTTTCCCAAAATGCCAAAAATATTGCAAAAATTATAACATAATCAAAGATGAAACTTTTTTCAAAATTGTAAAAATATCCCAAAAAGTAATCCAAAATCAAAGATTCAAATTTATTTTCCAACTGTTCCTGTTATTCAGAAGTCGTAGAATCGAATTCAAAATCACACAATCACACAAAAAATTGCTCAAGAAACATCTAACTAATAATTACAATTTTTGTCAAATATGTTTCCCATAATATGTTTCTCAAAAAATTTGGAAGCAAAATATATAAACAGAAATAGACATAAACAAAACTGTCTATCCAAGAAGGAACAAAAGTTGAAAATTTGTTGTTGTTGCTATTGCTTATTTTGGTAGTCATAATTTGAAACGTCTACTGATGTTTCTCAACAAATTTGGAAACATAAATAGACAGAAACAAAACTGTCTATAGGAACCGTGCATTGCTATTTGATTCGACCGTCGCGCTTTAAGTGTTAGAGTCTGTAAGTATTGGTTCTTTTTTTCAACCAATTACACGTTAAACAAATTTTATGATCTAGCATTCCTTTCGGATTATTCGATTATTTTGTTGTTTGTGAAAATATTAAAATGAAAATAAAGTAAATTAGACACTAATTATGCGACATTTTATACAATATACATAAATATTTATTAAAGTTTACGCAACAGGAACGGAGATTTTTAATAATATTAAAGAAAAAGTACGATTTGATTTAATATATGTAAAACGACAAACGTCAAACTAATTTCAAATAGAACCAAAAGTTTGTATACTCAACACTTGGCACGTAACAATCAGATACGCACGATCCCTATCCAAGAAGGAATAAAAGTTGAAAATTTGTTGTTGTTGCTATTGCTTATTTTGGTAGTCATAATTTGAAACGTCTACTGATGTTTCTCAACAAATTTGGAAACAAAAATAGACAGAAAGAAAACTGTCTATCCAAGAAGGAACAAAAGTTGAAAATTTGTTGTTGTTGCTATTGCTTATTTTGGTAGTCATAATTTGAAACGTCTACTGCAGTGAGAAAAACATTTTTGTTTGTTTGTACATGAAACTGGGAAACGTTTATATTAAAGTTTCGGGAACATAGTTGAATTGTTTTTGTTCTAATTATTGTATTAAAACTTAATGATTTTCTTAGAACGTTTGAAAAAATAGTATTAGGTCGACATTATGCGAGCAATATGAAAATAAAGTTTCATATTTATATTATGTTTGGGTAGACACTGTCTAGTGTGTCTATACCGACGCTTCGCCACTGCACAATACTCATATTTACTTCGGTTTTGAAAAAATTACTTCGGTTTTGAAAAAACCTAAAGTGAAACTCTTACCCCCACTTTTTTGGCATTTCTCGACGATTCAGATTACGATTTAGATTACGACGATTCTAAAAAAGCAAAAAAAAATGTATGTCTATCTGCCGGCCGTCCGGCCGTCACAGCCGACGAAATCTAGAAAACGGATTTCAAAAATTTTTTTCTAAAAGTAGTTTTACTCAATGGGAAGAGCCGAAAAGACGATATGTTCGATAACTGTACCGGAAGTCTGTCAAAAAAATCGTCAAGTGTGTCAAAACAAGGAAATTTGCAAATTTTCTTCTTAAAAAACGTTCATTTTAAGTGATTACGAATAGAAACATTGAATTTGGAGAAATCTTGATGGTCGGGATTGGTATGTGAGATCAAAAACTAGATTATTGCATTATAAGTTTGTCAAAAAAATGTTGCAAGTGTGTTAAAAGAAAGATTTTTATTTATTATTTAACCCAATTTTTTGGGAAAAAATAAAATTAATAGTTTGTATGACATGAAATTTTATTATTATTATGGAGAATTATGGTATTATAAGTTTGTCAAAAAATGTTGTTCTCAAAAACCAATCTGAAATTAAAAATTTCCTAATGTTGTCTATATTTCCTAACCAAAAATATAACAACATATTGACTTTACGTCAGATATTAAGTTTCGCATTGATTGGCAACAATCAATAATGACTTTACACTCGTGACTTAGGATGTTGATTAGAATGTTGACTTCGATGTTAACGAAATATTCTCTCATCCTATGAATTCACACATCGTAATATCTAGAAATTTAATACAAAAAATACCAAATAAATACAATTTTCAATATGTAATCATAGATGAAAAATTCAACTTAAGTAAATATGAAAAATGATGAAGTTTCAATTTAGAAATTATCTGAACATCAAAATTAAAATATGTTTCGTCATCGCCGCTTTGGCTAAGTTGTGTAAGACACACGGAATTTGAACAATGTGTCTCTGATGAATGTAGTTCAAATTCTGACAGGAAACACAACAAAATTTTTTCTAAAGGAATTTTAGAGGAAATGAAAAGTTATTTCGAATTGCAAAATTCAAGTGATTTCCAATATGTACTTAAGCTTAATTGTTCTCAAAAACCAATCTGATTTTTATTTATTTTTTTACCCAATTTTTTCAAAAAAATAAAATTAATTATTTGTATGAGATGAAATTTTATTATTATTATAGAGAATTATGGCATTATAAGTTAAAAAAATACTGTCAAGTATGTCAAAAGAATGATTTTAATTTCTATTTTTAGAAAATAATAAAATTAGTTATTTGTTTCAAATGAAATGTAATGAAAATTATATTATCATTATTGAGAATTTTATTGCATTATAAGTTTTTTAAAAAAAATATTGTCAAGTATGTCAAAAAAATTATTTCATTTATTTTTTTAGCTAATTTTTTGGAAAAAAAATTTAGCTGTTTGTAAATGTAACATGGAAATTTTTGATTTTGTTGTAGTTTTTGAAATATTTTTGGAATTTGAAAAATGCTTGTATTTTTGGTTTTGTAATCATTTTTGCAATATTTTTAGAATTTTGGAAAAAGCTTTAATATTTGATTTTGTTATAATTTTTGTAATATTTTTAGAATTTGGAAAAAGTTTGAATTTTTGAATTTTTAAGAATTTTTAGAATATTATTAAAATTTAGAAAATGTTTAAATATTTGATTTTATTCTAATTTTTGGAATTCTGAAAAAAGTTTCAATTTTTGATATTGTTATAATTTTTGAAATATTTTTAGAATTTTGGAAAAAGTGTGAATTTTTAAGAATTTTCGGAATATTATTAGAATTTAGAAAAAGTTTGAACATTTGATTTTATTCTAATTTTTGTTATATTTTTGGAATTTTGGAAAAAGTTTCCATTTTTGATTTTGTTATAATTTTTGCATTATTTTCAGAAATTTTGAAAAAAGTGTTAATCTTTATTTTGTAATAATTTTTGGAATATTTTTAGAATTTTGAAAAAACTTTGATTTTATTTTATTTTTACAATATTTTTGGAATTTTGAATGAAATATGAATTTGTGATTTTGTAATATTTTCTCGAAACGCTAAATGGAGAGGTTTTTGAGTAGTTTGCCAATTGTATCATCTTTTCACTAAATTATGTTAATTTATGATCTCTTATGATTTTCCGACAACGTATTGACGTTTCGTGTTAGTTTTGTAATAAATTTCTAAACAGAGATAAAAAAGTCAGACAAGTGCAAATAAAATTCGCTCGTCAAGGGTTCCGTGAATGTAACGAAAACAATATCAAAATAATTAACATAAAGTTGTATTGTAAAGGGTTTATATTGCCAGACCATAGACACATAAAAAATAAATGGTTCATCGTAAATATCAATAGTAAAATTCATATTGAAAGATATATCTTTCTATAATTTTGTGAAAAGATTCACCCACTTCACAGTAATATAACAGCAACAAGTAGTAAAAAACTTTATGTTATTTAATTTATGTTATATCAATATTTTATTAATGATATTTTATACCGTCATGTGAAGTAAAAAACTATTTTAAATTTGTTTTATTTAAAATTAGACATGTTTCGATAATTTTAAAATTATCATCATCAGTATATTAAAAAAACCCGCGAACAACTTATGCTATATATAAAAACTAAAAAGTTTTTATATATAGCATAAGTTGTTCGCGGGTTTTTTTAATATACTGATGATGATAATTTTAAAATTATCGAAACATGTCTAATTTTAAATAAAATAAATTTAAAATAATTTTTTACTTCACATGACGGTATAAAATATCATTAATAAAATATTGATATAACATAAATTAAATAACATAAAGTTTTTTACTACTTGTTGCTGTTATCAATAGTAAATGTCAATGTCATCTAAATTGATCGAAATGATATAAAAAATATTACTTTAGGTTAAATGTTATCCATAGCTGTTTATGGTAGCTTAGGAACAACTCAGTTCTGTTAATCAACGACGAAATTTAGGGTTTAGGGTGGTGTTAACACTAAAAATAGGACTTTTTTGACAATAATTCAAAAACGGTGCATCGCAAAATTCTAAAAAAAATTGTAATGTTTCTTAATTTCGGTGCTCTTTCAATTGACACCCCACTTTACTGGGTCAAAAAACCTTTTTTCACCTTCCCCACTCCCATCCCCTAAACACATAGAAATAAAATCACTTGAGGCTTCGCTATATTTTTCGTTAAGGGTTTATCAAATTTCCTATATCTATGATTTTTTTCAAATTTTTCTGTCAATCAACGAAGAAACGTATAGGGGGGACCAACTTTTTGTGGCACTTTTTTGAGAATAATTCAAAAACTGTGCATCGCAAAATTCTAAAAAAAATTGTAATGTTTCTTAATTTTTGTGCTCTTTCAAATGACACCCCACTTGACAGGGTTTTAAATGATTTTTTTATCCCTTCTCATATCCACACCCTTAATAAGTATAATTATTAGTATATGGTACTTCACTATATTTTTCTTTAAAAACTTACTAATTTTTCTATCATTCAAAATACTTTTTAAGATTTTTGATTATTTAGGCTCGGAGCTAATCAAGGAAAGAAAACATACAGAAAACGCTATTATTTAGATTTACACAAAAAATGGTGGGGTGTAAAATTCCAAAATATATTTTTTAGAAATACTGCAGTGAAGCCCTTTCATATGATACCCTACTTGACTCAATATAAAAATTTATTTTCTCAAACGCCTCACATCGTAGCCCTGTTAACCAAACGTCCACTTGTGTGGACAGATTTGTTTTATACGCATGCCAAATTTCAAGTTCATTGGATTTATATTAATCGAGATAGTCGAAATAATGTGAAAAACACGTTTTACTCTCGCCAATAGTGTTCCGTATAAAAAACGGAACCCTAAAAATAAAAGTACTTTAACAAAGAGTTATGTTCGATATACATCGCTGCCCAAAACTAAAAACAATGTCCTCATAATAGTTTTATGCCGAAATGATATCAAAATCCTTAACCAAAACCGAAGTCTTGATATCTCAGAGCTTGAGATTTCAGCCCCTCCATATTTTCGAGTTGATATTTGTTCGTTTTTAAAAAGCAGTTTTATAGTAATCGGTTGATACTAAAATTTTAGCTTATTTGTATATCAGCGTTTAAAATATTTTATGAAACTGTCTTTAATATAGTTAGATTAGATGAGATTGGATTATAAAGGGTTGCGCGAGGCGGAACTTGTCCTGGCACGCAGACTCTACGGTTCATAGCGCCGTGTCCGAATTTAGCATCATAACAAAAATTCCACAAACCTCTCTGTCTGGTTAATGAAATCCAAGATCGAATGAATTGACGACAGTTTGATGGTGTTGGTCTACAGTCTTAGAGCCAAAAATCCTAGTTCTCATACTCGAAAAGAGAATTCACACAAAAAGTGCTCAGAGTCTTCCTCCTCTTCAGGCCAACAATCACAGAGTTCCATCGTAAAAAGGTATTCATGACCTGTTAGGACTGCGATAAAAACATGTTCATGTCCTGTAAGGACACCGACAACCGAGCTCAGAGTTTTCCACTTCAGGCTTAAAAGAAAATTAATAATTTTATCCGAAATGCATCATAATTTGTCTGCCTTTTGGTGACGCCTTCCACAAAGCATTCATCTTAAGGTTCGCATCCATCATCCTTGAATAATGACAAGGCAAACTTTTGGATGATCCCAAGGCGAGTTCAGGGCCAGAAAATTTTATGACCACTTCTACCCTTGCTAATTCATCCAGTTTTACGTTGCCCGAAATGCCACTATGACCTGGAACCCAACGCAATGTGACATTGTGGAGTTGAACTATTCTATAGAGATTTTTCCTATACTCATTGAAGAGTTTAGAACTAGTTTCCGGGTTTATCAACCAGTCAGAGGCGTAGCTAGGGGGGGGGGGGCGAGGGGGGCGGTCCGCCCCGGGTGTCACCCGTTTTGGGGTGACACCCGAACGTAAAAAACTTAAACAAACCATCACAATGTTTTCAACGATAAATCACTTCGAAACCGTTTTGGGGTGACACCCGAACGTAAACAACTTAAACAAACCATCACAATGTTTTCAATGATAAATCACTTCGAAACCGTTTTGGGGTGACACCCGAACGTAAAAAACTTAAACAAACCATCACAATGTTTTCAATGATAAATCACTTCGAAACCGTTTTGGGGTGACACCCGAACGTAAAAAACTTAAACAAACCATCACAATGTTTTCAACGATAAATCACTTCGAAACCGTTTTGGGGTGACACCCGAACGTAAACAACTTAAACAAACCATCACAATGTTTTCAACGATAAATCACTTCGAAACCGTTTTGGGGTGACACCCGAGCGTAAAAAACTTAAACAAACCATCACATGTTTTCAACGATAAATCACTTCGAAACCGTTTTGGGGTGACACCCGAACGTAAAAAGCTTAAACAAACCATCACATGTTTTCAATGATAAATCACTTCGAAACCGTTTTGGGGTGACACCCGAACGTAAAAAACTTAAAAAAACCATCACATGTTTTCAACGATAAATCACTTAGAAACCATTTTAACCAGGTTATCCATATAATTTTAATTTATAAATTGTGATAACTTATAAATGTGTCCTATAAATGTGTTATTGGTTCAAAAAGAATCTATTCTACTTTTAAAAATTTTTATTCTACTTTATTTTATTCTACTTTTAAAAAAACGTAATAAACGTGAAATAAAATTTTAACAATATTAATCGAATCAACATGTTGAGCATTGAATACCATCACCACAATTGCTCAATAGCTTTGAATATTCCTATAGATACTATATTGACCGTTTTTTACGATATATTATTTAGTATGCAAGCATGATTATTTAATGACCAGGTCTGAAAACACATATGCTGAATAATGTATAGGAAAAGTGGTTTACGTCGAAAATGTGGCACCCTTTGTCGATAGGGTGGCACCCCTGAGTTACAATGTCTCTATTCCAAAATTATTTCTAAAATATCCGCTTAACCTTACTACCTAATATATGTTTTACATCTCAAACAAATTAATTGCAAACACCTAAGGAAACTAACAAACAATCAAATTATCGTGTTTGTAAATGATCTAAAAATAATTTTTTTCCTTTATCTTGAAACTCAAAGAATAAATTGAAATAGATCGTTTTTCAATGGACACAAAAATAATTGCTGTGGAATAAAATGGCAGTTATGCAATTACTGCAGTTTTGCAAATTTTTGTAGGTTGATACATACTCATACTGTTTGTTTTCAGTTTTATATATTTATATATTTGAAATAAATGAAAGTCTATCATTTAAAATTACATTTTGTTGGGTTTTAAATCCCTTGGAAATTTCAAACTCATCAAGTGATTCTTTTAAAGATCCTTGGCTACATAAATGTAAAGCCTTCAATTTTTTTTTAAAAGTGGTGTAGCTATTGTTATTAACTACGTAAATGGTTTGCAAAAATAAACTTTAAATTTTGTTTATTTTTCTTCTAATACTACGTTCATATTACGATGAAATCAAGCTCGAAATCACCCAAAATTAAAGATTTCAAAAAACTGTTCACATTATCATTAACATGATTAAGTTTGAAATCTATTTGCATATATTCCAAATCTGTGAAAAAAATTTTAATTTCAGCTATGTTAAAGATATCCAAATAGATTTGTCTGTTTTGTTTTTACTTTTTTTTGAGTCCAAACCTCCATCTAAAGAAAAATTTTTTTGTATGATTCAAAATTTTATTAAAATTTTGCAATAGCCATCTTTTTATTTGAATTCAAAACAAAATATTTGATTTATTAAATGTCACTTTTGAAGTAGGGCTGTATTTTTTTTCGAAAATCAAATGTTCAGGGGTGCTTAGCGTGATTTAGAATGGATTTGATTTAAATCAACTTTCGACATGATTTTAGTTTTGTATGGAAAAATTAATCAAAACAAGCTGATAATCAAACTGAAATCAAAAATTGTTTAAAATCATGGCAATGTGAACGTAGTATTAGGAAGGTATTCCTTAAATCAGTCTTTAAAACATTTTCCGGTTTTCCCGATGTAAAATTTTTCACAAAAATCACATTTGATTTTGTAAATTATTGAGCATGATTCTAATTGAATATATAATTTTGGTTTCAATTCTTTATATAAAATATCTTTTAGGATTTCGTACTTATATTTTTTTAAATAGTTCCTTATAATATTAGGCTATGATTTGTATATTCCATTTTATCAAATATTATTTATAGTCCAGGAATATTAGGGGTTTCACCTCGGAATGAGAGATAGTCAGCTATAAGCTTGTATAGCACTTTATATAGCATTTTTTGAATCGGGACTTCAGGTTGACCTCGAATGATACTCTAAATAGTTGAACACTGCGCGCGCTCTGCCCTCTATCTCGAAAATGGTTCAATATATAAAAAAATGTTTAAACAAAAGTTGTAGATAATTTATTCCTCTACAATATTTATAATACATACAAATAGCATAGAGCCCATAGGAAACGAGATAATTGCAATAAATGTGTAAAAAATGGATTTTTTGACCTTTGACCTTGGAATTTCTGTAGTCGCGGACACCCTACGATAAGTAGGTTTTGAGACAAGATTTAGGGTGCCAAAATAAAAGTTTATACAAATTTATAGCTGACTATCTCTCATTCCGAGATACTTGCCCTTATTTTACTAATTTTCCTGGACTATTAATATAAGTTGTTACAAGGAAATTTAAATAAATTAATTTTTTCGGCGGTGTATTTAGTCGTTAACACAGTGTACTTATTATGAAAAATGTACCTATTATGTATCCTACAAATGTATTTAGAATTAATGCTTTGCTGATACCTATACTATAAATAAAAATATTTTTTTAGATTTCGTTTAGCAAATATCCCAAAAAATAAATATGCCACGAGTTCATACTTTTTAAAGAAAAAGTTGGTTCCAGCAGAGAAAGACCAAATCTATAAATATGTTACAAAACCCGATGATATCCAAGGTTCATCAAAAGAAACTGATTATCACGTTGATGCAACGAATGTTTCAGAGAATATTGGCTCATCTTCGGAAAGTAACAGCAACAATACAGAATTAATAATGATAACCTATGAGGACGAATTAGAAAGGAATAATGAAAATGACAGTGATAATGCCGCTAATGCTTCTACTATCGAATATAGTATTTGCGTGGGTGAATGAATCACTTCAGGACTTAAGAGATGTATCACATTGGAGTATACTCGTCTCTGGTAATGTTCGCATTGAAATCATAAAAAAAGAAAGTGAACATTTTCAAAATAGAGAAGGGTCGTTTGTTACTGTATCTAGACACGAGTTGGACATAAAAGGTTATGTTCGCCATCTTTCTAAAGAATGGTTTTATAAAATGATGAATAATGGTGAAAAAATTCTACGGCCATGGATTGTTTATTCTCCTGTAAATAATAACTTGCGTCCTGTATTGCTTCTGTTGTCGTGTATTTGCTGTCACCAATAATAATAATACAAAATCAACATTTACTACTGGATATCAGAAGCGGTGGAAACTAAATCCCAAAGTGGCCGACCATGAAACTTCAAATGAACATCTGGAGAATTTTGAAAAGTGGAAAACTTTGGAAATGAGGTTAAAAATTCATAAAACGATACGAGACGCAGCCTTGCAATTAATATATAATAAAAAACAGAAGTGGAAACATCTTTTATCAAGATTATTGGATATAAATTTGTTTTTATCTAAACAAAACCCAGCATTTCATGGACATGATGAAGGACAAAGTTCTTCAAATAAAGGCAATTTCCTAGAAATAACCAAACTATTGTCAAAGTATGATGTAGTGTTAAAAGAACACATTTTGAATTTGGAGCATGGTAAATCACCAAAAGTATCATATTTGTCACCAGATATACAAAATGAGTTCACAAATGTTTTAGCGATCCACGTAAAGTTTAAGCTTGTCAACGAAATTAAATCGGTTAAATATTTTGGAATTATGTTTGATAGCACACCTGACATTTCACATATTGATCAAATGTCAGAAGTGATTCGTTATGTGAAAACTGATGGTAGTAAAGTGGAAATCAAGGAAGTATTCCTTGGATTTTTTCTTTTGCATGGAAAAAAGCCGCTGATTTAAGCGATGAAATTCTTACACTGAAAAAAAAATTGAAGTAATAATAACCTCATCTCGAAAATGGCAGTTTATTATTCATGGAAAGAAAAGATATTTACAAACAATTTCACCGTGATTGGGACAACTACTCAGTACTCAGTAACATTTTCCTGATAACAGAATGAGGTGTAATTAAAATATAAAGTGCTATCCAATATAACAGTAGTTGAATAAAGTTAATAACTATTTCCATGAAAACATATTTCTTTGGCCTTATATCATGAATTTTTCATTTTAAAATTTAAGTATTTGAGATTAATTGAACTATATTTTATTTTCACATAAATATTTCATGTGATTGTCTCAACTGCATCGGCTTATCATTGTACGGTTGTTGAATCAATCTCGTATTTCGATTCGCTATATCTGCCCGCACGGTGAGGTTGAGATAACTGCATTCCGATTGGAAATAGGACATGTTTTTTTCAGTGTAAAAATCTTGAAAATGATGGTATAGATGTTATGAATTGTCACTCCCAAAGGTTATGATAATGCAGCTGTTATGAGTAGTATACATGGAGAAGTGCAAGCTATTATTAAAGCAAAAAATAACAATGCAATTTTTGTGGGCTGCAAAGATCATTCAATTAATTTATACGGCCAGCACTCGTCAGTGGAAGCCATTTTTACATGTTTTTCTGCTTCGACTAGCCGCTGGGAAGTACTTGCTAAACACAACAAAGCAACTGTTAAAATACTCTTAACAGCGCATTGGAGTGCTCATTATGCTGCAGTAAAAGTATTGGCCGAAAATTTTGATGGGATTGTGGCTGAAATTGAGAAGTTAAGTGTACAACAAGAAAATGTAGACACTAGAGGCGCTGCACAGAACCCTATCAATGCAGCATGTGATTTTTCGTTTCTTTGCTATCTTTTGTTTTGGAATGATATTCTAAGAGAAATAATATCTGTGCTCAGATTGGATTGCAAAGCACGGGCTTGAATATTGATCAATTAGCTACAAAAATAGAGTCAATTCATAACGAAGTCTCATTGTAGAAGAGGCAATAGATCTTGCTGCGAAAAAATCGGAGGACTAGGACATTCCAATGGAAAGCCGTATTCGTCATAAAAACGCAAAAAACGAACGGGTGGTGAGTTTGCCCCTGATGTTGGACTGACACTGAGAGCCAAACTTAAAAAGGACATGTTGGAATGTCTTGACTAGGGTTTCTAATCCGGATATCCGGATATCGAATTATCCGGATTATTCGACCATATTTTGACTATTCGATTATCCGGATACTTTTTTGCAACTATCCGAATATTAAAAAACCCTTTGTTTTGTAAAAAATTAATCAAATTGCGTTGAAAAGTTCAAATAACTATTAACTTGCGTTGCAAAGTTTGTTAGTGGAGTGAAGTGACTACAAGTTTTAAAAATTTATTTACAACTTTAATGTTTTAAAAACTGTAATCATTGAATATTTATGAAACACTTCGTGAATCTGCAGTGTAAAGATATTTTACTAATATTTATTTAATGCTATATTAATTGAAAAAAAATAATGTTTATAAACTTGTGGCCCTGTCAATAAAATCTGAAGTGTTGGCTATTTTTTAAAGTTTACTTCTAAATTATGACTCTAAGGAAATCACTAATGAAATTACTTTTGAAAGTGAAGATGAAGAAAGTCTAAGTAGTGAAGTTTGTATAAGAAATCGTGACTGCAGAAAGTACTTGAGAATGCTATTGCTTGAATTACTCATGTTGAGAAGTATAATGAAGTTAGTTCCATATTGCTGAAAAAAGATTTCGTTTATTTAAATAATTATAAAAAACGGAAGGAAATTTAAATATTCTATATTGCGTATTATTACCAATAAAACCTACATAGACTGCAACGGAGCGGGTATTTTCAATTGCTGGTCTTACCAGGACAAAAATTAGAACTCGACTCAATTTCGAGACATTATAATAAATAATTAATTATTGCAATAATTTTTCTAAAATATGCATTTTTATAAATGCATCAATAACTTCATTAATTTAATTAAATTTATCAATAATTTTATTTTTTTATTATTATTATGTACTATTTGTTACTATTTTTGTTTTTTTATGACTACATAGTCATAAAATAACAAAAATAGTAACAAATCATAAATAATAATAATAAAAAAATAAAATTATTGATAATATTGATACATTTGTATAAAAATTAATTAATATAGATACACGAAAAATATACATAAATGATTTTAATAAAGCAAAGTAAAATACATGTTTTATTTATTGTTTAATTATCCGGATATCCGGATTATCCGGATAATTTATTGTTTATGTATTCGATATCCGGATAACCAAATAGGTCGGATATTTAGAAACCCTAGTCTTGACCGATTCAGTGTTGAACTTCGAACTAGACTGAAGTCAGTTCAAGATTTAGCTTCATTGTTCGAGGTTGTGCAGACAAACACTTAGCTTTTGGCGAACAGTGAAGAGTTAAAATTATCGGTATCAAAATTTACTGGTTTTTAAGATGCGGTATTGGCAACAGAACTCCTCATAGAGATACAAAGGGTGAGGAGGCATTTAAAAGCGGCCAATGTTACAGTTTCTAACTGGGTGTACCTAGACTTTTTGAAATTCATCGTAGAATGGGATTTTTTAGAATTTCTTCCGAATCTTACGGTTGCACTAAAGTTATTTATGACTATTTGCGTATTAGTGGCTTCGTGTGAGAGGAGTTTCAGGAAATTAAAATTTGTTAAAAATTACTTGCGGGCTTATAATAATAATGCTCATTTGTATTAATTAAAAAAAATTATATATTACGTTTATCGGCTTTTTATTATTATTGACAGTTTTTATTTTTGGGGTGACACCACAATATCCGCCCCGGGTGCCACCCATGCTAGCTACGCCACTGCAACCAGTGCTTTAATAGCTGTTTGGCTATCCGAACAGATGCAAATTTGTTTCCTCTGCAAATGCAAGCAAGTTTTTAAGTGCGTGTATTCAGTGATAGCATACACCTCCGCTCAAAGGACTGTACAAACTGTCCAATTATTTGATTCCAAGTACATCCCTGCTCCTGCATTTACATTAAACAATGATTCATCCGTATAGAAAACGTAGATCTTGCTGGATGAACTTTGGCCACCAGGCAACACATGTAATCAGTAATCGGTGGTCTAAAGTAATCGGTGGTCTAACTATTGCTGTATAGATCTATAGGATGATTTCAGGACTATAACCCCTACAACGTCCAAATAATCGGCCAAAAGGAAATGACAGTCATATCAATTTATTTTGTTAAATGAGTATTACTTTTTAACTTTTGTCGAGAGTAATTCCTAAAAACTTAACTTCTTCTAAGTACCTTTACTGAATACTGAAAAGAGACAAACTTGGTGTGGCAGGCACCTTTTCTTTTTGGTAAATAAGACCACGTGTGATATGGCGGGATATACCGATAATCCTTACTCGCCACACCAATCCTCAAATAACTTAAGTGAATTTTGCATCAGATCCACGAATGTCTTTACCAATTGCCAGTACGACAATATCATCAGCGTGACCCTGGAAATAGGGTACCGTTTGATTCAGTCTTTTAAGAAGACTATGAACTACTAAAATCCACAGGAAAGGTGAGAGGACAGCTTCCTGAGGACAGCCTCGTTAAACCGAGACTAAAACAGTTGTATTGTCTATTTCAACAATAGCAATGCGATAGCTCAATATAGACGCAATCCAATTTGCGATCGTGCTGGTAATTCCATGTAGTGATGCGCAGTTCTGATTGATTCGAAGGAAAGTCAATTCTATATCTAAAAAACACCCAAAGCGAATCCTTTGGCATCACGTGCTCGTTGAATTTTAGTATTTCTACCGAGTTTCCAATCTGATATGCATGGGGATTGGTCGAAATGACTTTGCTTCACGTTGGTTTCATCTGGTTTAGGTATGATAAAATCTCTAGGTTTTCGCCACGCTTCTAAGACGAAGCTATATGCCAGACATGCCTTAAAAATATTCAGCAATAATTCAACGAGGCCATCCACATTATTCTGCAGCATACTTGGATAGTTTCCACCAGAATCCGGAGATTTAAACGGGTTGAAGGAATCTATGGCCCATCTCAGAAATCTAATGTTCACCGCATTCTCAACCAAGATCTAATTATTTTTATTTGGAGTAATAATTAGTTGCTCCTTCATTTCAGCAGTGGAATTGCTGCCTGCGATATGTGTACAAAGAAGATGTTGCGCTTTTTCTTCCATGATTTTGTATACCTCCCAGTTGGCATAAGCAGTAAGCCTGGTTGGTATTTGGGTTCTTTTGAGAGTGCTCTAAGAAGTCTTGCTGCCGCAGGATACCTCTTAATTGATTCACAAAATTTCTTCCAAGCACTCTCTCTAGCACCCCGGATGCTGTGAATATAAATACCCGGATACTGTGAATATATATATTCCCTCTGACTAATACGATACGCGATCCAGTCATCGGTATTATTTCTTCGCTTGGTTTTCTTTAAGAGTTTCTTGACTGTAGATCTCACAATTTTCAGTTTTCTGTTCCACCAGGGTCCAGGGTGAGTTTTCTTCATGACGGAACGCTCTGAGTGGACAAGATTCTTCAAAAGTCTTGATCATACACTCTTAAATCCGATACGCAGCATTGTTGGTGTATTGTATACAGTTGATTGATGGATCAATGTTCAGAAACATTTGACTAAGAAGTAATCTTTACATATCTCAATCAGTTAATTTGGGCTTTCTAAAACTTTCTTTTACCAACGTGTCGACCATAAATTAAAAATTTATGCAATTTCGGTCTAACGTGAGAATATCTAGCGATACTCTCCAATTTCAAACCATTCTCGCCAAAACTTGTTGTTGCAGAATGCCACTACTTTAATGAGATTTTGGACTGGAATGGTACCATCGTACGATAGATACAAATGGTCTTGTTTGACCTGATTTGCATTCTGATTTGAGGAATTACCCTCAACATCCACTACTATTTTACAATCTCCAGTTCCAGTGTCATGATCATCTGAAACACTTACCATTGCTTTAAGCCTAGTTTGCGCTATGTATTTGGACATTATCGTACCGAAGCTCTCCGCATTGTGTGCTGTGTCTCATGTGATCTTGCTGTCCAAAGTATAATTGACCCGTTGCATGCGGTGGTATGGTCTCAGATAAATTTCTTTAATATCCTGTGCTTGTTTCTTGTCAACACCACAGATGAGTATACAAGCCAGTGGTTTATTATTTTCTTACTTGAATATACACCTTCCATCCCGTCGTGTCCATACCAGGATTATGTCTTTCCAGTCTAGAAAGGATTTTTCAGGATCCTCTGGAAAACAAGGAATAAACACCGATGCCCTTATCGATTTTGGAAGTTTGCTTTTCTTGTTTCCCTGAAGATTGGCTCGCTCCCACACAGAGAGCTTATAGGAATAGTTTTATACACTTATTATGCAGGGAACTAATTGATTTTATTAATCTGACATACAATTTTAAAGCTAGGTAGTAAGTCTTACTCGAAATGCGATTTCCTTGCTTAAAAACAGTTGGCTTGCTTTTAATATAATCAAGGAATATAAACCAAATATTTTTGTTACCATTCTACATAATCGCAACGAAATAAAAAACAAAGCTGTAGTCTGTTTCCAAGAAAAAGAGTTAAAGATAAACAGAAAAACATGAAATAAAATCATAGAAAATAATGACGTTGATTTTTCCAGAATTTCTCGAGATTTCTTTGTATAGAAATTTTGGATTTACGAAATACAGTTCAAATTATGCTGCGAAAGAGTAAACAGCTCAAATTGATATTGTGTTAAGTGTTATGTAATTATAAACAGAGTTTTAATTATATTTCAAGAGATATTGTTTATTATTTTGGACGCCGCGTTGTACTGAAAATTTTTACAATCAATTTTTGGAGTTTCTAAAGCTATTGTAAAAATATTCTAGATAGGAATAGTATTTTTGTAACATGCGTACAAAATATTCAATTTTGTACTAGAATAAAATACAAGAAAAACTACTTTTCCGCACATATGACTACAAAATATTTTGTAAGCCTGGACCGTAACGCCGCCTGCATGTGAGATTTGTAGTTAAATCTATCCATATATCAATCTATATATAATATTTTTATAGCACTAAAATATCAAAATAATAATTTAAATAACTTACCATATAGTAAAAACAACTTAAATACATTGCATCATTTGTATTGCAAGAAAAAACAATTTATTTAGGTTTTCAAAGTTTACAATTTTGACAGTTCTTATTGGATTCCTATGTGTTGTTTTAGTTAGATTCTTATGTTTATATTTTCGAGCTAGTATAATTTACAACTATTACAACGAAGATGGCGCACTTTAATTATTTAAAAAGCTTAAATTTGTTTATAGCTTTGTTAAATAAATGATTAAATGAACAATTAAATAAATATTTATAAATTTTACGCACTTGTTACAAAAAATAGTGTATATTACTAGTGCGAATGCGTTTTCCAAACGCGAGTTATTTGCCGCACTACCTGCGGTCGTGCGGCAAACTAACTCTTGTTTGGAAAACGCATTCGCACTAGTAATACAATCTACTATTGTTGTATTGTTTTTGGGAATTAGGTTTACCGAATTGAGAGTTTGACTAATTCGATGGAAAGTTTGAGAAACGTACTATTATGTTACGGAAACATTCGGGTTGCACAGATCGAGGTTGTTGTGTCTGAATATTTTCCAGACTATTAAAATTAAAGATCAATCAATGGTTGAATTGAATTAAAAGGGAATTATAATAATCAGATTTCTGCCGAAAATTTGAGAATAAGACAACCGTAGCTAACCTGACATTAATTCGAGACTTTTGCTTGGTTAAAAATTAAACTAATCGCTCCCAGATAAGCTATAGATCCTGTTCTGCTTATAAACAAAACAACAAATTTATCTTTATATAATCGGTGGAGTAAATTAGAAGTTATTGTCACGACTATAGTCATATTGACTAATTATTTAAATAATTATAATTTTAATTGCCAATTTTTGTTGTGAATGAATTTAAATTGATTCTAATCAAATGAATATATTCTATTTCTATTATAAAATAAGCTGCATACAAAATGTATGTTTGATTTAGTTTTTGTTGTCTGTGCAAATAAATCTATTGTTATAATAATTAATTGAAAATACAACTTTTTTAAAAATGAAATTAAAATATATTATTATTTTTAATTTGCTTTTTCTTTTACAACATGTTAATTCAGCAAGTTTCCCGAGTAGGAATGTATTAGAAAATGGTAATTTTGTATAAATTTTCAAACGGTTTTTGTGATGTGTAACTAGTTTTGCTATAAATAAAAATATGTTTTTTTTAAGAAAATCTGAGACGAGAGAAACGTGATTTTGGGGAAACTTTGTCAGGAATGGCAGCTGGAGCCGCAGGTGTTGCTGCTAGTTTTGGTGACGTAATTAGTCAAGGAGCCGCTATGAAAGACGAACAAGATTTTGAAGCAGGTGATTTAGTTTAAGTTATGTAGACCGCATGTGCAACGTATCTTTATATTTCATCGAGAATAATTTAAAAACAGGCAATTAATATTTTATTTCTTGATTCAGGAATACCATTTGCTAATATAAAAGCAAGCCAAAAAGCAGGTGCTGGATTTGGAAAAGCAATGCAAGATGGTCAAGAAAGCTACGACGATGACGATGACCGTCGTCGTAAACGTTCCCCATGCTCTGGTAAACGTAAGCCAACAACACCCGAACCCGATTCTGAACCAGTGGACACTGAACGACGTAAACGACAAGTTCGTGATCCGGATAATGTGAGACAAGTAGGCCAGGAAAGTCGCTCGGTAATACAAAATTTTTTAGATACATGTGTTGATTTTGCTAAAAAAATTGGAAATATGTTCATGCCATCTAACACTAACAATTCAAATCAACAGGAAACAGCTGCAATGGAACAAAGATTTTAATTAATCGTAATTATAATTATTGTTGTTTTTTCCTCTGTAATTTTGATCTAAATCAATATGTGTTACGTGAAAGATAATTAATTTTATTTATTTACATGCTTTGGTTTTTTATTTAATACATTAATGTTTATCTTTTACCAATTAATTTTTTTGTTTTCATTTTGTTTAAGTTAAAAATTCCAAGTATTAAACCATTATAACAGTTTGTGGTTCGTGTCATAGCTGCTCAAAAAGCTTTCATTAAAATTGCCTATTAATTGTCCTTTTACATTAATCTTTATATAATAAAACGTTTTTTGAGTAAAAGAGCCATTTTAGATCTATTTCTTATTTTCCAAGGTAACATTTGCTTTGAGAAAAACTAAAACGTTTTTCCTGCCTGGGGAACCAACCAAGATATAGTCGAAATTGTTTGTTATAGGAAATTTCATTTTTTAAGGCAAATGCAAAACTCAATCATAAAAAACATTTTTATAAAATTGTTGGTATAAAAGCTATTTTATTTTTATAATAATTGAGTAGCTGTAATTGTGATAAAATATAATAAAATACTTAAGTTTAAAACTTAAATTTTATTTTATGTAAAAATGTATTTTCCATCTCCACATAATCGTTCATTTTTGTTTTACCAAATTCATTTGAAAGCTCATCAATACTCCTTTGCACCGAGTTTAAATTACAACATTCATCCTGAATTTCCTCTAATAGATCTGCAGAAGTTGATCGTTTAAAAAATTTCAATGTATTCTTTTTCCTTTCAATCCTTCCTAATGTCTTCGATTCGAACAGTTTCTGTGAAATTGGTGGCGATGATGTTGATTGTTTTAAATATTTCAAATTTTCATAATTATTGTCATTCCGACGACATAACTTACAATTTTTGGAATTCGAATCACAATATTCACATTCCTGTGATACGTTCAGGGATTGATAACCACTATCGGTTAATGGAATTTTTTTCGGAATATCATAATTTTCTTCAGCGATAGATCGTACAATTGTTTTTGGTTTATCATAATTACTACAATTTGATTCTGTTTCTAAATTACATTGGAATTGTGTTGATGTCATTGTCCAACTACGTGACATTACACAATCGTTTGTACTTTGGTTGGATGTTTCTATCGATTTTGTTGTTTTTCTAGGAATAGAAAATGAACTAAAACTTTTTGGTAGAATAACTAATGATTTCTTTTTTTGGTGATAAATATTATTTAATTGGGAGAAAGATGCTGATTGTTGAAGGTTTGAAGTAATTTTTTGTTTTTTAAATTTTCCGTGTGATGCAAGATTTAAGATTTTGGTGATTTCACATCCGGCATCGGTAAGAAAAACAAATATCCCTTGACCACGGGCATTACATTGTGTACCACCTTCTAAACAAAACTTTGGAGTATTTTCAATAACTCCGTATCGCCTGTAAAAGAAAATCGATTTTGTTTTTATCTTTTAAAACAATTGATTATGGAAAATATTTGTAGATGTAGGGTGAATATAAAACTATCAAGCTTGACTAAGGGGTTACATAAATAATAACATTCCCTATGGAAAAGAATAAAAATGTTTGTACTTCCTAACCATATATATTTACCTTAATTTAGATATTTCCCAAACATTTTCCAATTTAGGTGGATTCCCACTGGTCAAACAAAATTTATAATTCTGGATATGTATTCGTACGGTTCCTTGTTGAATTTTTGATTTATTTGGTGATGTTCTTAGTAAAAGTCGAAAACTTACACCATCATAAATGCCGGTACAATGTAATTTTACCTATGGTAGAAAAATTAAAATTACTGTTGAATGTTTTATTGATAATTTTTAATTATAACTATTAAAACGAAATGGTGGGAGTGCGAGTAGAGTTTGGATATTATTTTGTTTAGGGCATTTGTTTTATAACTCATATGAGTTTTTGTTTAATTTGCAAATGATTTTTGAATGTGCGTTTCATTGATGCTTTAAATACCGTCACTAAGATTGGCGTCATGCTTGAAATATATTTATTCACAGTTTTGCTTGTCAGTCAATTAGTGTAAAAAATTGAAAACCGAAATTGACGAACGGAAGTCAGTATAAAACTAATGAAAACCTAACAAAAACCTTATATATTGGTTTCTCAATAAAATGTGTTGTAAAGTAGGAATTATAATATGTGTAACAATAAAACATAAAAACTTTTAAGACATAGCCCAACAATATGCGTTCTGAGCCGTGAGATCTCAATTTATGCCTACCAAATTTTAACAAAATTGTTTGTCAAGGTTAGCAATTATTAAAGTTTTAAATAAACAGCCGTTAAAAAGATCCACTCTAACTTTATCTAATTTTAAGAAGAAATCAGATTTTCCATTTTAAAGTGAGCCCGGATCTTGCGGAACATGCCCGGAACATTCTTGGCCGGAACTTGCAATTTTTCTTGATAAAAAATTCTCTACGTTTGGGCTTTTAATCGGTTTTGTGATTAGTTTTAGGTATGAATTAATCGTACGACACATACACCCCCTTCTCAGTGATATCGTTACAATCAAGTTCAAGTAAACAAATTGTGGTCACATTTTTGTAGCGCAATAATAGTAGTTTAATCAATGAGTGAATAATGAAGTAGTTTATTCTCAAGCAAAAGTTTAAAATTTGAGCGAGGCACGAGCGAGAATTTTTATTTGCGAGAGAATAAAATTCATTATTCACGAATCGATTACAATACTTTATTCTCTGACAAAGATTTTATTATAAAAAAGAATTGTGTATTATAAAAAATAAAAACATTTAATTCAATTAAAACAATAAATCTATATTGTTTTAATTGATAAATCAAATTTCTTAATAAAAAAACCCTGATGATAAAAAACGCCCTTCTCATACAATCAACCAAGTTCAACTAAACGAAATAAGAGAATTACTCAAAATTTGATTTTTGAACAAAACTTATCAAAGCAATTGTGATTATAATTTGAAAATAATTTTAATGAAATCAAAACAATTTGACCAATTGGAATCATACCAATTGAATAAAATGTTCATTAGGCAATAGGTTAAGTTCATTAGGCTATAGGTTAGAAAACAATACAATAATACATACTATTATTATCGAAAAAACATACAAATAAAGCTGATATAATTAAATGGAAGAGAATAAACTAATTTTTAAATTTATAATTGCTATTTCTTTTCATAAAATTTGTAAATATTTTTATGATTTATCAGTTTAGATAGTGGACCTGCGATTTGTCTAAAGCTGGTGTTGGTGGACCTTCCACCTCATTAACTAAATGCCTTGGGCTCGCCACTATATAGTTAATGATACCAAACCTAAGGGGACTGTATGTAATAAAAAGAAGAAATTAGTTAAATCAAGTTATTTTAATTTCAAAATTTACAGTTCAAATTTAAGCATAAGTAAAATTAATTTGAAGACATTAAATACTTTAATCTGATGAGGTTAAATGAAGGTCGTAGAATTCCTTGATGATCTGACGAAGTTGAATATGACGAGTTTGACGATGATTATAACTTGAAGAACTTCAATAGATGCATATGACGAGTATGAAGATAATTATAATATTAATAACTTCAATAGATGAATTAATTTGACGATGTTGAATGAAGGGAATGAAATTACTTGATGATTTAACGGAGTTGAACATGACAAGGATGACGATAATTAGAACTTGAAGAACTTCAATAAATTGTTTATGTGACGATGGTGAATGAAAGTAACGATATGGCTTGATGATTATAACATGAAGAACTTCAATAAATTGTTCATCTGACGTAGTTGAATATGACGAGTATAACGATAGTTATAATTTGAAGAACTTCAATAGATGAATTTATTTAACGATATTGACTATGATGAATCGAATATAAAACTTTCCAATGATTTGACAGTGTTGATTATGACGATTCGAATATAAAACTTTCCACAGATTTGACAATGTTTTACTATGACGATAGAATATAACTTTCCACTGACTTGACAATGTTGACTATGACGATAGAATATAATCTTTCACTGATTTAACAATTATTTACGTGCAAATTTGTTATTATAAATACACATTTTTTTGGTTTGCAATATAAACCTATAACACCTCAGGGGGAAGTACAGTTAGTGTGGGTAACTCTAAAAACGCTATGTTATACCCTTCCTGTTATTAAAAATGAAATTAATTTTTTTACGGAATATTCAGTGAATCTGTTGTCGATACCAGAGCTTTATGTAACAATTAAAATTTAAAAAAAAAAAATTTATTAAAAGAAAAAAAAATTTTTTCCCACACTAACCGCACTTTAGCCACACTTCATATTCACCTGAATTCCTGGGTTTCCTTTTCGGTGTAGTTAATTCTATCTTACCTCCTCGATGGTTTCTGCAGAAAAGAGAGTTATTTTCTAAAATTCCTGTAATTTATACAATTTCAAACGCAAAAAAAAACACTATTTCTTATCTGTCATATTGACTAATTTGCCACTTTGTTTTAATGGGCGTCATCTATCTTCTATCATTTGAATTAATTTTGTAATAACGACATAGCGTTTACATGGATAGGAATTATTTGTGCGTTTTTTTTTGTGTGATTTGGCGTAAACACCTGGTATGCAAAGTTTTAGTCTGTAGATTAAAAATAAGTTTTTCAAGTTTTGATAACGGATGAAGCGACGAATTTTGATCCAATTTCGTGTTGTCCAAAACTGGGGTCGAAGCGCCATTGGAGTTAGAGTGGTGTCGACAGGTGTTCACGAAAAGTGGTGAGGATAAGTATGTTTTTTTAGTTGTTGTGTAATAAAAATTAATACATGCGTCACAACACCACATACAAATTTTAAGACCTAGGCCACACCACAGCATGCATTTTAAGGTCTCAATGTTTAACGCTCAGATATAGAGTTATTCGATGGCACGCTTCTTCTTGCGTGCCATCATCAAAAAATATGCCATAACAAAGATTGAAGTTACTTTACCGTTAACTCAATAGATTTCGTCCACCCGCGCCCCTAAGATAATACCTTGCCTAGTGACTGATACTATCTTACTGATATTGCCAGTAGCTTGTGGTTTATCATGTACCTCATATGGCAATAGCACGGACTGAAGTACTCGGAATAATCACACATGTATATCAAACATCCGTTCAGTCAAAACTTAGGATCCGTGTTGACTTGGAGTAAGCCTGATAATTGGGGTTAAGTTTGTCAATACTAACTTTGAACATTTTACAATTAATATCGATAGTGAATGTTTTATCATCTTGCTAAGATAAGGTCCGTCGTATGGGTTTCCAGCCTCCAACGATCTACCTAAATCATTAAATACAAAATTGGTAGGGTAATGAGAAGAATTAATTGGTTGTAAGTTGGTCTTAAAATGAAACTTGAGGTTTGAAAAAAAATCCCACTGGCTACAAAATTTTTCTGAAAAGCCGTAGTCTGCCAATGTTTTATGAAAGCAGTTGATCAAGCAATTACATGTAAGAATATGTATAAAATAATATTTCGATGTGAAATATTCATCCAGAATACAAGCAGTGGCTATGATTGCAGTAGTAATTTTTGGAATCGGGATTGCTTTGAACCTTTTGTAATGAAGTAGTCTGGTGGTCAACGTAGCAGTTGTGTAATTCCCTGATTTAGAGATGCACTACTTTCTCGCACGCATCGGATTCGCATTGGCGGAGACTTTCATAATTGTTTTCGTTTTCCTTTAAACATAGTCTCTGATATTCGGTCCATGGTCGTCAGCTGCAATGGTTTCCGTTGAAAAATTATCATAACCCAGTTGTGTGCTATTTCCCAATGTAATTTTCTATATTAAATTTGTAATCGTTAATCGCTATAAAATTAGCATAACACAGTTGTACAATATCATTAGTTCGTAATTGTGTTGTTTCCATATAGATTTCCTACCATCGTTTTGTAATCAATGTTTTTTACATACTTTAGTTGTACAGATTCATTAATGGGTTTTCAGTCAGTAAAATATGCTACCAAATAATGCTACCATTTTTAAGACTATAAACGCAATACATAACTAACTAACTTAAGAACGCGATCGAAAACTTCGGTCTCTTGTTGCATTTTGAAAATTCTCTCGTGAATATCAGCAAAAAAATGGTTTTCTTTGACTGAATTCACGTTTTGATTATTAATTTAAGTAGTGAAATTTTTAATTAAATCAATTAGTATAATAAAATAGTTAAATAGGTCATTTTTTTTTTATTAGCGTAATTTACTAGTGCAAATTTAGCAAAAATTTATATGTTTGTGCCGCGTAGTTTAATTTATAACCAAAAACTCTCTGATTGCTATTATTGCTTATTGCATGTATTGGTTGTGTAAATTCGATCGTAAAGAAAAATCAGTACGGATTGATTTTGAATTCACGTGTTTTTTTTTGCCTTAATTAAAATCATACCAATTGTTTTTTTTTTCAAAGTGCCGATTAAATAGTGCAGTTAGCCGAATGGTTTCTTTTTTATTATCACAATTGAGCATTACAAATTTAAAATCTAAAAACAAACAAAACTTTTACATGTTTTGTGCCGTGTTAAGAAAATCAAAACAACATTTCATATGAATCAATCATAATTTGACTTTTTGTCTAAGGACGATCATTCGATTCAATGTCTAAAAAGTTGACAGCTGTTTTTGATTTTGACGGAGATACATAACATGTTTTTGCGTAAAGAAATCATTTTGAAATATAATACAGAAAAACCACCAAGGAAACTAAAATTTGGATTCAACTGTACTCTTTTGGTAAATATTAATGATAGTTTCTTACTGATTATATATGGGAAAAAATCTGTGATAATAGTTTTATGAACTGTGATAAATATCAGTTATAATCGTAACCTATAAATAGTGGTTTGGTGTTATTATAAATTATAAATTACAAATTTAACAGTCTTGTGTTTTCTTATGAACTGTGATAATTGTTAGTTGTAATGATAACAAAGAAAATTTATTGAAACTCTTGTTAATATAAGTTACCAATTTAGTTTTTGAGTTTTCTTATGAACTGTGAAATTTGATAGTAGTAATCTTAGCAAAAAATTCATTTATAACTCTGTGTTGATATAAATTATAAATATACGTAAAAAAAAAAAATAATTCAAAACAAAAACGAAAGAATTTTTCTGACATGAACTGTTACCTAATAGGAATCAACGATAGAAATTGCTGGTGGAGATAATCTGTGTTAGCTCATGCATCAGGGTGGAGTGAACCAGTGAACAAGTCGGGGAGATAAATCATAATTCACTTCAGATATCTTACCGCATGCTACCTCCCGTGTGCTGAATTTCTGGATACGTTTCCGGGGTAGCCATTTTCTTTTGGTGTGTGGATATACGTGGTTATCAGCCAATCTGCAATCTCTCTTTCTTTGTTGATACATTTCCGGTAATAAGTACAAAAAAAACATAAGAGAATCACTACTATCAACTACAAGTTGGATTGAACCAATTTCTTTGCAACATCGTTGAGATTCTGAGTGCGGAACTTACCGATTTATGAGCTGGTTAAGGATGAGCAACTGAATTGAACTACGGGAGTGGGATCTGGACAAACCATGGGGTGAGTCATTTTTAATATATATGTGAGGGTGTGCATGTATGTATGAATGGGTGCGTGAGTGCGTGTACGTATGTTTGTATGCACAGGATGTGGATGTGTGGGTGAATGAATCTATAATTGGAGCCTTGATTATGGTTTCTTTCCGAAAATAAATTTACAGGTTATAAATTGGCATGGTAGGAGTTGACACTTTACCAGTATATGTTTTCTTTCTTTTTTATGTAAAATTTTCATTAGTTCATTATATTATGGGCTTTAGTCATTTATTAACAATAACTTATTGATGGAAACTGTAAAAGAAAAGAAAGGGGAATGATAGCTAATGGTGAGATTTATTATGTGATCTGAGTTATTAACAGGATTAAGTATTTCCGTTACAAGGCTCCTGATGGCACTTGTACTGATTATGGAGGATTACCGGAACCATATACAGCTTCAATAAAAGGGATATGTCAATAACTTATTAGTATAATTAAACCTAAACAGTTCAAAGTAACTGAAACTTGTAACCGAAACAATAAATACACAAATTAATGATACACTTATAAGTCTAAGTGATACTATTGTAACGAGTAACTTTAAAAAATGCTATTATTTCATGTTCTACTACTTCTAACATATTTTCATCTAATATGAATAATCCTGTACCACTTTCTAACAATAACAACCGTAACAATATTCATAATTTTACTAGTCCAGTTTTTAACGAAATATCTACATTTTCCACTAATTTTGTTTCATGTGGTGATCGTGGTTCTTCCGCAAAAGGGGGTCGCCAGAGTCTACTTATTTCACTTGTTTTATTTTTTTTTTCTATCCGTTCATTTGGCCTCGAAATACGCGTACAACAATGTTATTTGTAATGGAGCAGCAGGAATCATTTCTCGATCCCATAGGCTGAAGCTAGTTTGGGGCTAAATAAATCTCATTCATGTGCGCGACCTGCTATGCCGCGAATAAGCTCTTCACTACACTTTGAGATTTTTTGGCGCACTCTTTGCCATCTCCATTATATGATTGTTCCAAAGTAAATCATTGCAATTGTGACTCTCAATAAACGATTGCTTTCACATTCGCCTATATGTTCGTCACACATACTAATGGAAATAGCTATGTTTAGGTGAAATTAATTGAATATGAAACTTTTAGTCATCCCAAATTATGTCGAAATGAACTTTGAATTTTTTATTTCCAAAGTGAAAGAAGAAATGTGTATCTACAGTATATGGAATATATCTTGAATTTTTTGGATTTCGATACTGGTAAACAATTTCGTCTCATAATCCGACAAGCAGACAACGGCGTGTCGGTCATTTATTTAATATAGAAAAGTTAAGCCCAGATTCAGAACTGTTTTTCATTTGCTGAAAAACGTTGTAACAAACCGATTTCGAATGAGTTGACAAGTTAAATTTAAGCGTACTGTTTTTAAAAATAGTTTCATCGCCTCTGATTCGGTAGTTTGAGCATAAGCGATGACCGAGTAATTGGAGCTCCTCTCAATTAGTTGCATTTAATAAATTCGTAATTAGAGGTCAACAACTATAGACGTCGCTACAGTCTGGAAAGTCTTAATTAAATTTTGCAGCACTAAGTAATTTTTTTAAATAAACAGCTAGTCATGTTTAGCGTTAATTATAATAAATAAAAGTATATGGATATTGGATGACACAATGCTTCTATCTGAATGGTTTGTAATCCGTGAAAATGTTACTTGAAAAATACCTGAAACCAAAGTTATTAGTTCCTAAAACGAATAAATATTTTCATCGATCAAATTATTTTGACTTTAATATCTTCTTGTCATGTTGCGTCTTTTAACATCTTTCCAACATCACATATTCATCTCACGTCAATTCAAAATTACTTAGATTTCCAAAATGTTAGTAGAATTTTTCTCGTACATATATATATTTTAGATTATAATTTTCCGTGTCATAATCAATCACATGTTATATTGGAATGTTAATAATTTTCCTTGAATGACAGGTTTTAGTCTTATTTTATGAATACGAAAAGGAAACAATTTAATATTTACAGACATCGGTATGTTTATGAGAAACCGTACATACAGATAAAATAGCGTCATTTTTTTTTGCTTAAATGATCCATCAAACAGCCGAGAAATAGAAAGAAAATAATATTACAGAAGAAAATTCTAATAATTTTTGATAACTTAGAAATCATGCATTATTCATTTAGTTGACATTTGTGTTATCACCTATATTCGTCAATTTTCCTTTCGTCTTTCACAAGAAAAGGGTAAATACTCCAAAGACACCTCTTGTGAATAATATAAGCTCTTCAAACATTTTTGCTAATAAAAAGTGAAAATAAAAATAACAAAATAAAATAAATTTTTACTTTTACTTTTGCCTTCCCTTTTCTATAATCTTACAGAATCCGACATAAAAAAATATCGTTTCAGAGTTCTCCCCTATATATTTGTATATCTAAAATCTTTTATTTAAACAAGAATACAATCGTCAATGGTGAGTTGTACCCACTTAATCTTTCAAACTTTTTTACCGCATTTTATCTCAATTTTTATTCGTATGAATATACTTTCCCTACCTAAATAAACTCAAATCAGAATCGTAAAACCAAAATGAGCCATGTTTTGTGTTTGAACAAATAATATTGTGAAATTCATACTGGAATTGTACAAATGTTTGCTTAAAGTTTGCTTTCTAATTGTTTGAGAAAGAATGCTTTTTTCACTAATTAGACAAAGAAAAGATAAAATGAGTGAGATATTGTACTTTGGGAATTTAATACCGATACACTGCATTCCAAGTAGACGGCATTGAACAAAGTGTTAGTTATGAGAAACTATAAATAACGTCTTCAAATACTCGGAGATACCAAGGCAATTAGGATTAGCATTCAATACTAAACTTTCCCAGAGGAATTCAACAAAACGAAAGAATAACAAGATTTATTTTAAGAGAAATTGAAGTTAATAATAATCCAGAACTAACCAACTGCATTGCACTTATATTTCGTACATTACTCATTGTCTGATGGAATTTATCCATACGCCAATAATTATTGAAGTTATACTTCTTTGCGCTCGTTGTAAATATTTTGATGGGGTGTTAATCGAGAAACCGCGTCACGCTTGTTTAAGTTATATTTTAACCTTTATGCTGTATGGTAATAAAGACGAAATTAGTAAATCAACCTTATGCTGTATGGTAATAAAGACGAAATTACTAAATCAATCATATTTTATAATAATAAAACTGTTCGCTTAGTTATCTTTGATCAATTTTTTTTCACTTTTCGGAATTATCATTAAAAGGAATAGTTAATGTATAATTTGACAAACAAATATGTACATTTATTTGAAAATTATGTAAAATTATTTTTTAACAAATACATATTTCTAATTTACAGCAAATATGTTCTTATGGTTTGCAATTATATAAAATGTGTACATATTTCTATGCATTAGCACCAATACAATACATTTAAGCATTGTTTATATATCTGTGCCAATAAGTCATAAGGAGATAACTCATTTTACATACTTTTCAGGAGAGCCATTTTAAGATTAAAACTATTTTGTGATAAAATTGTATATGTGTAGATTGAAATAAATACCGGGATATGACGCGAAATTTTTAGCCTTGTCATATTTATTGATTGTTTTTAATCTCAGATTTATATTTAAAGAGTTATGGTGGATTTAACGTCTTATGCCTTTTTGTCAAATCAAATTTTCTGGTGCATCAAATAATAAGTTGAGTTATTTCTATTTGTCAGAATAAAAATGCTAATTTTAAATAAATATCTAGCCTTATGCCTTTATAGACACCAACTATTATTTGACAAAAGGAAATAACTTATTTTATACTTAAAAAGTATTAAATTTTTCGTTTGACAAAAAGTAATATCTTCAGATATTTTTTATTTTTATATCAAATTTTTGAGTTATTCCCTTTTGACAAATATAAAATAAAATGTTTCTGAGCTATTATTCCCTTTTGCACATTGTTCTAGATTTCCTTTTGCACATTGTTCTAGATTTCACATCAAAAGTCAGAGGGTTAAAACGGTAAAGAGCAAAATGTACGCCTAACAAAGGCGAAACCGAAAAAAGCGGAAAGGCATAATGTCATAACTTGAGTTATCCCCATATGACTTATTGACACAGATATGATTAAACAAACCTGCTTGCATTAGCAGAACTGCCCTCACATGTTCCAAAAATTGGAAATTGACGTTTCTTTTCCTCTTCTTAGAAACATTGATTAACCAAGAATTTGCATTGGAACCTTAGTACCGAAGAAAAAGATTATGAACAATATCAAAGCTACAGGTTTAAAGTGTTTTACTTATTGAGTGAAATATGCTTCTCCATTACTTTCAAAACTATTATTGTTATTGCAGGGGTCTATAAAATATATGCAAATATGTTAACAAATGGTGTGATTTGACTGTTTTAATAATAATATATAAGTCTGAATTTACAAATGAAATTAGTCTTATTATTATTTTTTCCAATTTTTGTTTTAAGTTGTGGAAAGGAATGTCGAAATAAGACGATGACTATAAAGCGATAAAACCCATTAAACGAAAATATTCACTAAAAATGGTGGTATTCTTTAACCGGCCGGCGTATGCATCAATGTAGTAGAGTATTGCAGACAATCGATAAAATATATTTGCAAATTGCAATACGACCCTCTTCAGAACAGCAAAATTTCTGGATTGATAAATGATTATAAGTCTACAGGAAATAGGACGCTAAACCAATAGCAATGAACCAGTGTACCTATTTTGTATGACGAGTACGGTGGTTTCGGAGTAAGTAATTGACAATTGTGACATCCGATAAACAAATATATTTACGCTCACATAATTGTTCGTGACACATTGAATTATTTGAATTAAATCTTTGGAATAAAATTTTAACTTTTTTCTAACCTTAATCTTTTGCCATCTACATTTATAAAAATTATTTAATTATTATTTGTCTGTCAAATGTGTTTTAATTTTAACATACATTTAATATGTAAATTTATCTATAGCTTTAGAGACATTTACTTAATGGCTTTTGCTGACTGCAAAATGATACTATTACATTTTTTTCAAACTTTTTATATTACTAATAAAATAAGTTAAATTAAATGACATTAAAAAAAACTATAGGAGAATTTACTCAAAAAAACGGTTTTCAACCACTTTATCTGGGAAGCACGGAAATCGTCGTGCGGGTACCTTCTAGTAATTAATAATTATTAGTTTTTTGAATAATATTTTTTTTTGAATAATATCTTTTTTTCTTTTTGGATAATATTTTTTTTGAATATTTTTTTTTGTATTTTTTTGACTAAGAAAACTAAGAAAAATCGACGATTATACGTTCTTATACTTTTTGAATAATAATTTTTTTTTGAATAATGTTTTTTTTATTTATTTTTTGAACACTATGTTTTTTTTTGCTTTTTTTTTTTAAACGATAATTTTTTTTTTTTGTATTATATTTTTGTCTTTTGAATAATATGTTTTTTTATTTTTTTTTTTTTTGAATAATATTTTGGTTTTTTTTTAGTTGTTTTTTTTAATGTATCCCATCTGTCTGTCTGTGTGCGTGTGTGCGAGCGCATGGCCAAAGAAGTATAACTTCCACCGTCTGGTCCGACGCAGACCCTACTTTTTTATATTCTGAAGCTCAGAACTATCATTGATTTATTTGGTTGATTTCTGATACACATCAGATTTACGAATATTTGCTTTAAATGAGTAATGAAGAGAAATGAAGTCATATACATTGCCATTGGTTATAAAAAGTGTCTAGAACGGTTATCTCTTCTTCTGAATAAATCACAGTTGGCATGATATCTTCGGATATTCAGAGACATTAATTTATAATTTATTTAAATTAACACTAAACATATGTCTAACTTACTATAAAAAAAAATAGTTTCACGTTTATGTAATTGAATTTGCCATTCATTTTGATTTTAAACACCAAACGATTTATCAAACAATTTTCACCAATATTCAATACATATAAAAATAGACAAATTACAAAATAAAATTTCAATATTACAATTAAGCAACAGATAGTTTAATTTTAAATAAAACACCTTTGTAAAATTGATCTATTTTTATTGACAGTTAAATTGATGCTGCTTTGATAATTCAATCTAATAACAATCTAATAATTGATTTGAACTAACAGAACAGCCGATGTTTTATTAACGAGGATTTGCTATCTTTGTCCTTTTTTTATATACATTGGTCACTTTTACACTCAATAATTATTTAGTATTTTCTTCACATAATTTCAAAATACAGTTGAATGAGATTAAAAAAGGAAAAATCATTAAAATTTGATTGCTGTATCAAAACATATCTCTTATCTCGCCATTTATATTCATATCGCAAAAAAAATCAATCCAACACAAAAATCAAAATCCACAATTTCTCATTTAATAAGTTCTGAATTTGGACACTTTGATGAAAGATTCATATTCTCTCGTGATATATGTATGACCCGATTTTTATTATTTTGGCAGGTCAATTAATTAAATAAAAAATTGGTTTACGGAGTTTCTTTGGATATTTTTACCTTTGATTTTTAGAATAATATGCCATTGTTATGTTGTTAGCTGTTAGTTGTTTTTTAGATGGTTTTGATTCTTACTTTACAGTCAAATTAATCAAATTTAAAGAGGGAAGATGGCGTCGTCATCGTTTGAAGATATTATTTTCAATTGCATCATCAACATTGAAGGATTTATTTTGCGGTTGTACTCAGGGCTGACAAGATGGGATGAAAGAGAGAGTTTCACCCTGGGCCCAGCTTTTCAAAATGGTCCGGACCCCGGCCAAAATGAAAATATTATATAAGCGAAAAATTATTTTTCAAAACTAAACTATGTATGTGGATTTGATCTTTCACTAAATTTATAATATGCAGCAATTTACCATTAGTTAATATGCACTAATTTACCATAAAGAAAATACACGATGATTTAAATAATTTAGCTCAAAAGCTTAGTGGAGAAGTTTTTTATTTCAAAGATGTGCCGTAAAATAGATGCTTTAAAACAAACGTAAGGAAACGATAAAAAGCGGTCAATTTTGCATCATACGATTTTAAAAAATTTAACAGTAAAAAAAATCAATGTAGTGAGATTAAAAAAAAATAATTGTTTTGTGGAAAGCCAAGGGCCCTATTCTCGAACACATTAATGTTAATTTGGAAAATATTGTGAAGTTTGTATTGCATAACATTAAACGGTAACAATTTTACGGAAAACAGGTTTCAAAATAATGTCTAAATTCCAATTCAACCACTCGGTATCTACCACAAACTGTTTAGTAATGGATTCTAAAACATCAACAAATTTAGTTGAAGCTTCCCCGGCAACAGAAGATTTTGTACAAATTTGGACTGTTATAAATTAATATAGAAACATACGGTATCTATTTGTCCAAGGGTTATTTAATTTAACTAATAAATGAATGTACGGATCTGCGCGGACTCTACTAAGGTAAAATCTCTAATATAACCCTAATAATATTTAATTTTACAAGACCATGATGGTCTAAAACAATTAATGAAATTAAAGAATAGAAATATAAAAATAAACTTAACTTAAATTGTTGATAGTTGACTTCATGTTTTGATGTGTTGATAATAAGCCTAATAGACTAAGAGCCCGCGACGGCCAGACCTTCGTTATTTTATAAAAGCTGAAAGTTTCTCTGCGCATACCCCCTACTTAGGTAGGAACGATTAGCTACATATGAAGTTTGGATCATAGTGGCTTTGGCAGGGAGCAGGTAACACAGGGGCCTCCAAAGTTTCGTGAAAGTATAAAAGCTAATTTTTTTATATATTCTTCGGGATAGTATTAGAAGTCACGTCACCCATTGCCAGACACTTATTATCGCGGAAACCCCCTGCCAGACACACTTAAACTTTAAAATTTAAGGGTGTCTGGCAGGGGGTTTCCACGATAGTAAGTGTCTGGCAATGGGTTACATGACTTCTTATACTATCCCGAAGAATATATAAAAAATTAGCTTTTATACTTTCACGAAACTTTGGAGGCTCCTTTGGAACCTGCTCCCTGCCAAAGCCACTATGATCCAAACTTCATATGTCGCTAATCGTTCCTACCTGAGTAGGGGGTATGCGCAGAGAAACTTTCAGCTTTTATAAAATAACGAAGGTCTGGCCGTCGTGGGCTCTTACTCTATAAAAGGTCCATTTATTTTTCATTTCTCCATTACTTCATTTACAGTACAAACACTATCAGCGACCTCCTGCAGTGCTTTAATTTTTAATGCAAAAGCACTAGTATATGTTACGTTATTCGATCATCTGGGATCGTGCTGACTTCTTTTATCAAAATATGCTTTTTCTTATTATTTGTCAACGAGCATGGTGGACAAAAAACCATTATATACGCAATGACGTAATAAAGAAACACCATTTCATTATTTTCTTACATCATTATCTGTTCATTTTTATCCATTCAATTCTTGTTTTTGTTTTATAGGCATTCCAAACAAACATAAGGGACACAAAACCTTATCAAAATTATTTTTATTTCAACACAATAAAATATCGTAACACACAAATCAACTTAAAACTATTTGAAATTTTTGGAAAACACAGGCTAAAATTTTTTTGTTACGAATAAAATATAACTTTATTTTCCTTTTATTTTATATTAAATTTTATATTATAAAAAAACCGAGCACAAGATTTCTATTGAAATCAATATTACTCGATACAAACAATTGTAATTTACGTTTGTTTAGTTTTAAGTCCTGAACACAGCTCAACCAAATTGAAAAATATGTTTTCTATTTATAATTTTTAATTACTCTAAAGTCTAAACAACAGAGAAGGAAGAGTTGATTGCATATGTTCTTAACTCGTCGTGCATATTTTTGAAACCAATAAATTTATAATTTATAACGAAAACAGTTTTGTTTAATATATTAATAATTAATCACATGTTATCATCTCTTTTGTTTCGTTTTTAGTTAAGCAAACTGAAAGAAAACAAATAAAATTCGAAACGTTTGTAAAGAGAATGAAAGTATATAACAAAAACTATTATAGCCTTGATGTTTTACAGGGAGTCCGAAGGGGAGTCCGAAGATTATGTATACTGATTCATTGTTAATAAAAAATTTTTAATGAAAAATGTAATGATGCCGCATCATATATGAAAAATGGAAAAGTGTGGGTTGATTACGAAATTAGTCTTTACTGCTAGTGGCTGTTAACTACAAAGAACCAATTTCTTGTCAACCCACCTATACAGAACCTAAATTTGTGCTGGAGCTGATTGTAGATTTTTACAAACGATACCTGTTTGACATCACGTAATTTGGTGGGCATAATAATTTATCTGTGTGTACATTCGAATGCTCGATTCCTTAGATTGTATATTGCAAGTAGAAAACAAACCAAACCAAGTAGAATTTCGCCATGATTTTGAGGTTAGTAGAGTAGAAGAGAAATAGTAAAGCCACAAATTACGGAAAATGTGATTCGTCGAGGGCATATGAAAATTACTACTTTGTTTTCAATGATCGTTTGAAAGAACCGTTTGAATGAATCGTTTAAATGGGTGACTTAGGACTCCTTCTTTGTCATCCTCAAGAATATCTTAAATCTTCATCATGGAAAATTATTATACTACAGATTACTGGCACACGAACAGAATCAAGAGCACATTCACTGTCACATAAAGTGGCATGATGGAAGTGAAAGTAACAGGTACTTTTTCAATTGACAAAATACTTTACGATCATATTGAAAGCCAGGTAAAAATATGGAAGCAAATTTTAACAAATATTTTGATTATTATTTTGTTTTTATGTGAAAGGGACTTTGCTTTGAAGGGAGATAGCCATATAGTGGAAGAACCTAATAACGGCATCTTCTTGGGACTTTTAGAGGTTATTAGTCCATGGAGCTTATTAGCCCTTGCTACGTGATCATTTGGAAAAAGTAAGAATTTCACAGTAAGCTCAGCATCGTTTACAAGTTCATTATTTATCACCATATAAATTCAAGAAGGGTTCATTCAAGCTGAACAAAAAATGTAAAATACTATAAAGGGTCATTCCATTTCAAATCAACAAAAAAAAATTTTAATTTTCAACCTGACCACTTTAGATTTTTATGAAACTTACAAAAATTATTCTTCGTGAATATGCAAGTAAAAAACGATTTTCAAAATTTTTTATCTCTTTGTGTTTTTGTGCAATTAATTTTCAAAGTTTTGGAATATCGTCATTTTGGGGCTCAACTTTATAGTTTAAATTTCACATATCTCAAGTTGTGTGCAACCTAGAGAGCTGCTAGACCCCTAATTTTAAAGAGAATTGACCCCTCTTTTTAAAGAGAAGGTTTAGTACTATTTGCCTATGTTGGTTCAAAGACAATTTTTTTGAAAATCTATAAAAATATTTTTTGAAAAAATATCAAAGATAATGTTTTTTTAAAATTTTGGAAAAATCCAATATTTTTTAATATACTATAGTAAAAAAATTTTAAAAATTTGAGTGTGGGATTAATAAGGGATCAGAAGTTATAGTAAAACATAAGAGTTGATGTTCAACTAAAACTGGAACATTACTCTCGATTTAATATTTAAACTATACAGGTGAGCCAAAACGACGATATTCCAAAATTTTGAAAATTAACTACACAAAAACGCAAAGAGATTAAAAATGTTTGAAAATCATTTTTTACTTGTATATTCATGGAAAATAATTTCTGTAAGTTTCAGAAAAATCTAAAATGGTCGGGTTGAGTGACTGGTTAGTTTGACACGAAATGACCCCATATTCTCTTCTTGTTGATGCTTTTTGCGTTACCTTCGTGGAGACCAGAAAAACAAAACTTACACAGTTTAAGAAAGATTTTTAACTTCTGTTGATTGTGCAAAATCAACCGGAAAAGATATTGCTAATATTATAAGGGATACATTGAAAAAATACTATATATACCTATTCATAACTGTCGAGCATAACTGCAAGGTTATGATAACCTATACATAACTGCAAGGTTATGATAACGCAAGCAACGTAAACGGTGAATATAAAGGTACGCAAAGTGAGATATGTAGAGAAAACGCATACATGCGTTTTTTCTACAAATCTCACTTTGCGTATCTTGCAGTGCATATGCACACCATTCCCAATGTAGATCTCACAGTCTCAATCTCTGTGGAGTTGACTTTGCCGAACATTGTTCAAATGCAGCTATTACATTTTTTGGAATAATTAAAAAATGCTACAACTTATTTAGCAGCAATCCCCAACGATGAGCAATTTTAAAGAAAATTATTCCACAGTTACTACATAAGCCATCTAACAAGCGGTGGTCCGTCAGAATTAATGCTGTTAGACCTATTGCGAAATATCTTCCAGGACTAATCAATGCCATAGAAGATTTTAAAGGTCTTAATTTAACAGCAAAACTCTACAAGACAATAACGGAATTAAAAAGTTAATGAGTAAATTAACCTGTGTATTAATGGCATCAATATGGTTTAAAATACTCAAAACTATCCATGAAAGGAACAACATCATTTGAACAAGTCAAACAACAATAGATGTTGGAGTTCAAAATCTTGATAGTTTTCGCGCAGAACTGCAGATTCTAAGAAATCAATGGGAAGTCATCTTGAGGGAAAGTAAATTGGTGGCAAATGGCTTAAACATGTTTCTTCTTTGTCGATAAGGAGAAAAAGAAAACGGTTTAAAACATTTTCTGGAAATGGAAATAAAGATCCTGAAAACATCAGCATTTGTGACCAAGAAACAGAAATCAAAAGAAAAACGTTTTTATTTTGTGTAGATTCAGTAATAGCAGGCGTATGACATCGATTTGAAGCATGTGAGGAGATATCTAAATAAAATATTTTCGTTTTTGTCGAAATTTTCAATATTAGAAGAAGAGACAAGAGCTGTACAAAGCAATTTACAAGGCAGATGTTTCAGAAGAATCGGCAAAAAAGGTGATTCACCTCAAACATATATACGGAAAATTTCGATGAAAATCTTTCTCCTGTAGATTTATTGAATGCAATTGCATTAAAAATATTTATGCCCAAAATTTTGTGTAGTCTTAAGAATATTTTCTACTTTACCCGTCAGTCAGCTTGCGCCGTACGTTCCTTTAGCGTACACCCAAAAAAATAATCATGGTAGATCCGACAAAATTGCAGGTAAATTCGAATAAAATGACATTGTTTTGGCTCCGACGTTTTATTTAGTTAAATCGATTGCATCGCTACTTTTAACACAAATGCACAAAACTTTAACTGTCAAATGATTAAGCTTAATGTTATTTCGACAGTCAATGCAGTTGTTATAAACGTCTAGAATATCAAGTATACTACTCTTTTGTAGAATTAACTGCAGTACTTTTGATATGATTATTAAAGTCAACAAAAATGTATTCAATTCAAGTATTTTATATATTGATTTAAAATTCAAAATCAAAAGTAGCTTTCGAATGCAGCATTTTCTTATTTTTGTTAATTTAAGGGCAATTTCCTCAATTTTATATGCAATTTTTTACTTTGTTAAATCGATGTACCTCTGTCGATTTAAAATATTGAATTTTTTTTGGGTGTATTATCCCAAACTAAAAACAGATCATGTTCCTCTGAAGAGCGTGTTGATGGTTTTGCGACTCTGGACTTATAATTAAAATTAATGATGCAGCTAAATTTCATAGATTTTATAGATATTTTTGCATCAACCAAAGCACGGAAAGCTTAATTGTCATAAAAGAGTAAGAACAACTCACAAAATTCGTACTTAAAAAAATTAATGAATTCGCCTATGTTTAACATTCTTATAATTTTTTTTTTCAAAGAAATACAATATTTTAATTTTTGTTATATTATTTTGAACAATAGTTTGAATACAAATGGTTCCCGGGAGTGGTTTTGCTCAACAGCAGCATCGATTACGGCAGCAAAAGTTATTTCAACAACACTGGGTAAATCAATATAAAACCAGTTAACAAATGTTTTAATATTAATAGAGTTACTAATAATGGAGTTATATAATAGTAGTTAATAATAGTTCATTCCATTGCGCATAGTTGTGGTATTTTTTGTTGGTAATCACAATCACCGGTTGTTGGTGCATTTATATTTGGGTTATACATGATAGTCAACAATCATCTATTTATTTTTGGTGCAACGGTTTTTTGTATTTGTATAATTATTTAAAAATTACCATAATTTGTTTATTTTTTGCAACAATTTTTGTGTTCATAAAATTATTCAATAGTCACCTGTTTATTTTTAAAGCGACAATTTTTAAATTATACTGCAGTCACCTTTTTAATTTTGGTGCAAGCATTTATGGTATTCAACTGTTTAACTGTTTATTTTTTTAGCGCAACAATTTTTGAATTATTCAACAATCACCTATTTGATTTTGGTGAAACAATTTTTGTTATTCAACAATCACCTGTTTATTTTTGTGCAACGATTTTTGTATTTATATCAAGGCGCGTGTATGCTCTTAATGTCAGGATTACTTATGCTAATCTCAATCGATAATTAGCCAATCGTACACAGAATGCCAGGAATCTACTGTCCTGACATTCTGTGTTACCACTTCAGTTCAAAAGATCAATAAATATTCATAACAAAAATTTCAAAACGGTGTTAACACTTTTTTTGACGGATCTTGACGGTCATAAACATAGTCTAAAAAGTCGTCATAATGCGACAAAAACGCCAAAGCTATAGGGTCAAGTTTCTGTTTTTTAAAGATTCGTTGAACCAATACGGTGATCCGCTTTTGGACACGATCACTGAATGTAGGTATATTAAAAAGTTTATTTTTATGAATTTTATCACCGATTTTTTGTTGACAACCCTATACGGGGAAAGAATTTTGTCTGTAGAAAGATTATAAGATAATTAACCCCTTGAGGACGAGGGGTCTTATATGACCCCAACATGTTTTCGTTATTATCAATGAAATTCGACGAGGAAAAATTAAAAATAATTTTTTTTTGTTAAGATTGCAACATTGTTGTCAATTTCATTTGTTTTGGATATTTTTCGCCGTTTCAAATTTTAAGTGACGTTACAAATTTATAAATTTTGCTCCTCAGTTTTAATTAATAAAAACACTCAATAGCCTTTCAGATTCCAATCAAATCATATGTAAGTATTAGTGTTGCTATTTTATTTAAATTTAACTTTGGTTTATTTAAAAATATTGTGTAGTTACAGAATAACATAGGATTTTGTTTGGGGTCAAATACAGCACCGAGGGAGATTTTTTTGCGAATTCGCCATTTTTTTACATATCATTTTTTTTAAATCATTTTCAATATATAAGTTCGATTTGGACAAACTCAAATGTAAGTTGTTTATTTATTATTTATTTTTGTTTTTCTTTGATTTTGTATTTAAAATATTGTACAGATTCACCGAAATCGCATAAAAACTTTGGGGTCACATATCGCACCGTGGGCCATTAGTTTTGTTGTTTTTCAATAATGTCGAAGAGAAAACGATTTTATTTTGATAAACACATGAAGGAGATTCTGCAACTATTGGAAGCAGATGAAAGTGAGACCGAAAATAATATACCTCTCTTGGATGATGCCGATATTGCATTTCTTGAATGCGATGCAGAAATTGACGCTATTGGCCAAGAGGTTATTATTGAAGAAAGGAGCAGAAGAAATTGATCCTGTAATCGCTGAGGAGCCGGAACCAGCTGTTCCCAATGTTACAGATGGTAATTATTAGATAAAAATTAACATTTTTTACAGCCTTCAAATTTACCATTGATTTTTTTAGTTATTATAATACCTGAATTCAAATGGATCAAAAATATATATGAGCCAAGAGAATTTGATATATCACAAGAGTTAGAATATTCAAAAATTCTTCTTTCTGAAATGGATGAAATTACTCCCATCAAAGTTTTTGAATAAGTTACCCAATCGGATAAACTTTTAAATATAATAAAAGAACAGAGCGAGTTATATGCTCAACAGAACGGCACGGTTTTCACCACAAGCTTAGAGGAACTGAAAGCTTTTATTGGCATTAATTATGTCTTACCACGTTTTGCCACGAATGCGTGATTATTGGTCAACAGAACCTGATTTAGGAGTTCCATTTGTGGCAAATGTAATGACCAGAAATCGTTTTGAGGAGATTAGGCAAATTTTACATTTTGCTAATAATCAATTGCAACCAAATCGATGTGATCCGACGTTTGACAGAGCTTTCAACGTTGGTCCCATTATAGATCATTTCAATGCAGCTTTTTCCGAGGCTTATTCTCCTGCCAAGCAAATGTCAATTGATGAACATATGATTAAATTTACTGGACAAAACCGCATGAAGCAATATGTGAAAGGAAAGCCTGTACAATGGGGCTTTAAATTATGGTGCCGGTCTTGTTCCAAAACTGGCTATTTGTATATTGCTGATTTATACGTTGGAAAAAAAAATGTTGAAGCTGATGGTCCACTGGGTGAGTCAGTGATCATAGCATTAACAAAAGGACTAGAGAAAAGTGGCTGCGAATTTTTTTTCGATAATTTCTTTAATTCTCCAACACTGCAGTTCAAATTAGCCGAGAAACATATAAAAGCTTGTGGAACGGTTCGTTCCAATAGAAAATTTATGCCTAAATTTGATTAAAAAAAAAACAACAAAGAGGGCATATTGAATCATTTTCATTCAAAGGAATATCGGTCGTCAAGTGGTTTGACAATAAAGAGGTGCTACTATGCTCAAATTTTATATCACCAATACCACGTTGTACAGTAAAACGAAGAATTGTGAGCAGTGCTGAAAAAATAAATGTGCAGTGTCCAGAGATGATTCGATCGTACAACAACTACATGGGTGGTGTAGATTTAATGGACCAAAAGAAAGTTTGTTACGAATTGGATCGCAAATCAAAAATTAAATATTATTTAAGGATATTTTTTGATTGGACATTGGACATTGCAGTGGGAAATGCATATACCATTTACACTGAATGGTTGAAAACCAAAAAGGAGAAACAAGCAAAAGTGATATCTGCTCTAGAGTTCAAGCAATTTGTTGCTAAAGGACTCATTGCCAACTACTCAAATAGAGCATCACAAATAAGCAATAAGCCACGGAGATTTGCAGTAAAACGCTCCAACATTGACATGAGCAATGCAGTTATCGCGCATAAATTGATTAAAACTGAAAAGCGTGAAAGGTGTTCTTTTTGTCCTAGAAAAGACGACAAAAAAACCAATAATTTATGCGAAGATTGCAATCCCTATTTTTGCTTTACTAAAGATCGTGATTGTTTTGACAAATATCACAAAAAAAAAATGAAAAATTGCATAAATATCTTTGTATTTTTCTTAATTAATTAAATGAATTTCTATATGTAAATAAATTTGGTTTGTTCTCTATTAGTCATGGGTGCTGTATATGACCCCAGCCAAATTTCCATGAAAACGGAAAATTGGAAAATTCTGGTTTTTATATTTCCATTAAGAATGGAATAAAAAAGTTGATTCCGAAAACCGTTTCGAAAAATCTTTTACCGTTTAGGAGCTGCCCTCAAGGGGTTAAATGATTAAATAATGACATGATACAATGAGAGGCTGAAAACGGGAGATGATGAGGTAGTGAGATGATGAGATTATGAGGCTATGGGTTGAGATGATGAGATTATAATAAGAAGATATAATTTTTATCACCTCAAGTCCCTTGATGCTTCTCTACGACTAAAACAACAGCATAGACTATAATAGGGGGAGTGACGTGTTTGAACATCATCCTACATAGTTTTTATTATCCTTTTCTATTCATCTAGATGTTTAATAAAAAAAGAGTAAATTTTCATTAAATACACCAACATTCATAAAAATAGAGAAAAGAAACAATATAATGCGACAGGTAATTTTTTGACAACGGTATATATATGACAGCGTTTTTCAAAAAAATTATCATATATTCTTCAATATAATGTACATATCATCGATATTAGCTATTTTCGCACTACAGTTTAAGACATCATGTGGTAGGATATACTAAAAACAGCATGAAATGAAACAAATGAATTCGTTTCATAATATTGACAGTACTAGGTTGTCACTTTTTATAATACATATTTTTCTGCTACAAGAATTTTACCACCTCAATTTTCTTCGTTCGATTCAGTAATAACTTTGTTAATTCAAACTTTAGAATTTGTCCCCTTGCTTGTCAAACTTAAACAAAAAGAAATTGCGAAAAGTAAAATAATTAAATGGAATGAACGGGGAAAGTTAAATAACTTGAAGAATTGAATTATTACTCTTTTAATCATTAATAACCGAGGGTTGCTGAGTAATTTTATAAATATTTTTGACGTCACAATGAATAATAATGATGTTGTGCAATTGTATCTCTTGAAATTATTAATTGTGATTGAATAGGGTTTTTTTTGTTCACAGAAGATGAGAGGGTGGTTTTGATTTTAAAATTTCAAGAGTTTTGTTTTATTTTTTTAAAGAAGTGCATCTTTACTTCGGTCTGAAAGACCTAAGTATTATATTTATGAGCTCAAAGTGAAATTCTTACCCCCACTTTTTTTGACATTCCTTGACGTTTTAGGACCTCCTGATTCTAAAAAGGCAAGAAAAAAAATGTATGTGTTGTTATGGTTTTCCATATTATTCACTGTTTGTGTGCTTTTGTCACTTTTGAATTAAAATGCAATATTTAAAAATATACTTTTTATTCGCCTACATATTAAAGTCTTACGTATTACTGTGATTTGCGGCCTTAAAGTGTCACTTTTTAACTATTTTATTTTGTTATCATAGCTACGTCCAAAAAAGTAAAAAGCATTTGTATTTGTTTAAATTCTATGAAAACTAAATTTTTTTATCAAAGCAACCCTTAAATTCAAAATTTCATTTTCCAATTAAAATAGTGTTATCATTTGTTGTCATGGCTACACAATAATTTGGAAAAAATAATAAATATTTTGGCAAAGGTTACTTGTTCCACATATTTTTATTTTAAAATTTATGAAAATTTATAAGATTTATAAGATTTTATTTTAATTTAGAATAAACAACTTTTCTTAAAATATTTTGCTTGCGGCGAATAAAAAAAAGTATATGATTCACGGACGTAAGCTATTTTGGACTTAATGTGGGTGCAAATCTCGGCTAGCGCCTCGATTTGCAAACTCCACATCCGTCTAAAATCTTTAGCTTTATGTCCTAGCATCATAATGTACTATTTTTTTTACTGTTTATTTTGAATTTTAAATTTTAAAATTTTTAAATTTTAAATTGTTTGAATTTGATTCAAATTGTTACTATAAGGAAGTTTATATTATTATTAATAAAATAAAAAAATTAAAAATAAACAGTAAAAAGTATATTTTTATATATTGCATTTTAATAAAATACAACAATTAAAAATAAACAGTAAAAAGTATATTACTTCGGTCTGAAAGACCTAAGTATTACATTCATGAGCCAAAAGTGAAATTCTTACCCTCTCTTTTTTTGGCATTTCTCGACGTTTTAGGACCTACTGATTCTAAAAAAGCCAAAAAAAATGTATGTCTGTCTGTCGGCCGTCCGTCCGTCATTACGCTGCAGGAAAAACCGCTGGAGGGATTTCAAAAATTTCAAGGGACAGGTCCGAAAGGACGCTGTGTTCGATAACTGTACCGAAAGTTTGTCAAAAAATCATTATGTGTGTCAAATATAGCAAATTTTCATATTTTTGGCTTAAAAACGTTCATTTTAATTGATTACGAGGAGGAAGATTAAATTTGGAGAAATCTTGATGGTAGGGATTGGTATATGAGATCAAAAACTAGATTATTGCATTATAAGTTTGTCAAAAAAATGTTGTCAAGTGTGTCAAAAGAAAGATTTTTATTTATTTTTTTACCTAATTTTTTGGAAAAAAAAAATTAAATAAATTGTTTGTTTGAAATGAAATTTTATTATTACTATTGAGAATTATGGAATTATAAGTTTGTCAAAAAAATGTTATCAAGTGTGTCAAAAGATTTTTATTTATTTTTTTACCCCAATTTTTTGGAAAAAAATAAAATTGTTTGTTTGAAATGAAATTTTATTATTACTATTGAGAATTATGGCATTATAAGTTTGTCAAAAAATGTTGTCAAGTGTGTCAAAAGAAAGGTTTTTATTTAATTTTTACCCATTTTTTTAGACCAAAATAAAATTAAAAGTTTGTATGACATGATCTTTTATTATTATTATGCATAATTATGGCATTATAAGTTTGTCCAAAAATAATGTCAAGTGTGTCAAAAAATGATTTCATTTATTTTTTTAACCAATTTTTTGGGAAAAAAAATGTAGGTGTTTTTATGACGTAAGTGTAATTTAAAATGAAATTGGACATGGACATTTTTGAATTTGTTATAGTTTTTGAAATGTTTTTGAAATTTTGAAAAAGTTTTTATTTTCGATTTTGTAATAATTTTTGCAATATTTTTAGAATGTCAGAAAAAGTTTTAATTATTGATTTTGTAAGAATTTTTGAATATATTTAGAATTTTGAGAAATTTTTAATTTTTGATTTTATTATAATTTTTGGAATTTTGAAAAAATTTTCAATTTTTGATTTTGCAATAATTTTTGCAATATTTTTAGAATTTTGGAAAAAGTTTGAATTTTTAAGAATTTTTGAAGTATTATTGGAATTTGAAAAAAGTTTAAATATTTGATTTTATTCTAATTTTTGGAATATTTTTGGAATTTTGAAAAAGTTTGATTTTATTTGATTTAACAATTTTGGAATTTTGATTATAATTTTCCGGCAACGTATTGATGTTTCGTGTCAGTTTTGTAATAAATTTTTAAACAGAGATAAAAACTACTTGGACTTTAACAAAGAGTTATGTTTGATATACATCGCTGCCCAAAACTAAAAACCATGTCCTCAATAAAGTTTTTTGCCGAAAACTATATACAAATCCTTAACCCAGACCGAAGTCTTGATATCTCAGAGCTGTGAGATTTCAGTCCCTCCATATTTTTAAATATTGCATTTAAAAAAAAAATGTATGTTGTCTGTCGGCCGTCCGTCATTACCTACGCTACGTCGGCCGTCCGTCATTACGCCTTTCAAAAATTTTTTTTTCTAAAAATAGGTATACTCAAGGGACAGGTCTGAAAAGACGCTGTGTTTGATAACTGCACCGGAAGTGTGTCAAAAATTTCATTATGTGTGTCAAAAATAGCAAATTTTCATATTTTTGGCTTAAAAACGTTCATTTTAAGTGTTTACGAGTAGGAAGATTAAATTTGGAGAAATCTTGATGGTCGGGATTGGTATGTGAGATCAAAAACTAGATTATTGCATTATAAGTTTGTCAAAAAAATGTTGTCAAGTGTGTCAAAAGAAAGGTTTTTATTAATTTTTTACCCAATTTTTTTAGAAAAAAATAAAATTAATAGTTTGTATGACATGAAATTTTATTATTATTATTGAGAATTATGGCATTATAAGTTGTCAAAAAAATAATGTCAAGTGTGTCAAAAAATGATTTCATTTATTTTTTAGCCAAGTTTTCGGAAAAAAAGTTCAGCAGTTTTTATGACGTAAATGTAATTGAAAATGAAATTGAAAATGCAAATTTTTGAATTTGTTGTAGTTTTTGAAATATTTTTGGAATTTCGAAAAAAGTTTGTATTATTGATTTTGTAATAATTTTTGCAATAATCTTAGAATGTTGGAAAAAGTTTTAATTTTTGATTTTGTAAGAATTTTTTGAATATATTTAGAATTTTGAAAAATTTTTAATTTTTGATATTATTATAATTTTTGGAATTTTGAAAAAATTTTCAATTTTTGATTTTGTAATAATTTTTGCAATATTTTTAGAATTTTGGAATAAGTTTCAATTTTCGATTTTGTTATAATTTTTGCAATATTCTGAGAATTTTGAAAAAAATAGAATTTTCGAATTTTATTTAAATATATTTAGAATTTTGAAAAAAGTTTCATTTTTTGATTTTGTAAGAATTTTTACAATATTTTTAGAATTTTGAAAAATTTTAAATTTTTGATTTTATTATAATTTTTGGCAATCTTTGATTTTGTAATGATTTTTGCAATATTTTTAGAATTTTGTAAAAGTTTAAATTTTTAAGAATTTTTGGAATTTATTTATTATTTATTTATTTATTTATTTATATCTTTTCATATTCCCTTATAATTACAACATGTTAAATTACAATTTTATAACAATTTTAAATTTAGAACAAAAACAGTTAACATTTAGAAAAAAATTAATATAAAATTGATTATAACATTAATAAAGAAAAAGGGAATGAAAATTAGGAAATTTCTTTGATCTAAAATGGATCAATGGCGCAATTCCCTTCAAAAATTCAAGTTTTATTTATGAATATGAACTGTGTAGTGGGGCGAAAATCCATTGTTAGATTACTTTCTAGAAAAAAAAAAATTTTAAATGAATATTTAAACAACAGCAAAAAAAAAAAATAAATATGGATGCATATAAAAGTATTGCAAATATAAATCAAAACAAATAATAGGAAAGGCATACCAACTGAATAAGGAAACAAAAACAACAATAGACAACAATAATTTAAAAAAAAAAAAAAAACACAAGAAAAGAAATGAAAATGCAGTATAACAGATACTAATATTACCAAGAAAAAAAAAAAAATTACAGTAAATTAATGAGAAAAAAAAGAATCACAGTTAAAAAAAAAAAAAGAAAAAAAAAATCGTAGCAAATAATATATAAGAATCAATGAATTTGCACAACTTTCCATATCAGCAATAAAACTGTGTAAACACAAAACAAAAATAACTGAAAATTAACGAACTGCTGATAAAAGATTCTCTACTGTATTCTGATTTAACAGCCACTTCCCCAAACATTTTAAATAAAGTTTTAAATTATTTATATTTTTAATATCAATTGGTAGCTTATTAAAAATATTAGGCCCACTAAACAAGAAAAACTTGCGAAAATGTTCACATCTTGTCAAAGGTAGGTTAAAATTTAAATTTCTCAATCTTGGTCCTAATCTGTCCATACTCCTATTACCACTTCGAATAAAAAATAATTTAAGACATTTAAAAATATATAAATATCGCAAAGGCAATATTTTCAATTGTCTGAACAATGGCAAAGATCTTTCCAGAATATTATTGGAATATTATTGGAATTTAGAAACAGTTTAAATATTTGATTTTATTATAATTTTTGGAATATTTTTGGAATTTTGAAAAAAGTTTGATTTTATTTAATTTAACAATATTTTTGGAATTTTAGAAGAAATATGAATTTTAGATTTTGTAATATTTTGCTTGAAACCCTAAATGGAGCGGTTTTTGAGGAGTTTGCTGAGTGTATCATCTTTTCACTAAATTATGTTAATTTATGATCTGTTATAATTTTCCGGCAACGTATTGATGTTTCGTGTTAGTTTTGTAATTAATTTCTTCAAACAGAGATAAAAAAATACTTGTACTTTAACAAAGAGTTATGTTTGATATACATCGCTGCCCAAAACTAAAAACCATGTCCTCATAAAAGTTTTTTGATGAAAACTATATCAAAATCCTTAACCCAGACCGAAGTCTTTATATCACAGAGCTGTGATATTTCAGCCCGTCTATATTTTTACAATTGAAATTAGACGATGATCCCTTAGGACTCGGTTTATAAGTGAAATTTGAATAGTTTTTATTTATGATTTCATGAATAGCTTTAATTTACTTGTCAATATTTATAATTAATTCAAATTTGGGTTTTAAATTAATTTTAGATTTAACTTTTACTATTTATCGCATTGCAATTTGTTTTCAACCGATTTGTATAGCTAATTTTTACCATCGAATATTTCATATTTAGTGTGCTAAACATGTCTAACTAATTAATAAAAAAAAAAAAATCGGTTATATAGCAGTATGTAATTTCTAGAACTATCTTAAATTTTTTTGTGCCGTTGTATTCCATATAGGAACGTAGGTTCTCAACAAGTGTCCCCTTCACCTGAGCAATTTCACGCAAGTTCAGCAAATTTTTGGGAAATTTTGACTTGACCCCTTTTAATTTTGATTATTTTTTGTTTATAGATAGTCTTTCATAAATAAAAAATAGAAGTTCTCTTAGAATTTTTTTTTTCGACCAGGGGTCTTCACAGGGTGTATATGAAACTAATGATTCAACAAAATTCAATTCAATTCAAATTCAAATTCAACAAAATATGAAACTAATGATTCAACACTCTAAGTAGTCTTGGATTACTGATGCTGCTTTCCAGAATTATAAAATATTAATTGACTTTGTTTCATGTGGTGAATTAACAGAAGATTGTCATACTTTGAAGTGCAATGAATGTTCAAAAAAACTTCAACAACTGGAAGAAAAATTACTAAATGATTTTGACGTTAAAGGAATCCTTCAAGTCAAATATCAACAATGGATTACCACTGATCGATGCAATTTGGATACTTTAATAAAAACTGTAGAGGAATTTATGAAAAAATTTGTTTACCGTTTACAAATTTTGATACCACACAACTTTATAGCAAAACAGCAATCTACATTCATTGAGGAAAGAAAAAAAATGAAAACCAGGAGAGTGCTTTGCTCAAGGGGATTTTTCTGAAAACTACGCCTTCATAATTCAGGATTCGGTTCAAGGTTATCATTATAATAATTCACAAGCTACTATTCATCCATTTGTCATTTATTTTAAAAGTGCCGCAAGTGAATATATACAGCCAGAGCCGGGACGAGGCTTAATTACGCCCTAGGCAAGAATAAGATTTGACGCCCCTACTCTCCTCTCCTCTTCACAGAGTTGGTTTGTTTTAAACACTGTTTAAAACATTGTTCAAAACAAATTGGTTTTTATTCCAAAAAAGCAATGTTTTAAACAAAAATTGTTTTTTTTAAATATAGCAATGTTACTTATTTGTTTTTTAATTGAACTGTTGCATAATGTGGTATTTTATCGTTTTTAATACATTTACACCTAATGCGCCATTAAAATTTTGAAAGTTTTTAAAAGGAATCACATGTCAAAACATTTGTACAAAAGTGCTGGCGGATCTGTGCTGCGATTATGACAAATTGTGAGTTTAAAAATACGAAATTATTTCGTCAATAAAAATTATTTAAAAAATTATTTCGTCAATAAAATTTTATACGAAAGGCACCGCTGGTTATTCGATATTAAAAATTGACAATTTCTAATTATTAATTGTATGCACTAAAAAATTATGCGTATTCATACACAACTTGACGTCTCAATTTGTGAGATTTTTCACAATTAGAAAACTCCATAATCGCAGCACTGGTATTCGATTTCCGACAAACGCAATTCGTTTAATTTCTAAATAAAAAGTGACAAATATGTGTCACTACTGTGAATCATAAAGGAACATCCTAGTTCTGAAAAGAAAATTATAAATTCGGTGCGAGATTTGTAAAATTAGGTAACATATTTCATCTTATGGTTGATTGACTTGACGTAATGTTTTCCATTACATTAATTTTTCAATAAAAACTGTTGTTAATTCAGTAAATTATTTGTGATTTAACATCACCCCGATGGAAATCTCCCATCAAGAATAATATAAGAACTGAATCTAAAAAATTATGGTGCAAATTATGAAACTTTTTGTAATCCATACAATTTTAGAGCGATCTAGTTTCGAACCAATGAGAAAATTTTTAAACTTTAAAAAAGTTTATCATTCTCATCAATTTATGTAAATTTTTTGTTTTTACACTTCGCTAGAGTTGTAACCTAATTTTTGGTTTATAATCATTAGCGTTAACATTTTTTGGTAGAGTTTATCTAGTCGGCTAGCCCTGATGAGAATGATAAACTTTTTTAAAGTTTAAAAATTTTCTCATTGGTTCGAAACTAGATCGCTCTAAAATTGTATGGATTACAAAAAGTTTCATAATTTGCACCATAATTTTTTAGATTCAGTTCTTATAAAAACTGTTGTGTTTAAGAATTTACAATATGTGTCACAACAATACATAGATGCTTTTTAAGACGTAGGTTCCACAACAACATACATTCTAAGATGTTGACGAACGCTTTCTTTAAACTTTTGGGGATTGGACGCCCCAGTAACGACATGATTTGGATTTTTTTGGTCATTATGGCAGCCCTGTGAATAAGTACGAATTTGGAAACAGTTACAACATTTCGTTTCGTTTTTATGCATTATATTTATTTTTGCGGTACGTTATTTTGTTATGGAACAGACAAATATTTTTTCTTTTTTAGTGTTTCGGTTTGGATTCGAGCTCGTAACCTCATCAGTGCCAGAGTAAGCTTAAACCTATTCATTTTGCACCAATGCGATGACATTTTGAAGTTGAGACCTCATCATCCCTCTATTTACTTAACTTGAATTCTCAACTGTCATTAGACTCTTATTTTCCGGAAATATTTTAACATTATTTTTGGGATTAAATCTCTAGACAGCACTATTGTGTGAATTCATATGAGGTGTAATATTTCTATATTATAGGCCACATTTTAAGTCACGTGTATAGTCAGTATTGATTGCTTCCAATCAATGTGAAATCAATAAGCGACACTTGGTCAATTATTTCAATTCAATTATTGGCTTGCATATTAGACAACATTTTGGGGAATTTTAATTATTCGGGATTTTTGTGAGCAATTAAACTCAAGGGAAGTAATCTGAATTTTTCAATTCAAAGGTATGGTTGGAAATATCTCGTAAAAAACTCTGTTTTTCTTTTTTACGTGTTTTGGTTGGGATTTGAACTCGTAACCTCATCAGAGTGAGATCAAATCAAAAATTTACAAAATGCTTAACATTTTGCCACAGATATCAAAAAAATTTTAGAACTACCAAAATCGATATTTGCAAAATCGTTCAAAAAACGAAATAAAATATTTACGTTATCGTTACGTTTAACGTTATTGTCACCAGATGAATTTTCAAAACGATACGAAAGTAATTATTATTAACAACGCTACTTAAGTTCTTTATTTCATTTTTACGTTACGAGTAACAACACTGCTTGTGATGCAAAAACCCATTTTCACGCTTAGTCAGCATTTATGACATTGTTACATTACGTTGCTGTGTAACTAAATCCAAATGCAAATGGGCGTTAATGAAAATTTCATTGTTTTAGAAAACAAAGAAAATGAATCAGCATCACTTTCGTCGAAGAAATTTGCCACTAAAATTTTCCAAATTTTATAAATTATGTACCAAATTAACTCTGTTCTGTGCATCATTTTCTATGAATGATTTTTGTGAAAAATTATCTGACGCTAAGCGAGTACCACTGCCCCTTGTTTAGATTCCCATTTATTTGGACTAAAAAGTGAAATAAAGTAATTTGTATTTTGAAATCAATCTCAACGTCAGTAGGAATTGAGCGCGCCTTTCATAAATTTGGCTTGGTACATAGGAAACTCCTAATCCAATTTTATACGGACTACTAGTTTTTATTAATCAATATTTTGAAATATGTACCTATGAAACCGATGGTTTGGAGTTTTTTTAAATGCACATGTATATTTTAAATTGAAATAAAAATATATTGCTTTCATATTCAAAATCTTGTTGTTTTCAATATTTTGTTAAAGATTATACTGTTTCATCCAACTAATATTCTTATGAGGATGATATGAATATTGTAATCCGTAATTTATAATCGTCAAAAACTCTATTTCTTTATTTATTCAAATTTTTTACATGCATCAGGTCATTCGGGACTCAGGTTAAACATAGGTCACAGATTTTTTATCATAATTAAAATTTTTGAAGTTTATGTTAGCCAATAAAAACAAAAATGTCATTAGATTGAGCGATAAATTATTCTTTGGCATCTTGTATGGGACAAATATTTGAGAATATTCAAGAAATCTAGAGAAGGCTAAAAAAAATGCTTAACAATCGTCGCAAAATCTTGAGAATCTTACCGAATCTCTTGGGAATTTCAAAAAATCTTGAGTACATTTGAACATACAGAGTTTCTTCAGATTATCTAGGGAATCATGAGAATCTTGTGAAGAGAACCTTAGAAATCTTTAGAGAACCTTTAAATAATCTTACAACATTTAGGATACCTGTTTTCTTTGTGATTTTCCACTCCAATTAGACATTTTAATTTAAAACAAAAAAAACGAATCTCAGTAGTATAAAATATATTAAATACAAAAAATGTGTTCTCAATTTCTGCGCCCTTCAAATAAAACGCCCTAGGCGAGTGCCTAGTTTGCCTACCCCTCGTCCCGGCTCTGTATACAGCACCGAAGTTTTATACTCATTTCGGATATAAATGATCACAACTGTACTACAGTCCATCATTTCATTACAAAACTTATTGAATTCATGAAAACGCATATAAATTCTATTATTACGAAAATAATTTATAACACTGACACCTTCTCAATACAAAAATAAACATAACCTAATTAACTTATGCCACCATAAAAAAGACTTTAAGGTTGATGCAGAATGGCATTATCATGCTACCAGCCATGGAAGGCATCATGGAATGGCATCATCATGCTACCAGTCATTATCATGCTACCAGCCCCTTGTGATGGGATTGGTGGTACACTGAAGCGTGCCGCACACCGTTATAGTATGGCGGGCAAAGATATTATTGATACACCAAAAAAACTTTTCGAATGGGCTTTAAAATGGGAATCTACCATGAACTTTGGATACGCCGATAAAAATGAATATCAATAAACAAAAGAAAAATTACAAAATCGGTATAAAAATGCGATTACTATAAGTGGAACTCAAAAATTTCATTCTTTTGTACCATTAAATACTAAAACAATAAATGCAAAAATATTTTCCAACTCGGAAGAAACTTTTGTTTGTAAAATAAGTAAATAATTTCTAATAACTATATTTATTTTCTTTAACCTACATTATATAATTTGTATGATATTTTAAAAAGTTTATTCAATAATAAAATATTTGTAATTTAATGTTAAAATACAATCTTTTAATTTATGACCATAATAACATAATACGAACATAATACTTCTCCAGTCAAAAGTTCCTAAATAGATTTAGTTGTTTATACGGTTTTTTTGTTTGCAGTCGAGACTGTCAAATTATTTTTTATAAGAGTGACAAGTGATTACTAAAATTGACTAATACACATTTCATTTTTTTATGCCATCTAATACAAAGAAAATAATTGCAGAAGTGTTTTCCTATTCAAAAGAAACTTCTGATTGTAAAATAAGTAAATCATTTTTAACAATTGTATTTAATTAATTTACTGTACTACATATATAATTTTTATAATATTTTAAAAAGTTCATTTAATAATAAAATATTTGATATTTAACATAAAAAAAAAATCTCTTATTTTATAACGCCATTTTTATCATTTTTATAATTTTCCTTCAGAACAAAAAAAACTGATTCCCGACAGTCATATGCACAACGAATTTTATCTTTAAAACAAAAAATAACGCGTGTCCTAAACTTTCACAAGTGGTTAGATATAAAATAAGCTTCAATTTAGTTTAAAAAAAAAAAAAAAAAAAGGGCTATGCCATCTTTTTTTCAATTACACCGTTTTTTTATTATGTTACACCGTTAAAAATTATTTCAAAAAATTAACAGTGTACATTTTTAAAAACTTTGTTTTAATACCTATTCAACGATATATCATATATGAAAATCGATTCAGTAGTTTTTCTACAATCGCTCGTCAAAATGCACTCACATCACAAAATAACAAAAAATTGAGGGGCACCCTGTGAAGACCCCTGGTCGAAAAAAAAAATTCTAAGAGAACTTGTATTTTTTATTTATGAAAGACTATCTATAAACAAAAAATAATCAAAATTAAAAGGGGTCAAGTCAAAACGATGTTGAATCTTCGTGAAATTGCTCACCTGTATTAATATCATCAATTCACTCAATTTTATGGTCGAGTTTTACTTGAAAACTTAATTCAATCGAATAGTTTTACATGAGTGATCAGCGCATAGTTTTTCCAATTTGTTGACAATCGGTTAATTGTAAAACCGGTGTGTTGATGGTTATTAATGTTTTGCTTAACAACACTTTGTCTAGATAGGGATGCGAACACGGTTCCCCCGAAGTCCAGCGTGCTACAACTAGGCCACTCAAAACAAGATGAATTCGGCAAAAGGAATTATTTCGGCTTATTATTTTGCTTTCCAATTATTATATTCTGTTTTACAAACAAACTTGAACAATTTGGAAAATGAAGTTTCATCATTTTCAGTATTTAAACATGATCTATATAATCCGATATACATTTAAATATTTCCAATTTCCTCTTATCTTTGTTACACATCTATGTTGAATCGTTTATTTAAACCGCTCTAAGATAAATAGTATCTGAATTTACAAAATAATCTGCAGAAATATTCAATCTCTTTCCATCCAAATATCATTTTTCACAACCACAATATAACTCTACGAACAATTTAAACCTGTCCGCCAAAAAAATTTTAGAACCAATTTGTATTCAAACAATTTTGATTTTCATTACAATTTTATACATTTATTCGTTCGTTGTTTTATCGAAACGGTAAAATGATGATTTTCATATTTTATGTTTTCATCTTTTCATCTGAAAATTTATTAAACTTCATTTATTACAGAATGTGAGGGTTAGATGATAAATAGCTAGAGTTATAGATATTGAGTATTTAATTATTTTATTAATGAGTATTTTTTCGCTTTTTATTTATTTAGTATGTTAAGAAATGGCTACAATTCAATTTTTATTTACAAATAACCAATTATTCGTCACACGTAATTAAATTCATAATCAACTTCACTTCATTTCAAAGCACTGTAAAAACTCATTTAACTCAACGTCATCAATTTTCATTTCTATTCATAATTTTCTCATTTCCATTAAAAATTATTTTTATTTTTAAAATCAACAAAACAAAAATTTAGGTACGAGAAAAACTAGATGATAGTCTCTAATAGTAAATAATCTAGATTCTAGAAAATGTTAAAATTATTCTCGAGAGACTCTTGGTGAAAAACAATAAAAGTTTGGTTGTAGAAAAATAAACTAAAATGAAAGTTAAATGAGTGTCATTAGTGGTGAGTTGTAAAAATGCAACAAATAAGAAAATAGGAAACTAATGTAACTATACTCACTCAACAGGTTGTGTCTTAAAAGGGCCCATACACGATCAATCATGAATGTCAATCTTGACTGATGATAAAAATTCAAATATGTTTAAAATTGCATCAGCCATAAAATTTGATTGTCACTCATTATCGATCAATCACGTTGATTGTCATTCAAAAATGATCGTGTATGTATACGCCTTAAAAATATGATTATACTCGTAGATTTGAAAATCAAAAGAAATCTTACAGTTTAAAAATTGTCAAGCAAACACCCTAACATTTTTGTTTAAATATTTTCTGAAATAAAAATTATGCAAAAAGGTTGAACACAAAAGATGTACCAACAACAATAAAGTTCTTTTATATTTTTTGTAGTCATCAATTCAGATTAGTTTTTCACAGTTATAAGAATGTTTTTTCTTTTGGTTAAAGCAAATTTTCATGACCACAATATGTGAATTGTGATTTATATTTGCATAGTAGCGAAAAAATTGTAATAGCTACTTTGCATGAGCATAACAATTTTTATATGAAAATTAGAAAAATAAATTGATGGAAATTTTACAAGAATTTTCAATTATGATCAATTTTAATGTATGCCACAGAATATTTTATATTTGTTCCTTTCGTTGTTGTTTTATGGAATAAATTAGTAGAAACGAGTGAACAAGCAAATGATTTATACTTCTAAAAGTAAATGGTTGTCCTATCGTATATTTGTTGTAGCAGATATCAAATAACAGATATTAGACACAGGCTACCAGATACAAGGTAATAGATACCAGAAACCAGATACCTGGTACTTGATACCAGATAGCAGATACCAGATACCAGGTACAAGATACCAGATACAAGATACCTGTTACCAGATACAAGATATAAAATACCAGATACCAGATACAAGATACCTGACACCAGATACTAGATACCAGATACCAGATACCAGATACCGGATACCAGATACTAAATACAAGACACCAGATACCAGATACCATTGACCAGATACCAGGTACCAGATACTAGGTACTACAAACCTGATACCAGATACCATTGACCAGATACCAGAAACAGGTTACCAGATACTAGATACACGACACCGGACACCAGAAAACAGATACATGGTACCTGTTACCAGATAGCAGATCAGATACCAAATACCAGGAACCAGATACCTGTTACCATATATAAAATACCTAATATCAGATACCAGACACAAGATTCCAGATACCAGATTTTAGGTAGCAGATACCAAATACCAGGTACCAGATACCTGACACCAGATACCAGATACCAGATACCAGATACCAAATACCAGGTACCAGACGCCAGATACCAGATACCAGTTACCAGATACCAGATTTTAGATAGAAGATACCAGATGCCAGATACCAGATACCAGATACCAGATACCTGACACCAGATACCAGATACCAGATACCAGATACCAAATACCAGGTACCAGACGCCAGATACCAGATACCAGTTACCAGATACCAGATTTTAGATAGAAGATACCAGATGCCAGATACCAGATACCAGACACCATATACCAGATACCAGATACCAGGTACCAGATACCAGATAACAGATACCAGATACCAGATACCAGATACCAGATACCAGATACCAGATACCAGATACCAGATACCAGATACCAGATACCAGATACCAGATACCAGATACCAGATACCAGATACCAGATACCAGATACCAGATACCAGATACCAGATACCAGATACCAGATACCAGATACCAGATACCAGATACCAGATACTTGATACATGATACCTGACACCAGATACCAGATATAAGATACCAGATACAAGATACCAGATACCAGATACCAGATACCAGATACCAGATACCAGATACCAGATACCAGATACCAGATACCAGATACCAGATATCAGATACCAGACACAAGATACCAGATAGCAGATACCAGATTTTAGATAGCAGGTACTAAATACCAGATACCAGATACCAGATACAAGATACCTGTTACCAGATACAAGATATAAAATGCCAGCTACCAGATACCAGATACCTGACACCAGATACCAGATACCAGATTTCAGATACCAGATACCAGATACTAGACACCAGATACCAGATACCAGATTTTAGATACCAGATACCAGATACCAGACACCAGATACCAGACACCAGATACCAGATACCAGATACCAGATACCAGATACCAGATACCAGATACCAGATACCAGATACCAGATACCAGATACCAGATACCAGGTACCAGATACCAGATACCAGATACCAGATACCAGATAACAGATACCAGATACCAAATACCAGATACCAGATAAAAGATACCAGATACCAGATACCAGATACCAGATACCAGATACCGGATACCAGATACCAGATACCAGATACCAGATATCAGATACCAGATACCAGATACCAAATATCAGATACCAGATACCAGATACCAGATACCAGATACCAGATACCAGATGCAAGATGCCAGATACCAGATACCAGATACCAAATACCAGATACCAGATACCAGATACCAGATAACAGATACCTGATACCAAATACCAGATACCAGGTACCACATACCAGATACCAGATAAAAGATACCAGATACCAGATACCAGATACCAGATACCGGATACCAGATAAAAGATACCAGATACCAGATACCAGATACCAGATACCAGATACCAGATACAAGATACTAGATACCCAATTCCAGGTTCCAGAAACCAGATACCAGATATCAGATATCAGATACCAGGTACCAGATACCAGATACCACATACCAGGTACCAGATACCAGATACCAGATACCAGATATCAGATACCAGATACCAGATACCAAATATCAGATACCAGATACCAGATACCAGATACCAGATACCAGATACCAGATACCAGATACCAGATACCAGATGCAAGATGCCAGATACCAGATACCAGATACCAAATACCAGATACTAGATATCAGATACCAGATACCAGATACTAGATATCAGATACCAGATACCAGATATCAGATGCCAGATACCAGTTATATGGTAGCAGATGCCAGAAACCTGGTGCCCGTTTTTGGTATCTAGTGTGATTTAATATGAAATAATATTTACCTGAAATTCTATTAAACTTTCTCGTGTATCAAACGATAGAATCAATAATTTATCTCCTTCGTCATAAATAATCCCAATGGTATTCGATTCCTTATCCATTGTTAATCCAACTTCTAAGGCTAAAATTTTCTTTAACAAAAAACTTTCTTTCACTTGATACAAAGTTTCACCCCGCATTCGTCGATCCTTATAATTTTTAAATAGAAATAATGAAACAGAATCTGCAACAATAATTAATTTCATAATTTTTAAGTTATTAATTTATTATCGCATTAAAATTAATTAAAATTATTTCCAAAATAAATAGAAAAAAACTTACCAGCAGCTGGTGACATTTTTTTCATAATAAACCATCGTGATTTCCACTAGAAATAGAAAAATTATGGAAAACTGGGTGAGTTGTGTGGTTAAAGTTTTATAAAACAAAAAGTTTGAATTTTTTTATTATTTAGTATGGAAGAGATAACTTTAGGGTTAAAATTTTTAGCTCTACGGATAAGTTAATATTATGATTTATGAAAAAAATATCAGGTTGATTTCGTTTGGACGTGAATATTAGTTAGTTTGGTGAATCACATTTAGTTCAAAGATAGATTCTAGTTTATACATACCAAGTAAACATAAAAATAAATAAAATAAAAATTTATGCGGACAAAACAATGAGAACATACGAAAGAACAGTAACAAAATTTAATTGAAAATTTTATTATAGAGAAACATAGGAGAAACAATTAAATTATTTTTATCGTTTGGAGTAAATTCGAATTATTTTTATATCGTTTTTTTTTTGAAAATAATTTAATTTTTTTATTTTACGTTATGTTAATGAGCCGATCGTGTGTTTGTAACGTCTAGACGAAAATGTTTTTTTGGAAATTTTCCAATTGAAATTATGTTTTCGAAAATTTTACAATTGGGAATTATTTTGTGTTTATTCGAAAACAAATTTATAAAATTTTTTTATGGTTTGTTTTTTTATGATGATGTTGTTGTTGAAATTTGAGAAAGTGAAATAATTTAAATTGATGTTATTTCATGGTGAAAGTTTTATGTAAACATTGGAAGTTCCGTATAAGCAGTTTTGTTTCTAGAATTGTAATTTATTTAAACAGATTCAAGAGGAAGTAGTAGTACTTTTTTAGTAAATTGAACAAACAAACCTCGGCTTTCTTTATATTTCATCGCCGCCATGTTTCACTTCTAACAGTAGTAACTCTCTTTGCCATATAGATCACAAAGTATAATATTGTTAGATACAGTCCGGATAGATTTCTAAATCATGTAAGTCACTAATTATCACTAACTATTAGCGTATTATACTTAACATTTCAACTTGGACGACATTTGCCTGCTATCAACTTGTGTAAGTGGTAGAAAGACATGTTACCACATAAACAAATATTTGTTCACACTTAGCAAATTACTCACTTAAAAAGATGTAAATCTTTTAAAAAACTCTATAATCGAAATGGAATCGTCAAATAAAGAGTTTATGGTACCTACAGTTTGACAACCAAACATGCTTAGTGCGGTCTTCAAAAATATGCTGATGTGGAGAGTAAAGACCCACAAAACCCTATACGAACACACTTTTTTCAATTATGGAACACCTATAACTACAACCACTACATCTGGGTTATTAAAGACACTTTGTGGAAAAAACTTTGTGACTCATTGCATCTGACTGTCAATTAATAGCAACTCAGACAGTTAAACCAAGATACTTACAAGGGACTCCAACAAGAATTACACAAAAACGGTGGTAGATCCATTAAAATATATAAAGAGTTATAGTAACTGATTAGCAGTCACGACCAGTGGATCCAGGAAAGCTTTTACCTAGATCTACAAAAACGATACTATCTCACCTTAGGTCTCGTTTAGGAACACAGAACAATAGAAATTTATTGAAATTTATTTATTAACAAACTCAACCATACTTGTTATAACAAACACCCCTACTTTTCATAACAACCAGTTTTAACACTACGATGTTAGGTTTCGACGTGACCATTCTGATCTCTTGAAAACTGCCACTCTCAAGTGATCGTAATTAACCCACACAAAATTTTTTGGGGTCTGTTGCGTTATGTTCTGTTCTCAATGTGCAGTCTGAGTGATAAGAATTAAATGTTTTTCAATTAAATTAAATGTTATTAAATGTTCTGTTGAGAAAAAGTAATTTGATTGATTTTAGATTACAAAATCATTAATAAACTAGATTTGATTAGATTGCCAAACACTGTTCGAACATCTCATATACTGGTGGCATTAAAATAAGGATAAACTCTTAATTTCTATACGTTTGAAGCAGTCAAATGTTCGGAATTGATCGCTCCTTTGCGTTTTACTTCATTCATTTAATCCAAATCAAAACTCCACATCATATGACGGAAAATCTTTGGAATCGTCGATTTAATAAATTGAAATAGTATAACGTTTGTTGAGTGGCCTAGTAGTTATCAGGTTGGAATCATACTCGGTGGACCCAGGTTCAATTTCTATTTTGGAAAAACACTCTATGGGCTGATCACTCAAATAAAATTAATTGATTAAATTAAGTCTTCAAGTGAAGCTCCACCATAAAATTGAGTGAATTTAAGATTAGTGCAGGTTGGGGTGATGACCATGACAGCCTACGTTAATACATGGAATTTATGGCAAAAACATTCGACAACTCTCTACGCTCGTGCGACAAAGTACACTCATGTTTGTGAAACGAGTTCGCACTAGTTATACTATAATAGGCAAGATTTACTTAATCAGATGTACTCCCATTATCCGTCCTCTTCATTAATAGTAATATACTATAGCGTACCTTGAAATTGTAATTATACATTTTAGATACTTTTAACCTATTTTGTGTGCAACACACTTATTATTTTTCGTACATTTGACACAGGAAAGCAGTATTAAATTCATGTTATACTTTTTCACCTAATTATGAAAAAAATTTAAAAAAATTGTTTATTTACTGGTTTTGTATAAGAAAATTTATGCTGACGAATTTTCTTTTTGCTCGTGCTATGAGAATTTGATTGAATTAGTTTTTTTTAAATCAGACAGTTCGTTCTGGAATATTGAGTTGGTTAGTAATGGTGTTGGATAGTGAAACTGGTGATTTTCGTGAAAGCCAGTGATTTTGGTGAAAATTGAGTGCTTATATCGTGAGAGTCAAATTAGTTAAAAAAAAACTATGTGATTGTGGCAAAATCCTTCATATTAATTAGTTTTTTTTGGAGTTTTATTTTTAAAAGTTTTGGTGTTTTTATTAATGGTGAAAAACAAAATATTTTCGTTATTATAAAACTAATAAAATTACCTATATATTCAATAATAATAACAATTATTAAATACCTATAAATTCATTAGTAATTAATTATTATAAATTATTACAAAACAGACAGTGTTTATATAGTCGAGGCAATAAAGCACTAAAACAGAAATAAATCTTGGAATTTTTTGCACTAAGACGGAATGCGGAAAGCGGTTTTTTGCATTCGCTTCCAAAAATTATTTGTAAACAATGTATCTGCTTTGTATCTTATACAAACTGGAAATTGCATTTCTGCAGCCAAAAATGAATTCAAAAAATGCATTTTTTGAAGTTACTTTATGAAAATTAAATAACTTTGTTAATAAGACTAAGAATTGGCTCAAACCGAGCTCCCAGGGGTTTTGGAGGTCACTGATCACGATTATGATGTTTAAATTACCCACAGCTGATCTGGAGCTCAGGATCGCCTATGAACGTCATTTCCGTGGGACTCTGCCAAAATTCACGCGGGAAGGTAGCTGCCGCGGGAACTGAATTTAAATATGGACGTATTCAAATATGGACATATTTCATATTTGTCCATATTCAAATATAGGAACCTGGACGTGGACGTCATCCCCGAGAGTTTTCCTGACAAGATCGCAAAAACTAACCGAAAATCATTGTGGGAGCGTTTTTTGGGGCACTAAATCCAAATTTAACGTCGGAAATGTCCCCCCGAACACCTGGTGCACCGGACGTTATCCCCGCTAAAGAAAAACCGAAAAAATCGTTATAGGGTTTTTTTTTCCAAATTCCAAATTTCACATCGAATAGGTCCCCCCCCGAACACCTGGTCCACCAAACTTGGGACTGAACGTCATCTCCAGGTGTTACATTTGCAAAAAAATGAAATGAAATTCACATCAAGGGGTTTTTAGCTGCCCTTCTCGAATCCAGCATCCTCGACTATACTCCAACGCATCCTCGACTATACTCCAACTATCTTGTGCACCGGAACTTTTATCTTGACATCGATGTCATTCCCATGAATGTCAATCCAACCTGATGTTTCAATGTCTTAAGGGAATTCAATATTGATGATTTTCGTTATCTTTTGCAAAAAAAAGAAATGCTCATACCAACGGAGAAGACTATCTGGAGCAGAATAAAAAATCACTATCAAGAAGATCTTCTTCTTTCAAGTAAAGTAGTGTCAAGGTTATACTGCTGCTGAAAAAATCAGACGTTTAATGTTCTGCGCCAAAAACATAAAGAATGCAAAGATTAGAGTACAGAGTTGAATTGGATTTGATTTGAGTTCAATAAAAAAATTTTAAACGCCAATTACATAAAGAGTGACTTTCTCTTCATTCGATTTCTTTCCTCCTCACATAATTTAACTAGAATCAACAATTCCAAACCACTATTACAGCATTGACGTTAGTCTCTGAGACATTAAAACATCAGGTTTGATTGACATTCATGGGAATGACATCGAGGTCAAGATAGAGGTTCCGTTGCACTATTTGAGGAGGGCAGCTAAAAACCCCTTGATGTGAAATTAGTTTCTTTTTTTCGCAATTGTGACACCTAGAGATGACGTTCAAGTCCAGGTTCCGGTGCACCAGGTGTTCGGAGGGACATTTTCGATGTGAAATTTGGAATCCGCGCCCAAAAATCCCAATAACGATTTTCGGTTTGTCTTTCGCGTTCGTTTCTGGAAAACACTAAGAGATGATGTCCGCGTTCAGGTTCTGGTGCACCAGGTGTTCCGGGGGTCGTTTTCGACGTGAAATTTGGATTCAGCGCCCAAAAAACGCCCACACAACGATTCTCGGTTTGTTTTTTGCGATCTTGTCAGGAAAACTCTCGGGGACGACGTCCACATCCAGATTATGGCGCACCAGGTGTCCGGGGGGTTTCGCCGATGTCATATTTGAATTCAGCAACCGATGCCATATTTGAATTTTGGGAAAGTCTCACGGAGATGACGTTCATCAGCGATCCAGAGCTCCAGGTCGACTGTGGGTAATTTGTGGGAACATCATAATCGTGATCAGCGACCTCCAAACCCCCCAGAAACCCGGTTTGATTCAATTCTGAGTCTTATTAACAAAGTTATTTAATTTTCTTAAAACGACTTCAAAAAATGCATTTTTGGCTGCAGCAATGTAATTTCCGGTTTGTATAAGATACAAAGTAGATACATTTTGGGAAGCGAATGCAAAAACCCGCATACGTCTTAGTGCAAAAAATTCCGAGGTTGAGTGCTTCATTGCCTCGACTAATATGTATATTGTATAGTAGGCTGAATAATATGCCAATTTTGATCAAAATCAAATTAAATTGATTAGTTATGATATAAATTAACTGATCTAAATATGATAAAAAAACCAAAGGAAAACTAGAAATTGAAGAAAACTGTTTTTTTGTCGAATATGAAGTAACACCAACGTGGGCGAACAAGTCAGAGGATACTAAGTCCAAAACAGACGATGCCAACAAACGTGAATGGATATAAGAAAAGATCCGGTGAGTGGTACGCCTGTGTTTAATTTATTTTTAACCTGTTTGGAATTTTAATTGAGTTTGAATTGTAATAACAACATGAAGAACTAACGACAAAAATTTTTTAAAGGGAGAGTTGTGGCATAGCAGTTCTTCCTTCTGGAGTAACTGGGTGGTGTTTTAAGGCACGCATTGTTTTTTTAATTATTCTAAATTTCTTGTGAGTGAGACTGGTCGTAGAATTCACACAAGCTGGAGCTGGCGCAGAGTGAAGATAGTGTTCGCGTGCACGACCAACTGGTTTTTATAACAAATGCGTAAACTTAATGAACATTGACAAACATTTGAATTTGCTTAAATTTATTTTAAAAAAAAATTTTGATTTAGTCTAATAAGTAATTTAAAGAAAAAATATAATAAGATAAATGAATTTTACAATATAAACACAGCAATTCGGCTTTAAACATAAAAACTATAAAAGATATCTATCAACAATCAATAATATAATATGTTTTTCGAAATTTTAAAAATATAAAACACGGGATTACGGGATTATTATAAACATAGGCTCCCTAGTCATATATTTGAATTTAAACAACAAACATGTAATCTAGAAATTAAAAAATTAAAACTTCAATTATGGAATAACATTTGGAAAAACTTCTGACATTCTATAAAAATAAGCAATTTCGTATAATGCTTTTTAGTACAAATCTCACATAAAGATGGCGATTGGTTTATATTTTAAAAACATTTTTATCTTAAAAATTTTTTTATAAATGTTTCAATGTTTCAATTTAATTTTTCGCGTGCAACAAATATTTTCGCTAGTCAACTATTTCGAATCAAAGAAATGGAAAAATTGAAAAATAAATGAGTTCAGGCACTTAAAAAATATATGTTTAATTTTGGTATGTTGCTGTTTTACCTGAAAATACAACCGACAATATTTTCCTTAAGCTTTATTTCTGAAAATCTGTTATATTTGCATTTGAATTTCATAAGAGCATATACAGTAAAAACCAAAGGTAATAACTATTAATGATGTGTCAGCATAAATATGAAAATGTGATAAAAGAGTAGAATAAAAATTGGGGAACAAAATATATGAAATCAATTTATAATAATATTGTAAATTGAATCTAAGACTCTCTCTGTAATGTCGCAACCGATTTCGATGCACAAATGGTTTTTGTTTGAAAAGAAAAAGATAGATTGGTTTGATTTCAACATCCAAATTTTTTTAAATATGCATACATCTAAATAAATGTTATTGTGAATACCATTTTAAGGAATAGACAATGTTATAGTCCCCGGGCCAAAAAAATCCCGATTGTCTTGGATCTTGGAAATTTGCTACCACAATTTTTGTTTTTTTAAGTATGGGGGTAGAAATTTGTTTTAGAACACGAGGGTAACCTTGTACTCGACAAAACGTGTCTATAAAACAAATCTCCACCCCCATAGTTAAAAAAAAATTGTGATAGCAAATTTACAAGAGCCCGGGAAATTAATCTTATGTATTAATACGCTAACTTTGTACTTTGTACAGCCTAAGGCTTTTTTATTCGAACTTTCACTCATTCCAAATTTTCATTGGTAACTGATATTAGTGTAACCTAGATCTGAGAGATTTTTGGGATTTTTCGGATCATAAATAAAAAAGGTATAGACGAATTATAATGCATTTTTGAATTCAACTGCCTCCCCTCAAATCAAATCAAATGGATCAAATGGAATCGTCCAAATCTTTTCTTTGTTTATAGTATTTTATATTTTCTATTCAGTTTATGCATTGATCTAGGAGAGTATGGACGTTATTTTTCTTTGTTGTTTTATCTTATATATTAATACGTTGAATATTTAGTTAGATATATATTGTTTGTGAATGAAAGAGGATAAAAAATTGATTATTGATTGTTGTATTTTTTTTCTGCGACAATTTTGTAATGTGTGTGTTTAGTATGATAGTTTGAGATCGTAGATTTGATTGTTAGAATTTTTAATATATATTGTTTGTGAATGAAAGAGGATAAAAAATTGATTATTGATTGTTGTATTTTTTTCAGCGACAATTTTGTAATGTGTGTGTTTGGTATGATAGTTTGAGATCGTAGATTTGATTGTTAGAATTTTTAATATATACTGTTTGTGAATGAAAGAGGATAAAAAATTGATTATTGATTGTTGTGATTTTTTTTCAGCGACAATTTTGTAATGTGTGTGTTTGGTATGATAGTTTGAGATCGTAGATTTGATTGTTAGAATTTTTAATATATATTGTTTGTGAATGAAAGAGGAATACGTTGAATATTTAGTAATAATACGTTGAATATTTAGTTAGATATATATTTTTTGTGAATGAAAGAGGATAACAAATTGATTATTGATTGTTGTGATTTTTTTTCAGCGACAATTTTGTAATCTGTGTGTTTGGTATGATAGTTTGAGATCGTAGATTTGATTGTTAGAATTTTTAATATATATTGTTTGTGAATGAAAGAGGATAAAAAATTGATTATTGATTGTTGTGATTTTTTTTCAGCGACAATTTTGTAATGTGTGTGTTTTTTATGATAGTTTGAGATCGTTAATTTGATTGTTAGAATTTTTAATACTAGAAGGGCCCGGCGTGTTTCGCTACGCTTATAAAAAAAGTTTTTGCGTAGACATTTTGTTGACGTAGAAGCAATGATTTCAAAAAGTGGTAATGAGAAATGCTAGCATATAATTTTTAATTTTTCTTTTTAAATATATGAATGAAAAATAATCAGAACTCTAGCTGATCAGTTCGGATATATGAAAAATTAGCGATCAAATAAGTTAGAGATCAAATAAGCGGTGCCCAGTTTTTAGGTTATTGTCAAAAAAGCGCAAAATTCAGACCCTTCCCCCATACGTTACGACACTGATTGGCAGAAAAATTTGTAAAATTTCACAGAGTTAGTAAATTGGTAAATTTTGTATGAAAACTATAGCGAAGTCTCCAATAATTATATTTCTGTGTGTTTAGGGGACGGGGGTTTTGAAAAGTTCAAACCTTTTTTGACCCAAACGAGTGGGGTGTCATTTGAAAGAACACTTAATTTAAAAATTATTGCAATTTTTTGTAGAAATTTCGGGTGCACAGTTTTTGAGTTATGATAAAGAAAGTGCAAAATTCAGATCGTTCCGCCCCCTACGTTTCGATGATGATTGACAGAAAAATTTGAAAAAATTCACAGAGACAGGAAGAATGGTAACATTTGAATGAAAATCACAGCGAAGACTCAAATAATTATATTTCTGTGTATTTAGGGGATGGGTGTGGAGAGAGTAAAAAAAACATTTTTGACCCATATGAGTGGGGTGTCATATGAAGGAGTACATAATTTAAGAAACATTACAATTTTTTTAGAATTTTGCAATGCATAGTTTTGTGTTATTGGAAAAAAAATATTTTTAATATGTAGCCTCTCCACCCCCCTAATTTCAACTCTTGATTGACCGAAGAAATAATCAAATTTAATCCATTTACAAGCTGGTGTGATTGAATCTCTCTTAAGTTACGAAAAACATCTATGGATAAGATTTAACCTGAATTAACATTTTTTGTAGAATTTTTGTGCTAGTTTGAACCAGTGTTTCATGCGAAAAAAATAAATAAATATCACCTACAATCTTAAAACAAAAAATATTCACTAAATAATCTCTCAAGTTTCAAGTGTCAGGCTTTGATTTTTTTATTCCATTACAAATTTAAAAATATAAATTTTATTTTATAATAACTAATAGAAAAAAGTATACCAGACCGTAGAAAATTGAGTACAGTTATATACCGAGAAGAAAAAGAAAGATTAAAGTAAAAAAAAGAAAATTAAAGATAAATGGAAAAACTAAATCTTTTGTAACAAAAATAAATTTAAGAGGGTGACTTTTTTAAAAGGAAATATTTTTGTGATATTCTTTAAAGAAAAATATATAAAACAAATAGAAGATTTGTAAGAATTAACTGGTGGGCGCTCAAATATGAAAAAAAACAAATTTTAATTTTCTAAACGACGGTGGGTGGATTGATAAATTCTCTAAATATTTCTAAAAAAGCTTTTCATTCCAGAAATATTTTTACATGAACGACTACAATTTACAATTTCAAAACCTTTTAGTAATGCGATGTTTTGTTTATTTTTGAGACAAAAACTATTGAAAATATATGAAAGGAACAATTAAAAAATGGATTACTTCAAACATTTTGAATCCTACTCGGAGACCACCTAATCTACCTATTTTATTTATGCACAAAAGAAAAACTATTAAATTAAATTTAAATGAAATAGAAACATGACCCGAGGGTTATTGAACATTTTTTGATTATTGTTCCAATCTATATTATACGGTTGTTGTTTTATTAAAGGTTTTGATGATGTTTATTTTACATAAATATTTAATTTGAATAATTTTTGGTAAAAATTAAATTATGAGTTGGATGAATAAACTTTTAAAATCATGCTCACTTTAACCCTGAACTGGAAAGGAAGTTGTACAGAAGATATTGCTTAATTCAATTTCGTTACATAAACAACTAAAAAATCATAATCCAAAATCAATAATAATTTAATTCAATTTCAACCGAATACATCAAATTTCAAAACAAAAATTGCTACTATCACAATCCGTCCAAACTGTCTGCAATCAGTAATCCTAATACCTATACAAGAAAAGAATTTACAGAGTTTTCTGTTTTTCGCTAACAACTATAATCCTCTTTTCTTGATTGAAAAATGAAACTGAAACAACTTCAAATATTATCTTCATTCCACCCTCGTCCCTCAATCGAAAAATATATGTGTATAAAAACGATATTCACATATGATAGAAAAGTAACAAAAACAATTTTCTTTTTTTGTTTCGAATGTTTTCGAATTTTTTTGTTTTTTATGTGAAAATGATTTTCTTTTCATTTAACTCTTTGTTGTTGTTGTTTAGACTGCTTTCAAAAATCCAGTACAAAAACAATTTAAGATAGTGTGAGATAGTGTGATTGTGTAATTGTATTGTTGTATTTCTTCCGTGTTTCTTTTTTTATTGTTATTATGTTTTATTGTTATCATTCGGTCGTTATTATTTTCCAGGTGGTTGGGGATATGTTTATAATAAAGGGGGAAACATTGAATACTCTGTGCTCAAGTAAAAAAAATATAAAATGAAAATTATACGAAAAGTATTAATATTAAAACGGTTTTAGAGTATTTGGATCATTAACATGTAACAATCCAATCCCTTTTGTGAAAGTTATTTTTAAATAAAATATTGGATTCGTAATGTTTTGTCATTGTTTAATTAGTAAGGGTAATCATGGGTTTTTGGGTTGGTATGTAAAAGGTTTACACGAGTATGTTAAATAGTTTTCATTTACGTAATGACACAATTTATGATAGAAAACCGAACGGTTACATTTATTTCTTTATTTTAGTTTAATGTGTAAAATATCTCTAAATTAGTAGCCGTCACAGGGTTTTAAGGACATAATACCCGTTTTTGGACGTTTTAAGATGTTTTAAAATTTATAATATAAGTTGAATCAAACTGTCAGACATCATATTGAGGATTCTAATTTTAAACCAAACGGACCAAAGGAAGAACAACCAAAGCTAAAAGAACCAACATTTACTTAACTTTGCAAATAAGACAAATATTCTTCCGTGAAATTCTTCCAAACCTTACAATATTTTGTTACGAAGCTGTTGTCCACGTAAAAATTCATTTGTTCGGAAAACTTTCTTTTCCATGAATCAACGAGAGCAATATAAATTATCGTCGTTTTATTCATATCTTTCTCAATCTGGTATTTTGTATTGAAAGACAGTCGATCGGAATTAAATAAAGGCATCAGCCTGTGTTATTACTTGAAGTTTTTTTTGTTGTAATTATTAAAACGCTGATTTATTTTCTTATACTTTTTTTTGTTAAAATTCCAAACCGAGTGATGTGTTAGTGAGTATTATAATTTTTTTCTTAAAATTTGGCTCAGTTTCATTACATTTTAGTGAGTGAATGGATGCAAACGAAAGCTAATTGTTTGTTTGGTCATTCGATGAGTGAATTTCTGTAAAACACCATTAAAATTTAAACTGATGTACTATAACGGGTAGAAGTGGATGACTTTTTAATTGGAAAAATATCATAGTCTAGCATTTACAGATAGATTGTAAATTAAAATATATATTTTCCCGTGTTTGCTTATTATAAAGAATTTGGATAAAACCTGATTTTCGAGTTTGATTGGGTTTTTCCTTTTTGTTGTATCAGTGTCGTGTTTTTTTGTTTAATACCAAAAATTAATGTGATAAATAACCGTAGAACCGGACTTCCATTAAACCTTCCATTGTATAAAATCAAGTATTTATCGTTATTTGCGTGATAAATTTTACTTCCACTCGTTGACAATAATTTTGGGTTCTGGCAAATAAGATAAATGATATCAGAATTGTGCGAGGAACTTCATTCAAAAAACAGGGAAAATAAATTATAAAAGTAAATTTGTTGCAGATACAAATAGAAAAAAAAAGAAATGGAATATTCGTTGTGATTGGCTTAGTGCTTACTACGGTTACGGATTATGCAATTGTTTAAAAAAAACAACAGATTTTTTTGATTTTGTTCCGTTTGAAAGGAAAAGTTGGTAAGAATAAGATATAATAATTTGAAACGTAAGCAAATCTAGTTTTTAATGGGTTCTAAATATAAATAAATAATGTATGTTGTAATTATTTGATAAGAAAAAGTACTTTTACACACATTTGTTTTTTTTAAAATCATATTAGAAATAATTATAAATTCTAATCATTTGTGTAATCGAAATCATAACAGAATTCCATATATAACTTTTTATTTTTTCGATACATTTTTTATATCATTCCGGCTGTGTGCCTGAGATGCCGTTGTTGTGTGCAGTTTGAACAGGGTCATACCATAATTAGTAATACGACCAATTGTACATTTGGCGCAACGATTGTGTTGTTTTTGATATTACTATTCAACAATCAACAACAACAATCCGGGAGGACCAGAGGTGCACTATTATTAATGTTATTTTGGGAAATACATCTAATCTTGAGTTAGTATAATCGGCTGAATCAACGTGGGCATGAGCAGTTGGATCCGATGCAATTATGGGGTGTGTGAAACCTTTATATAATCTTTTTTAAATTTAATACTTGTAGTTATATTGGTGTGTGGTGATCTTACTTTCGTCGGCTGTTGGGGTCGTCAGTGTTTCTACTCTTTGTTTTTGGTTATTTAATTCCGTTTACACAGTCTCATTTGGGTGCGTATCTGATTATTTGTACTGAACTGGGGGAAATTAGTTCTCGGACACACATGGCTGAAGCTTTTTGGAACAAAACCTCGCTTGGCATGCAGTCCTCCGTTCGTTTCCTGTTAGTGATATTACTTCTCGGACACACATTGCTGAAGCTCTTTGGATATTACTTTTCGGACACACATGGCTGAAGTTATTTGAAACAAAACCTCGCGTGGCACGCAGTCCTCCGTTTGCTTCCTGTTAGTGACATCACTAGCACAACAAGTGTTCATTACAATTTAGTTTAAATGTAATCGGGCCTTCCCATACAAATTTAAGAAAGACAGTGTATTAAGTTTGTTCAAAAAAAATTTGAGCAAAAAAGAGGCGACGCTGATGCATAAGTTGACTTCACCATAGCTCTAGAAACATAGTGTTCTGCAAATATAATAAGCTGATAACCATAAAATGCTTATAGCAGATAATAATCAAATTAATGGCTACCTGGTACAAAAGATTTTTCCTATTTATGATAGGTTTTTGTAGATAAAGTTATTACAATAAAAGTACAACAAAGATGATTTAACCCAAAGTCGCAAATCAAAAGTAGGGATTCAAAAACATCGTGAGATTTGTAAAAGTTTTATTTGTCTAGTTTCATCAATATTAGTTCTCAGTGCTGGAAGTTATTAAAGTATTAAACAAACAACTGTACAATATACCTTCCAACAGTGTCCCAACAGACATAAATTTTTGATTGTGAACAAATTAGTAGTAAAATTTGTTTTCCAAAAGTGACATAGCAGAAATGAGGATGTAGAACTATTTAAAATCATTTTCAAAATGTAGACCACACCATTCAAAGTCGATTATCTAAAAATGATGTAATTGGAAATTCAAATAAATAGGTATTCTAGAGGCGCCTTACAACTTAGCAAAATATTTTTTTAAACAAATCAGATCAATGCTGGGTATCTCTACATCTTTTCCCATACTTACATCAAAATTGATTAATTAACGAAGGCTGCAGCGCACCAACGAGCATAATTTTTGCTGTGCAGATAAAATAGTGAAACTTTTTTGGCAGAAGTATGATAATAATAAACACAAACAAATTTTTAGACCGGCGTTAAAAAACCGAAGTTGTGATGCGGAACTGTTATGAACCGCCCCAAATGTTTATGTGCCAAGTTTTATTTCATTCGATTAACTAAGGTTATAGAGCTTTCCAAAAAAAAACAGGCGCTCGGCGACCACCGACAACTTAGTTCAATATCGCTCAAAAACTAATCAGCTCCTTCCCATACATATTTGCACTTTTGTCAAAGAGTCTGTTGTATACTCTCAAGAGATTGTTGTATGATCTCAAAAAAAATAACCCATCGTGAAAAAATTAGCTATGGTTTGGTTGATCCACCAGTTCTGACTATCTTCTGTTTTTTAATTAGCAGAAACAAAGATGTCAAAAGCAATTCATGTCAAACGTGCGACCTTTCAAGCCCCTCATCGCCTATGTCATAGCATAAACTGGTTTTATTGACAAGGACAACGTAGCGCTTTCATTTAACGCCATCTGAAACGCAACTCAAATTTACGCCTTAAATTTTTATTGTCATGTTATATTTTTATATATTTAATGTTTTTATACATATATATTTTTATATATAATAAACAAGCAACCCATGATAATAGTTTCCAGAAGTTATTTAAGGGACTGCAATCACCCTACTAGCTGCTTTAAAAAACTGGAATCTGAGCATCCACGAAAAATATACACAGATTAGAAACAAACAATCAAGTAGATTTTTTGACGTATATAAAACATCTAATAAAAAATTTCATATTTTATGACCCCTCAGTATATCCAAAATATTTAAGATATTCATTTCCATTTATTCTCATCTAAACATTGTCTAAATTGCAAAAACGAACACTTTATCCAAATGAAAGTTATAAATAAAAATCAAAAAATGCATATCACGTGCTTTCTATTTTCCGATTCTATATTTATCCCCATTACATTTTCTTTTACTCATTATTATTCATTCTATTTCATTATGCCATTATTATACCTTTTTTCCATCACGATACTTGACCAACCCTTCAATTAGTAAATTTTCACTGTCGCTCATATTTTATTCTATTTCAACTTCAATAAAAAACAGCAAAAAAAAAAACTACACAAACGTATAAAAACTTTTATTTCTTTATTTTTCACATAAACAAAAATGATTTATTTCTAAAGAACTTAACACTTTTCCTTTTCACAATAATAACAACAACATTAAAAATAATATCGAGGAAATCGGGAAACTCATAAAATTTTACATGTTCAATTGATTTAACCCGGGAAATTTGTCGAAATCGAAATATAGTACTTTTCCGGACGGTGGTTTAAAGGTAACTAAATATGTAAACATGAAACATGTGTATTTACAAAAGTTTTCTGAAGAAAGAAAACAGGAAAATTGGAAAATTGTATAATAATTTAAAATTTCAATAGTATGAGGCAGAACCATAAATATAACAGTTTAGGTTTGTGTCAATGATAAGTAGAGATTTCTCATATATTAGACACAGATGATACTTCTGATTATATTCGTTAGAGTGAGCTTCTGAAAAAAAATTACAGTACAATCACACTAGTAGAATTATTTACAATCGTTTTCGAATTTAGTTATTAGCTTAAAATGATTTTAATCACAGTACAGTTAAACATAAATATATTTATTTGAATTACTGAAAAATCATATTCTAACCAGTTGTGGTATCATGAAACCCAATAACGATAAGTTTTTGATAAAAATCGTCCGGTTGTACTAAAATATAGTACTTCAGCCATTGTTTTAACATTAATTTTATGTCAAAAATCATCCGGTAGGTGTTGAGCTAACAGTAGATGTTTAATATTATTAAATGGCGTCATAAAATATTGGTTTGTACTTATTCATAATTTTATATTTAATAGTCTTTTATTATCGATGACGATAACAATCCGACCGGTTGAAATGCTAAATTTCACTCAAATCATAAAAATGGTGATTACCCTATATACACAGTGTTGCTTTTGATAAGTCAAGTATACAAGATTGTTCGAAATCGTTTGTAGTATTTTGTAGTAATGATAAATATTTTAAATAAAATTTTCACTAAAAAAATAAAAAAATGTACAGTTGAGCAAAAAGTTGAAATATTTTTTTGATCTCTGAGACTACAAACGACTAGATGATTGTAATAAAAATTTGTTGTTTATAGTTGTTATAAATATCACTCAAATCCTTAAAACAGGTAAATCTCCTACACACAGTGATAATTTAGATAAACCGAGTGAACAAGATTGTTCGAAATCGTTTGTAGTTTTTTGTAGTATTGGTAAATATTTTTGGGAATTTTTTTTTTCATTTAAAAAATAAAACTGTTTGTGGATTCTGAGATCGAAAGAAAATTTCAAATGTTTGCTTAACTGAATTTTTTTTTTTTTTTTTGAGTAAAAAAATTTCAAAAATATTATAATCATTACAACAAACAACTACAAACGATTTCAAACAATCTTGTATACGTGTATTATCAAAATTATTACTGTGTGCATGGGAATCACTCGTTTTAATGATTTAAGTGATGTTTATAACAACTCCATACAAAAAAAAAATTACTACAATTCGAAATTTTTGTTGTAGCCAAACTAAATAAAAATGTGCAGTTGAGCAAAAGGTTAAAATATTTTTTTGATCACAGAAACTAAAAATGACGTAGATGATTGTAATAAAATTTGTTTGTTTGGAGTTGTAATAAATGTAACTCCAACCATTGAAACATACGAATCCCCTACACACAGTGATAGTTTTGATAATCCGAGTATACAAAATTGTTCGAAATCGTTTGCAGTATTTCATTGTAATGATAAATATTTTAAAAAAATTTCTTACTCAACAAACAAAAAAATTTACTATCATGTACAGTCATTTGCTCATAAATATTTTTGAAAAATCTTTTTTACTCCAAAAAATTAAATAATGTACAGTTGAGGAAAAAGTGGAAATATTCTCTTGATCTCATAAACTCTAAACGATTTATATGATTGTAGTAAAAAAATTTTGTTTGTAGTTGTAATAAATGCCACTCAAATCTTCAAAACAAGAAAGTCACCTATACACAGTGATAGTTTTGATAATTCGATTATACAAGGTTGCTCAAAATCATTTGTAATATTTTGTAGTAATGATAAATATTTTTGGAATTTTTTTTCACTCAAAATATAACAAAATGTACAGTTGAGCAAAAAGATGACATATTCATTTTATCTCAGAAACTACAAACGATGTTGATGATTGTATTAAAAAATTTTTGTTTATAGGTGTTATAAATATCATTCAAATCATCAAAACAAATGAGTCACCTACACACAGTGATAATTTTGATAAGCCAAGTATACAATATTGTTCGAAATCGATTGTCGAATATAGTAGTAATGACAAATAATTGAGCAAATAGATGAAATATTCTTCTGATCTCAGAAACTGCAAACGACGTACATGATTGTAGTACATTTTTTTTGTAGTTGTTATAAATATCACTCAAATCATCAAAACAGTTTAGTCACCTACACGCAGTAATAATTTTGACAATTCAACTCATTAAATAAAGTTTCAATAAGCTCCAATCAAAACGCTTCATTTACTATTTTTTAGCAAATCAAAACGATTTGTTTCGATTATTTTTTTCTGGTAGGAAGGAACAGCGAATATTTTCGAATATTTTCCGCCTACTTAATATATTAATTTAAAACAAAAATGCACATACAAAATTATGTGAAAATGCAATTTGCAAATAGTAAAAATGTCCGTTTTCATTCATAAATGATTGCATGTTTATGTTTATTTGTCAAAAATAAATTACAAATTTATAACATTTAGCACCTACTAAGATGAAATAATATTTAATTTTGTTTGACAACAAAGGATTATGTTGTATGAAATAATGTTACTATTTCTGTTCGTTAAATTGTCTGCTAAATACAACTCGTCATCAAATTATTAGTCGATTATTTTTCAACATTACCACTCATGCCATTTGAGGTCAAAAATTTCACTCGTGCGCTACGCGCACTCGGGACCTCAAATGACATTCGTAATAATTATTATGAAAAATAATCGACTACTATTTGACGACTCGTGATATTATATATGATAATCCAAGTATACAAGATTGTTCGAAATCGTTTGTAGTTTTTTGTACTAATAATAAATAATTGTAGAAATTTTTTTTTCACTCAAAAAATAAAAAAATGGGCTAAGCAAAAAGTGTAAATATTCTTTTGATCTCAGAAACTACAAACGACGTTGATAGTTGTAGTAAAATTTTTGTATTCAGATTTTTATTAAGATAAGATTTTTTTACCTGGTCAAGTTTTGGCATAATTTTATATTTTTAAATTTTGTGGGTACAAAAAAACTTCTCAATATATTAAGCAGTACTAGAAAATACTACAAACGATTTCGAACAATCTTGTATACTTAGATTATTAAAATTATCAGGGGATTTACCTGTTTTAAGGATTTGAGTGATATATAACAACTACAAATAAAAAAAATTTAGTACAGTAATCTAAATGGTATGTTGTTTCTGAGATCAAAAGAATATTTCAACTTTTTGCTCAACTGTACATATTTTACTTTTTGAGTAAAAAAATTGTTTCAAAATATTTATTATTACTACAAAATACTACAAACGATTTCAAACAATCTGGTATACTCGGATTATCAAAATTATCACTGTGTATATCGGATTCACCTGTTTTGATGATTTGAGTGCTATAAACAAAAAATTTTGCTTCAACGCCGTTTGTAGTTTCTGACAACAAAAGAATATTTCAAATTTTTGTTCAACTGTACATTTTGTTATTTTTTGAGTGAAAAAAAAATTTCCAAAAATATTTATCATTACAACAAAAAAACTACAAACGATTTCGAACAATTTTGTATACTCGGATTATCAAAATTATCTCTGTGTGTAAGGGATTAACCTGATTTATTTATTTGAGTGATATTTGTTACAGGTACATACAAACAAATTTTACTACAATCATCCACATCGTTTGTAGGTTCCAAAAATATTTTTCTTTCTTTTTCCCCTTGTGTTCGGGTTCCAAGTTCACACAGCTTCACAGTCTTTATCTTTTGTTTAGGTTTTTTATGAATAATAATAAAACGAAACGAAATTTATTTAACGATGATAATAATAATAAACAAAGGAATAGAAAGAAAAAATAGAAAAAGAAAGGAAAGGAAAAATAGAAAAAGAATTGTTGAAAATGGCGGGTTTCATCTAAGTTTTTATTAAATAATATTTTCGTCATATTAAATTGATGAACTTCAATTTGTTTGCATCTAAAAGTATGTGCGAAAGAAATTTTTTAGTGACAGTCATGAAAACAAACACAAAAATCAAACGGGCACCTTGAATAATTAGTTTTAGTGATATAATAAAATTCTTATATATTTTTAATCTGATTTGTATGCTTTGTTTCAAGTCGGCTTACCGATATTTAAATTTATTTTCCATAATATTAAGATATCTAATATAATTCTTTACACATAAGCCAAATATTTATCTTTTTCGATTTCTGATCATTAAAATCGGTATCTTTATGCTTGAAAATGTTTATCGGGTTTGATAAATCTTAGAATGATTTAAAAGCGTAATTATCAAAAAATTGTATTGAATAAATTAAAGAATATAATTTATGAAATAGATATTTCTTTAAATGAATTGTTCAAAAATAAGATGATGTCATCCAATTTTATTTATTACTAAATGTTTGAAACATTAAAATATTTAAGTAAAATTTTAAAAAACTTTATATGAATCATAAATTTGCAATTCATATAATTTAAATTAGATTTATTTTTTCATGTATATAAATGCGGTCAGAAAAGAGTTATTCTTGCTCAATAATTAAGTATCCCAGTGTTGAGGTTTTCATGAGCTGTTATAAAGGGTGTTTTTTAATAGGTTTACAACTTTAAGTTGGCAACACTGCTTTATTTGACAACCGAATTAACAGCTGATAGATGATTTTTGTTTACTTTGGTTTGGCATTTTATTATGCATAGACTTACATCAGAGCAACGCTTGCAATTAATTCAGGAACTTATTTGTGATATAACATCACCCCGATGGAAAATCTCCCATCAAGAATAATATAAGAACTGAATCAAAAAAATTATGGTGTAAATTATGAAACTTTTTGCAATCCATACAATTTTGGACCGACCTAGTTTCGAACCAATGAGAAAATTTTAAACTTTAAAAAAGTTTATCATTCTCATCAGGGCTAGCCGACTAGATAAACTACCAAAAAATGTCAACGCTAAATATAAAGCAAAACTTAGGTTACAACTCTAGCGAAGTATAAAAAAGCATATTTACATAAACATATTTCTAATAGACTCAGGTTTAGTCAATTAATTTCTCTAGTGATCACTGTTTTGTTATACTCTAGACATACTAGTATTGAATAACAAACTCGTATCGGCGTGAAGAAGATGACTAGTCTAGACGGTGTTACATAAGAAAACAAAATTTAAAGATGGCGCTAGCATCTATGCCCACTTTTTCCTTTGTTTTTCAAATAAAATTGAAGCTTGTTTTTATTTAATTAACTGTGAAAGTTTAAGATAGGCGTTATTTTTGGTTTTAAAAATAAGACACTCGGAGTATATAAAAGTAGGGCAAAACGGTTCTTCTCGTTCACTAATTTAAAGGTTTTTAAAACAACGTCATATTTCTTTTCCAAAATCAGATTTGTAAAAAGTATTTGTTTAAAAAAACAGATTTTGTTCTTCAGTACACCGTTAATCCCATTAAAAGGAGGTTTTTTTTAGATATGCATGATTGAAAAAGGTGAGTATAGGCGTAAATTAATATGGACAAAAAGGATTAAAAATAAATAAAAACCATCTTAAGGATTTTAAATTATATATGGCTGTAATTAAGACAAAGATTTTAAAAGGTTGAACAGATGCTTAGGCAAACAAATGTAGAGTAATTATATTTGATAATAAAAAATTAGCGTTCTACGAGAATGTTCTACAACATATAGATTTTCTTGGGATTAGTGCAATGGAGTATAAGCCAATATGTTCATCTTGTTATTTTAGTTTAACAAAACAGTCAACACTACCTTCTGGTTCAGATTTATCAACATCACTAACAGTGTGTGACGCTGCAGTATACAATGACGCATTTTCAAATGAAATATCAGAGGAAACGCAAACCAATCAAGTAATTGGTGCAACCGGCTTTAATCGAGATTATGTTCTAACACCAAACTTGATTAACTTAGAGCGTGATGAGTTAATTAATAATTTAAACATACATATTGTGGCGCATATATCGGATCATCTTTCTCTTAAATCACCTCTTAAAAAAAGATTGTGTGGCAGTCTCGACTACAAAAAACACAAAGCCGTACAAATAACTAAGTCTATTCAGGAACGTTTGACTAGAGAAGCAGTAGGTTTGTCTAAAAATGCAAAAATAAGGCAACGTTATGAAGAAATTATTAGAAACCTAAAGATATATTTCGACAATGGGGATTATGCTGAAAAACAAAAAAATTTGTCAATTTTGCCGCAAGAAATAAAAATGTAGAAAATTCAAGATATATTTTGAAGTAATGCTACTCGTCATTTGGTTGAAAAAAGTAAAACTCTATACATGAAAATCATTTTCAGCATTCATCTGCGAAAGTGGTAAATAAACATTTCGTTTTTTTATGCCATCTAATACAAAGAAAATAATTGCAGAAGCGTTTTCCTATTCAAAAGAAACTTCTGTTTATTATAAGTAAATCATTTTTTACAATTGTATTTATTTTCTTTATTGTACATATAATAATTCGTATAATATTTTAAACAGTTCATTTAATAATAAAATATTTGATATTTAACATAATAAAAATCTCTTAGTTTATATCGCCAATTTTATAATTTTCCTTCAGAACAAAAAAAGCTGATTCCCGACCGTCATATGCACAACGAATTTTATTTTTAAAACAAAAAATAACGCGTGTCCTAAACTTTCACAATTAGTTAGATATAAAATTAGCTTCAATTTAGTTAAAAAAAAAAAAAGTTCCAGCGCCATCTTTATGGCTTTACTTATGTTACACCGTTAAAAATTATTTCAAAAATTTAACAGTGTACATTTTTAAAAACTTTGTTCTAATACCTATTCAACGACATATCAGTTATGAAAATCGATTGAGTAATTTTTCTACAATCGCTCGTCAAAATGCACTCACATCACAAACTCACAAAAATTGAGGGGCACCCTGTGAAGACCCTTGGTCGAAAAAAAAATTCTAAGAGAACTTATATTTTTTATTTATGAAAGACAAAAAATAACCAAAATTAAAAGGGGTCAAGTAAAAACGTTGTTGAATCTTCGTGGTGAAATTGCTCATATATACTATGACCTATGTTGAAAATTATTTTGTGTAACTTTAAGTTATCGAACTTGTCGTTTACCGAACTAGAAAACTTTCATTTCGAATTGAATGGCGTTTTCACCACAACCTTTTCTAGCAGAATGCACGAAACGATTGTTTGTATTAGAGAATTATGTTTATTGGACTTCATGTGACCGAGACTTGACATATTGTTATCTAAGACCTCGACCAAAGTCTGTTTTATATAATCTGAAGACTAGATCTAGCCTTTAATTACCGCTATCTAGTTCACCGACTAACCATCTGTACTTTGAATCGAATTTGATATTCTTGTTTGTTTAAGTATAATGGCATCAGATATAATTGAATCCATCGGCCTTGATTATTTACTTCCGCATTTATTTCCGCTTTTTCTGAGTAAATAGTGCAGATAAACCACCAAAAATTTCCTGTAATTCCTCATCTGATACCTCGTACTGTCTTCTTCTTTGATTAAAACCCAGATATAACGTTATATGAAGGTTCGTTTCTTCGAGTAAGCCATAGAGTGCAATCATTAAAGAATATTCTAAAACCAAGATTGAGAGTGCTACCATTTACTGCATGGAGTTAGCCGGTACACTTAAGATATGTAATGTCTATCGCAGATAAAAGCGCGTAACAATCTAAAATAAAAAAGAGATACAGTCACACATAAGGAACAAAGAAACAACAACGATGTATGATTTATTAAAACAGGTTTAGGAATAGATATCAAGTATTTTTGGATTAAATAAGTGCTAAAAGGGCACCTGATATTGTTGTCCCCTATCAAAACTGATACCGGGTGATAGCAATAAAGCAATAAACAGACAAACACGATTTAAAACTTTCAAAAAACGAAACATTGACGAAATATCAGTCTAATAAGTTATTAGCTATTTTCAAGCATGTCTGCAAGTGATTTTTTTAATAAAATAGTTAAATTCTCGCCGTTGAATAATAAAACATGGTTGCTATCATATATTGCAAACATTTAATGAATCTTCAATTCGTCAGTTTAATCCAGCAATGAACGATGTTTAATGAACGATGGTCTGAAATATGGAAAAACATTGAAGAATGAGAATTTCTTTTTTTAATCTGATTGATAAAGGTTAAAAGGAAACGGTTCAGCTTTCACAAAAGTATCTCAAAATCATACACAAAAATTTCACTTTGAAACAAAACTTCTATTTAAAATCTGATAATTATAATTTCTTTTTGAATTTGTTCGTTTTCATCTTTATCAGACACACTCACACAATATCACGACCTTTATCCAACAACAGTTAACCTGGAAAAATTCTTTTCGACCATGAAAGATTGATGAAAATACGATAATAAATAAAAACATTAATTACCAAGAACAAACATATGTCCTTAAAAAAATGATTGGAAAAATAAAGGAAAACACTTTGGATAAATTGGCAACAAGATTTTCTCTGATAAATTTCATTGGAACATATTTCCGGCTTTTTTTTTTATTTTTATATTAATTGTGTAAACCACTCAGCTGTGTTTTTGTCTGTGATTTATGTGTTTTTAATGAACCTTTTCGAGAAACGTAAATGTGATAAAATTGCGAATTAGGATGTATTATGTGTGAAGCTAGCAAATGCTTGTTGAATTGTATATGCATAAGAAGATTTTGGAGATTATTTTACAGATTATTTGACCGAAATTGATGTCTGTTGAAAACAAATAAGTGGTGTTGGTAGATCACTGTTTGTTCTTTTATGGAGATTCTAAATGATAATTTCTGTATACCCGAAATTCAGATTTTACTAATCAAACCTAACGAATTATTAATGATTTAAGTTATTATTTCGAAAAGATTTATTTATTTTAGAAAAACTTGGTTTATAAACAATTTTTTATAAACATCATAAAGAAATTGAAATAAGATTTTCACTATGCTAGTATAAACAGTTTAATGGGAAAACTAGTTGGTCTTCTGCCTACGATATATGTAGAGCAAATGATGTATTTGTTTGTATTGTAAACCAAATTGAATTAATTTTATTTTTATAATAAGTTTTTGTTTGATTATTTAAAATTCAGATAAACAAATTAAGTAACACATTTTATGTATATTACAAATTTTCACAGTCAAGATCAGTGGATATTTATGTTTCAGTTCCTATGAAAATTATGATGAATTGTTTGATGTATTTCAATATCAATGGTAAAATGTTTTATTTAAAAGTTTTAATTAAGAAGATAAAAGAAAATTTGCAGTTCAAAAACCGATTTCTTAAAAATATGCATCAACGCATTTTTAGAAATTTAATCAGTATTATTGCTCAAACATGTTTGTTTCTGAAATTTTTTTGAGGTATTGGAAATATTCTTGTTAGTTCAATGTATTTTTGTTTAAACCTTCTTACGTCTACAATATGGAAACACAGGAGCTGCATACATAGACTCTAAGATATTCGAGCCAAAGTGAACCGCTAAATCACTGGATGTCTAACAAATTTATTCTCGGAATTATAGCCTTTATGTTGCATGCATAAACAAGCCTACTAGGATATTTCCTAATTAAATCCCCAGTAAATGCACATGTTTGTTATATATTTATGTAATACATAACTATTCGATAAGACAACAATTATTGTTAATCAATCGAACAAACATGAATGCATTACACCCTAACATAAATAAATCTGGCCGCAAAAAAAAAACAATTAGATAAATCAATTTTTGTTTACATTATAGTTTTCTGATTCTATACTTCATCTATTGTATCTAGCCTTATATATATATAAATGTAGCATATATTATTCAAAATAATTAAACCGAAAGAAGGATCGTTATATATGAAATAAATTTTTGAAAATAGATTTATGAGATTATTGGTTTAGTTGCTAACATAGTATCGACCAAAAATATGTTGTTATAACAACTTGTAAAAATAATTGTATATTTCGATTAGAACTTTTCACGTTTTTTAAACTTTTACCATTGCGAAATTAGAGGTTTATATCTGGATTCTGCTGTAGGCAAAATAGATAAAAAATATAAATTACGTGTAATGTAAGCAAGATATTTTCGTGGCAGCAAATTGCAGACCGCATTTCGTGTCAACAGATCATAACCAGAATCACAGATCAGCTCCAATAGGATTGGGCTGCAATAGGTTTGCTTGGTTTGTGCTTGTTCTTTGCCGTGTAGAATTACTAAAAAATGTACGTCAGTACCACAGAGAGTTGGCGACAACAACGTAAATGTTAATTATTCCACTTTTGTAAATGACCGTGGTGAATATTCAATGTAACATGCAGCATAAACGCAGAAAAAATTTGCGACATCCACACTTCTTCATAAGAAGAAACATATACAGAACTTTACCATATCATTTTTCTGATTACATAGGTTTTCGTCCTTTGTCTTAATTTTATGTGTTGTTGTGAAACATACTGTAATTCCTATTACACAACACTTTTTATTTAAAAAAACAGTTATACGACCCGAGCCTCTATCATGGCTTATCAGCTCCATTGTGTGCTTTAAACCTCAAGAAAATAATATAATAATAAGTTTAAGCAACGTCTTATTCAGTTCGATACTAGCTGTTTATGTATAAAGTAGGTTTATTTTGCTTGAGAGTGAAATTGTTGATCGAGGGAAATTTTCTGTCAATCAAAGTCAAAACGTAGGGGGAGAGATCAACCTTCAGTTGCACTTTTTTGACAATAATTCAAAAACTGTGCACGAGAGAGTTCTAAAAACCATTACACTGTTTCTTAAATTAAGTGCTTTTTCTTATGATATCTCACACGACTGGGTCTTAAATTGTGTTTTCCCCCTTCACATTACCACTCCCTTAATACATACGATTATAAGCATTTTACACATTGCTATATTTTCGTTCAAAAGTTACCACTTTCTCTATACATATTACCAAAGACTTTTGAGGTTTTTTATCAAATAGGTTCGGAACTAAGTGGGGATAGAAAACATAAAAAACGCTAGTATTCAATTTTATTCAAAAAACTATGTAGTGAAAAATTCTAAAATACATTTTTAAGGGATACTGAATTCAAGCCCTTGCATATACCCATATACCCTATTTGACTCGATAAAAAAAAGTATTTTCATAAGGGCCTTACGTGGCAGCCCCGTAAAACAAACAGAAACAATTTTATTTTTTTTGTATTCGTCATATTCTGGAGACCAGGTTAGTTTTATACGCATCTTAAATTTCAGGTCCATAGGATTTTTTGTTATAAGATCATCGATTTTAATACAAAAACTCATCGTATTCTAACCAATAGTGTTCAAAAACGTTCCGTTAAAAACAATGAATTTTATCCGATCGATGCGTATTGTAATACCGAGCGATACCTACCATGCAAGACATCAAAGTTCTATATAATATAATACTAATGAGAATCGAGAAAACCAAAAGCAAACATAAAAATTACTAACTTTTTTCACAATAGAAATTTAATTTTAGTAGCCTTTGCCTTTTTCAATATTCGAGAGAGGCATTTGCGCATTAGTTTGAATTTATTGTGTTTTCTATCAAAGTCCCGCAGGAGGGGTCGATTTTGATCGATTATGATCAATGTTGATCTACGGGTCTGACTACCCTGCGTACTCCAGTCCCTGCCATTGACATATGAGTTAGCGTGAGATATTACATACCACTGGCAATGGCAGGAGATGTCATTAGCCAAGATGATATCTTAGGGTGCTGGCGGACGAAGTTTAATTAGTCAACGGCAGCACTTCCAGTCTTAGCTGGGCAGCGTTCCGTAGCGGTACCGCTCATAAGCTCTTCCGCGGAATCGGACCAACACGTAGTTATGTGTGGGCTTTGTGCCTCGATTGAGGTGGTGGGCGGTGCGCTGCATCAGCTGGATTATTGGCATTTAGTTTTGTTTTGTTTTCTGCAAATTTCTCACAATTTGTTTTTCACTTATTATTTTGTTATTATTTCTTCATCTTATCATGAAATATTGGCATATGTCATATTTTGTTGTATGATAGGATTTTTTTACTTAGTTATCCATTTTAAAATAAAACATAAAAAAATAAAATAAAACCCTTTTGATATATATATATATATATATATATATATATATATATATATATATATATATATATATATATATATATATATATATATATATATATATATATATATATATATATATATATATATATATATATATATATATATATATATATATATATATATATATATATATATATATATATATATATATATATATATGGCAGTACAACCGAAAAAAAATAAGTCTACAAGTGGTAAAGCAAATTTGCGCAATCCACCCGCCCATAAAGCGGCACGTCCACGGAATTTGCAGGGACAAAACATATATGAATCAATAAAAAATTTTAAAATAGAAGTTCAAAACATCTGCGGATTGAACGCTAACCATGACCACGTGCAACATCATCTTGAGCACGACAAACCGAACATTCTATTTCTTATAGAAACACAAGTTTCAATCAGCTTTCAAACTCCATCAGGGTGTATGCGCATTCATTCATGAGAGTGTTGCGTAAACGCGCTTTCCAAATTTTAAACTACACGGTGACGGCTTCAATACGATGGTTTTAAAGATTTGTCTTCCAGAAATGACTTTTTTTACAAAAGCTTTATACCGGTCCCCCAACAAACGTAACCCAAACTTTTTTAATATACTGACAAAAATTGTGGACGAGATTAGAGCAAAGTCCCCTAATTGTGAAGTTATCGTTACCGGTGACTTCAACGTCCATAACAAATCATGGTTGGAATTCTCCAAATCGACCGACGATGTTGACAATAGTGGAAAACTGGCAGAAATTTTTGCCGCGTCTCAGGGCCTATTCCAAATTGTTAAAAGCCCGATTGTCGCTCCCCGTAATGGCGGTGATAATAGTTTTCTTTTAGATCTCTATCTTACCACAATGTCAGATATTACGAGTGTCGATGTCGCGAAAGGTAGTATTGGAAATTCTGATCATTATTTAATCTCATCAGTTATCAAAACTGATTTACTTAAAACTACAGCTCCCAAACCCCGTAAAATATTTCACTACTCAAAAATGGATAAGAGTGTTCTTCAAAATTTTTTCCATGGTTTCCCTTTCGACCGTCATTGTTTTTACACTGAAAATGTAAATGTTTCTGCTCAAAACTTTACAGAAACCATCCAATTTCCTATCTATAAATTTGTCCCTTTCTCCATAGTAAAACCCAAACAAAAATACTTGTATTCGAAAGCTGCCAAAACGGCACTTAGAAACAAACGTAGATCATTTAATATTTGGATTCATAACAAAACTCCCACTAATCGATCCCAATATCTAAAGGCCAACACAACATCTAATCAGATTATCTCAAACGAAAAGTCTGAAATTGACAGCGCGAAAGCCTCAAAACTTACGTCTATGTCTGTTTCTGACAAGAGTTTCTACAGTGCCATTAATTCTTTAAATTCTGGTAAAAAATTTTCTATTCCCCGTATTATTGATGGTGATTTAATCGTCAATGATCCCGCAAGAAAAGCTAACTTGTTCGCTGAACGCTTTGCTCTGAACTCCACTGTTTTGTAAACTCCTAAAGAAATACCCCAAATCCAGTCTTCAGGAGTTAATATGAATGAACTTCACTTCAAACCCAAAATAGTAGCTAAACTTTTAAAGGGGTTAAACATTAACAAAGCATCAGGAATGGACAATATTCCACCCATTATTTTAAAAACCTTTTCCAAAGAACTTGCACCAACTTTAACTAAAATATTCTACCGATCCTACAAATCTGGTATATTTCCCTCGTGCTGGAAGTTGGCAAATGTCCAGCCCGTCCCCAAAAGGGGACCAAAATCCGATATCTCAAATTATAGGCCAATAGCTTTACTATCGGCCCTATCCAAAGTCTACGAGCATTATATTAATACACATATTTCAAAATTTCTGGAAGAAAATCATTTAATATCCGACAGCCAATACGGCTTTCGAAACAAAAGATCAACTCCCGATCTATTAAACTATGTAGCGCATTGTTGGAACAGCATACTTGATAGAGGTGGTGAAACATACGTTATCGCTTTAGACATCTCCATGGCGTTCGATCGAGTTTGGCATGCCAACTTAATCAACAAGCTCGTTGCGTACGGTTTTCATCCCAATATTGTGAAGCTGATTCAAAATTTTCTATCCAACCGATACATCTCAGTAACCTTAGACGGATTTTCTTCTGAGTCTAAACTAATTAACGCTGGTGTACCCCAAGGCTCAGTATTGTCCCCAACCCTATTTTTGATTTACATCAACGAATTTTTGAAAATCACCAGCAACCCAATAAATAGTTTTGCAGATGATAGTACTCTGCACAAGTCGTTTGAGCCGCTTCCTTCAAAAGGTAAAATGCACGAACGAATTAATCCTGTCCGGAGAGACGCTGCCATAAACGTGAACAAAGACCTGAAAAAAGTCGTTGACTGGGGTAACCAAAACCTTGTCAATTTCAACTCTAACAAAACACAGTTGTTGATTGTTTCCAGATTAAAGACCGAGTTCCCCAAAGATATTTTATTTAGTATGTGTGATGAACCAATAGATGAATGTAAAAACATTCGTTCATTGGGTGTCACAGTTTCAAATGACCTACTCTGGAACGATCATGTAATGGCGATGGCAAAAAGCGCGTCTAAAAAACTCGGCCTCCTAAATAGATGCAAACAAATTTTCACTCCATATAACAATTGCTCCATGTTTATTAGTCCTATATTCGTCCCTGTATGGAACACTGTTGTCAAGTTTGGGGTGCCACTTCTGTTTCCATCTTGGTCCTCTTGGACTTTGTTCAAAAGCGAACTATACGAATTGTGGGTGATCGAACTTTGACATCAAAACTTGATTCCCTACAACATCGTCGCACTATTGCTGACCTCGTTGTTTTTTACAAATATCGTCATCAGCAGTGCTCAGATGAAATCAACGGCATCATGCCTCAAACTTATTCTTACCCCCGTTCCACTCGGCAATCGGCTGCCGCAACCGGTGAAACGGTAAAGATCCCACGCTGTCATACTGGCAGATCGCAGAGAGACTTCTTTGTCCGAACTGCGTACAAATGGAGTAGTTTGCCGGAACACTTAGTCTCAGGTGGCTTCAACCCGCAGATGTTTAAAAAAAGCGTTAATCTACACCTTAGAACGCCAGTTGTTGTGGGACCCAGCTCTAGACCTAGGTCTTAAAAGGTATTTATGTGTCGTTGTGACACATATTCTAAACCCTATTACACAACACATTTTATTTAAAAAAAAAAAAAAGTGTAATACAATTAATTAAATTGTTTTATACTTCCGAAACTATAAATATAGGTTAGTTTTTTTTTAGAACCACAATTGTGTGCGTTATTTGTTTAAATAGAATTAAACAAACAGCTGTTATTTTTATTCTGTTCCGTGAATACTGCGTACACAAAAAAACAATTTATTTGATTATATTTTAACTTGTTTTGATTGTATATTTAACATAATTTTCATTTTATTGTATTTGAAAAATAATTTGATTTCATTTTATAAAAAAATCAACAAAAACATCATCGCTCTGATTATATAAAAATAAATTCAAACTATTGCGCATGTCCTATCTCTCGAATACTGAAAAAAGCAAAGTTTACTACGAATAAATTAAATTGAATTTCCATTGTGAATTAAATCAATTTTTTATGAATGTTTATGGTTTCTTAATTCTCATTAGTATTATTAGCTAGAATTAAGTATGATGTCTTTCATTGTAGATCATTTCATTTTCAAAATACCAAACAATTAAATAGGTATCGAAATGAAATAAAATTTATTTATTTGTTTGGAATTAACGGCACAAAACAAATGAAACAAAAATTTTTTTTTTCGTTTTACTTGTTTTGACAATGAATTTTAAAATAATTTAATTGAAATTAATACATGTTTGTCTGTCGGAAGGATAAAACGTTGTTTTGAGTTTGTGTTTAATGAATTTTATTCTCTCGCATATTTTCAAATTTGTAAGCTTTTGCTCAAAAAATAAAATATATCATTAACTGAACCAATAATATACTAATATTGTATTCTGCTGCAATCGCGACAGAATAAAATTTACAGCTATTTTTTTCGATTAAGCCATATGACGCACACAATTATTGTTGTCAAAGGGATACATTTTTTTCTTCCAGTACTCACACCTTTAAATTTTGCTTCAAATTTGATGCTCTACTTCGTATTCAAAATAAAAATAGTTTATTTTTCTGAATGGTTTGTCCGCAGCCGGTGAAACGGTAAAGATCCCGCGCTGTCATACTGGTAGATCGCAGAGAGACTTTTTTGTCCGAACTGCGTACAAATGGAATAGTTTGCCGGAACACTTAGTCTCAGGTGGCTTCAACCCGCAGATGTTTAAAAAAAGCGTTATTCTACACCTTAGAACGCCAGTTGTTGTGGGACCCAGGTCCAGACCTAGATCTTAAAAGGTATTTATGTGTTGTTGTGACACATATTCTAAACCCTATTACACAACACATATTATTTAAAAAAAAAATATAAATGTTTTTTGCCGAAACCTATATTAAAACCCTTAACCCAGACCGAAGTCTTGATATCTTAGAGCTTAAGATTTCAGCCCCACCATATTTTAGTTTTAGTTTGTCAAATATTCATTGAATATTGTATCATTTATACAAAAAATTCTTAAATTGTACTCAAATTGCTTTGTTTTTTACAGTTTGTCCTTAATTGAGTTTTTTCTACAACTTTGTAACTTAACTTAGACTTTTTTTTTACTTTACGATGTATTTATATAAACAAGAACACTACGTGTTTTTTGCAGGACTAATATAATATTTATCAATTTAAAACCAATACACCGTGTCGGGATTACATGAAAGTATATAAATAGTGAGGCATTGGCTCAAAACGTTCTGAAATTCTGTTCCATTAGTCCACATATAGTTGAAAATTATAAGCATCGAATTCTATCTTTTCCAATATTTGAAAAGTTACAAATTTCAGTAGATTTTAGCTTGAGCGAGTCTATTTCATTTGGAAATCCAAGATTTTGCTTTGACCGTGATAGAACATTCCTCACATAAATGGTAAATGTTTGTATTATACACCGTCTAGTAATCACATTATTTGTGATTGGAATGTTTTCGCCCATTTGCACCGATTAATTTTTTTATCCAACAGCAGTTAAATATTGTCATACTATCAGGTACCAAGCAAAACTCAGTTTTATGATTTTCAAACATAAAAAAAATACAACAATAACCTAAAAACGTATTTTTAAGACTTTTCATTTTATTCCCAAAAGTAATAAAAAAGCTTATTTTTCCTTAAAATATAAGATAGATTTTTTATTTCAAATTAAAAGCAATTTTTCTTTTAAGAAACTTGGGACTGTGCTTTTTTTGTTTCTATTTTGCTTCTTTTCTATTGAAAGCATATACATTATGGAAAAGCTTATGGTTTAGATAGACTTATCACTTAAATGTATATAGGATATATATTTGATGAATATATTTCAATTTATATTTTTTTTTTCGAATACCAAGTTTTATGAACTTTCACTAACTTACTTTGTTGTATCAAACCTTGAACGTTTACTTTTCAGCAACTATAAAAATCTAGATTGTGGCAGGTGAGACAGCATAAAGCTAAAATATTCTGTATGATTGTCATTTAAGTTTGTACACTTGTATACATGTGTTCTAGAAATCAAAGTTAGCAGATTCTTTTTTTTTTGTTTTGTACCAGAAATATTATTTTTATAACAATTTAGGCTGTCAAAAATATCAATTTCATTTCATTTTATTTTTGGAATAAAAATAACAATATAGTTATTTTATGTTGGATTTTACAGGATTCCCAGCGGGATTAAAATTTTGGATTCGAAAAGAATAATTCGTTTGGTTATGTTCTTATTTTAGTCTTGTTAGATTTAATGTTTATATGTTTTTAATTTGTATATGTACCGAATGTTCTCGGGCGATTATAGGTTTTTGCAATTTGATTTTTGTATTACAAAGGTGGTGTAACATATTTCAATGGCTGAATCTTTAAATATCTTTCTTTATACAAAGCTGATTATGGTTAGTTTTAGTTATGAAACTAAATGAAGATAAATATCGAAACGAATCAAAAACGAGCATAAATATTTAATAATCCATATCAACAAACATAAAAACATTTATGTGTGCTACAGGTCAATCAATAAAATTTAAAAATTTTCCCAGTTAGTTGCTTTGTTGCATCACAAAAGCAGAAATACATCTACATAAATATTAATTTGCTTTTGTAAAACTTTAGTCATAATATTATATGTAGATATAATATGGCTGATTAAATTTTTAAAAAATAGAATGGCTCCTTGTAGTGAATTGCTAACTACAGAAAGGGGATAAGTTCATTTTTTCAATTTTAATATTATTATCAATTTGCACTAAGCACAGTCTTTACTGCAGAAAAGAGACAAATCCGTCCGTCCAAACATCTGAAAATAGCACAGTTTACAACAGGAAAGGGATATGTCCATACATGAAATCTTAAATGGTTTTATAATAATATATTTTGTCATTCAATGCCAGTGATTTTGAAAAATTTAATTTTGTGTAATAATTAAAAAAATTTTTTATGTATTATCTATCAGCCCCAACAGTTACATATAAATATGTAAATATATAAAAACTTGTATGAATAATGAATATCTATTTTTGGAGTTTAAAACTTGCTAGTGTTGCCCCGGTAATAGTACTATAATATATTTAAACTTAATATATAATATTTAGATATTTTATAACAAAATAAATAGCTTATACCATATAAAGGGTACGTGTTTCTTGCTTCTACTGCAGAAAGGAGACATTGTAGTGGGACTTTGTCTAGTGGTCCGTCAAAGTTCACCAGTTGGTCACTGCACACGCATCTTGCCGCTCGCTCGAGTAATACGGAGTTCGATTGACCCACCTTCGTACAAGACAAGTTAAAAATAACTAAACAACGAACGCGTGCCTAAAACACCTCCCACCCTGGCATTCTGGAAGGTTGCACCAATGTGCCATTGCACCAATGTGCCACAATCCCCCTTACTTATATAAATTAACACAACATAATTATTAAAACCAAAATATAAGCAAAAACATATAATGAACCGTTACAGCCGCTTAAGTAAATCAGTTAGGGGATTGCTTTTCCCAATGTAAATTCAAATATTTTCCTCGATCTTGAAAATCGTAATCTAAAGTGGTCTGTTCTTATGGTGATACCACCTTATAACCATTGTAACTTAATAATTATATGAGGTAGTGGTATCAATAGGGCATCCCATGGTAACCCTTGGGACCTTTACACCAGAAACAACTAACATTTTTCAGTTCAATTTTGGTTTTTCCTTTTTATTGACTTGTCGTTTTCGCTAATATTGCTATTTTTAGTTAATTACAATTTTGCTCGATATTACACTAACAACACTAACATTAATATTTTAGTCTATTTAGTCTAATATTTTATTCCATTACCATCAAAGGTAAATTTTTCGTTACACCAAATAATTTAATTACACCAAAAAAGTTATTCTACTCCAACTCATTCGTCCCTCCAACTTCTAAATACCATCAACCTCCACCAATAACTCAAACAACTCAATTCCGACCTCAAAGACCAACTCAATATTCCAAAACTAACTGTCCGACTTAAAAAAAAACAAATTAAATTAACGTCTCATGGCATGAACCAAAAAGAACAGCGCCAGCATAATTTTTTTTTTGTATAAAATTATTTATTTAGTATTTTTTGACCATTATGTTTAGTTTTTTGATAATTTAGCGATAAAATAGTAAATAAAGGCTTCCGGACAAAGTGTCAGATGTACTTCGAAATGTATCGACTATAGTACATTATGATGCTAAGACGTAAAGCTAAAGATTTTGGACGGATGTGGAGTTTGCAAATCGAGGCGCTAGCCGAGATTTGCACCCACATTAAGTCCAAAATAGCTTACTTCCGTGCATCATATACTGTTTTTTATTCGCCGCAAGCGAAATATTTTAAGAAAAGTTGTTTATTCTAAATTAAAATTATAAATTTTCATAAATTTTAAAATAAAAATATGTGGAACAAGTAACCTTTGAAAAAATATTTATTATTTTTTCCAAATTCTATGACAACAAATGATAACAATTATTTAATTGGATAATGAAATTTTGAATTTGCGGGTTGCTTTGATAAAAAAATTTATTTTTATAGAATTTAAACAAATACAAATGCTTTTTACTTTTTTGGACGTAGCTATGACGACAAAATAAATAGTTGAAAAGTGATACTTTAAAGCCGTAAATCACAGTAATAAAGTAACACTTTAATATATAGGCGAATAAAAAATATGTTTGTTTTGTTTCCCACAAACAGGTGGGCTAAGAAGTCTTTGAAAATATATACATATATTTTCGAATAATACTATAGTTTATTACTTTCGATAAAGAGGGACGGAAAATGGAAGTGCGACTCACAGGGAATATCTTGCCCATTACAACATGTCCTTGACTTAAAGAAGTCAATCTAAAAAAATATTAGACGTTTTTATTTTTAATAAGGTTGACAAATTGATGTATACTATTAAAAATTTAAATAAAAATTTCAAAATCAAATCTTTATTATTTCGTTCAATATTTCGTTTTTTGTCTCTCCTGAAAAATTATAAAAAGTGGATTTATCCCCTTTCTGCAGTTAGCAATTCATTTTCTCGTTTGAATAGAATTATTTTTTTTTTTTTTGAATAAAATGTGTTGTGTTATAGGGTTTACAATATGTGTAACAACAACACATAAATACCTTTTAAGACCTAGGTTTAGACCTAGGTCGCACAACAACTGGCATTCTAAGGTCATGATGAACGCTTTTTTTAAACCTCTGCGGGTTGAAATCACCTGAGACTAAGGATTCCGGCAAACTATTCCATTTGTATGCAGTTCGGAAAAAGAAGTCTTTCTGCGATCTGCCAGTACGACAGCGTGAGATCTCGACCGTTTGACTGGTTGCGGTAGCCGATTGTCGAGTGGAACGGGGGTAAGAATAAGTTTGAGGTATGATGCTGCTGATTTCATCTGAGCACTGCTGATGACGATATTTGTAAAAAACAACGCGGTCAGCAACAATGCGACGATGTTGAAGGGAATCAAGTTTTGATGTCAAAGTTCGATCACCCACAATTCGTATAGCTCGCTTTTGAACAAAGTCCAAGAGGACCAAGATGGAAACAGAAGTGGCACCCCAAACTTGACAACAGTGTTCCATACAGGGACGAATATAGGACTAATAAACATGGAGCAATTGTTATATGGAGTGAAAATTTGTTTGCATCTATTTAGGAGGCCGAGTTTTTTAGACGCGCTTTTTGCCATCGCCATTACATGATCGTTCCAGAGAAGGTCATTTGAAACTGTGTCACCCAATGAACGAATGCTTTTACATTCACCTATTGGTTCATCACACATACTGAATAAAATATCTTTGTGGAACTCGGTCTTTAATCTGGAAACAACCAACAGCTGTGTTTTGGTAGAGTTATGGCAGCGTCTCTCCGGGCGGGATTAATTCGTTCGTGCATTTTACCTTTTGAAGGAAGAGGCTCGAACGACTTGTGCAGAGTACTATCATCTGCTAAACTATTTATTGGGTTGCTGGTGATTTTCAACAATTCGTTGATATAAATCCAAAATAGGGTTGGGGAGAATACTGAGCCTTGAGGTACACCAGCGTTAATTAGTTTAGACTCAGAAGAAAATCCGTCTAAGGAGACCGAAAATTTTGAATCAGCTTCACAATATTGGGATGAAAACCGTACGCAACGAGCTTGTGGATCAAGTTGGCATGCCTTGATCGAATGCCATGGAGATGTCTAAAGCGATAACGTATGTTCCACCACCTTTATCAAGTATGCTGTTCCAGCAATGCGCTACATAGTTTAATAGATCGGGGGTTGATCTTTTGTTTCGAAAACCGTATTGGCTGTCGGCTGTTAAATGATTTACTTCCAGAAATTTTGAAATGTGTGTATTAATATAATGCTCGTAGACTTTGGATAGGACCGATAGTAAAGCTATTGGCCTATAATTTGAGATATCGGATTTTGGTCCCTTTTTGGGGACGGGCTGGACATTTGCCAACTTCCAGTACGAGGGAAATATACCAGATTTGTAGGATTGGTAGAATATTTTAGTTAAAGTTGGTGCAAGTTCTTTGGAAAAGGTTTTTAAAATGATGGGTGGAATATTATCCATTCCTGAGGCTTTGTTGTTGTTTAACCCCTTTAAAAGTTTGGCGACTACTTTGAGTTTAAAGTGGAGTTCATTCATATTAACTCCTGAAGACTGGATTTGGGGTATTTCCTTAGGAGTTTCCAAAACAGTGGAGTTCAGAGCAAAGCGTTCAGCGAACAAGTTAGCTTTTCTTGCGGGATCATTGACGATTAAATCACCATCAATAATAGGGGGAATAGAAGATTTTGTACCAGAAGTATTGAGATAATATATGTATATGGTTTGACTTGCATTTTACATTGAGATGTTATGAAGAAATTTTAAATTTGTGTGCGATGAAAAGTTTAATTAAAAAGAAACGAAAGATAGACAATCTAACCATAAATAATCGATGAAATGTTCCATCGAGACACTATGTAAATTTAAATCAAAATAAAAACAAGACCTCTGTGATATGATGTGTTTTATCTTCGTGATTATTCAAAGTGAATTTAAGATAATGTAATATAATTTTCTACAAAATTCGGTGAAATTATTTTGAATTAAAATAATTTATTTGTTCTATTTTCATTTAGATTTAACTTAGATTTCATATATGAGCCGTTTGTTTTGAAAGTTGCGAGTATTATTTGAAGAAACTTTTAGTACGGTATGGATTCGGAAGGCAAAAGGTTTGATGTCGATAACATTGTGAATTCGAATCTTTTTTAAATGGATGTAATACTGGATACAAATTCGTGGCTATATTTCGTATCGGATAAATTTCGTTTGGTATTAGCTATCTAATTACATGAAGATGGGCAAACTAATTGGTGAATTCAATGGACAAGCAACCAAAGATACCATACTGATACTTTTAAGTATGGAATGTGTAAGTGGATCGTCATATATACTTATGAATGTAAGCTTGATTTTGATTTATATAATTTTTGCTTTTATATTCAACCATGATTTATTTTTGTTTAATATATTGTTGACCTGCATCCTTTTTTATTGTTTTAAACTTGAAGATTAGAATGTAAATAGTTATTTTATTTTTTTTAAACATTCTAAATATACTATTTGCTTTGACCAAACACTAAAATTAGGACTCTAACTATCAATCAAAATGACAAGTGATGACCATTCACATTTATTAGTATAGTTTGAAACCATCAAGAGAATGACACAATACTTTAGTTTTTCAATATTTGCAGAAATATTTAGTGATTCGAGTAAATAGTTATACTGCATGTTGTTTTTTTTTTTTTTTTTTTTTTTTTTTTTTTTTTTTTTTTTTTTTTTTTTTTTTTTTTTCCTTTATCTCCATTTAGGAGCATAGGGCGTCTACTAGACTGGACCATCTAACTCTGTTGGGGGCAATCGCTTTCAGTTCACCCCATGTCTTGCCAATTTGTTTTGCTTCAGCTAGCACCGTTTTCTTCCATGTCATGGGTGGTCTTCCAACTCTCCTTTTACCTTGTGGATTCCACTCTAGGGACATCCTTGTTATATCTTCGACTGATTTTCTCAGTGTATGTCCTATCCATCTCCATTTTCTTTGTTTTATCTCGGTCTCAATGTCTAGCTGCTCTGTCTGCCGTAGAAGCTCCTGGTTACTGATGGTGTTTGGCCAGAAGCATTTGATCAGTCTTCTCAGGCATTTGTTCACAAACACCTGTAGTTTATTTGTGATCTTTCTTGTTTGTTTCCACGTTTCACACCCATACAGCAGTACTGACTTGACACATGCATTGAACATTCGTAGCTTTGTCTTTCTTGACAGGACGGATGCATTCCAGATCTTGTGAAGCATATTGAACGTATTTCTGGCTTTGTTAATACGCTGACTGATATCTTCTTCAGTCCCGCCTGTTTTTGCTACAGTACAACCAAGGTACACAAATTTGTCAACTTCGTCCACTTGTGTATTGTTGATGGTAATTGGTGTTATCGTTTTGGTGTTCAATCTCATAGCCTTTGTTTTTCTGATATTAATGTTGAGACCGACTTCATGTGCAAGGGTTGATAGCTTCTGTATTTTCTGCTGCATGTCCGTATGTGTGTGTGTAAGTAGACAGATGTCATCTGCGTAGTCTAGATCATTGAGCCGTCTTGTTGTATTCCATTGGATTCCATTTGGACTTGCATCATCGAGCTTTCTCATGATACTATCTAGTACTATTAGGAATAGTAGCGGGGATAGTACACAGCCTTGTCTCACTCCTCGGTGGTTGTAGTATTCATCACTTTGCTGTCCTTTGTATTGTATTCTGTTTGCAGCATCCCGGTACATTTCTTTGATTAGATCAACTATTTTCTTCGGGATGCCCATTTCACAAAGTGTCTTCCATATCGCGCTCCTGTTGATTGAGTCGAAGGCGCGTTCGAAGTCCACGAAGAGGAGATACAATGGTGAATTCCATTCATTTGATTGCTCAATGATGATACGGATTGTGTTGATATGATCGGTACAGCTTCTTCCTGGTCTAAAGCCGGCTTGTTCATTTCTTAGTTTCATGTTAATTGATGGAGATATTCTTTCGAGAATGATCGTTGCTAGTATTTTCATTATTGTGTTGAGCATGTTGTTACCTGTGGTAAAAATCTTAACAAATATTCATGAATCTCAGCCCTTACAATGAACCTCAACGCTCACATAATTACCAGTTTTTCCAGTTTTCCTTAGAATTACAATTACCTTTTCAGTCTCTTATAAATTTGAACAAAAAGTTCAATTAATCTTAAACACCTGCCTATCTTACCTTAAAAATTTAAATTTTACGATTTCCAAATTTTAAGATTCAAAATTAAAATGATAATTTAATGGAAACAAAAGTTTTTCAACTTGTAATTACCGTAAACCCCTTTTTAAAACCAAACCACAACCTTCGTTCATTATGCCACAAAATGTAACAATTCGATCATTACAAATTTTACAATTAATCATTTTGTATTCAGAAAACAAAACAATTCATCTCCAAAGTTGTCATAAATTTATATACAAAATCCAATCAATTATTCAAATATTCAATGGTGAGTATAAAGTAGAATGCCCTTCCTAAACCTTAAACTTAAAATACATAACCGGAAAAACAAAATAAAATAGAAAATTTTTGTAACATAAAAAATAGGATTTTGAATTATTTTAACTTTGGTTTTTCTTTATTTTCAATTTGTCTTGTATTATTCGTTGTTTTATAAAATTCATAAGAGTATTATTTTACTCGTACCCCCAGAGTGGAGGAAATTGTGTTAAATCATAAACCAAGAAATAATTACGTTGAATGAAAAATGAACAAAATTATTTATATTTGATTTTTATTAGAAAGTTTGGTATAATTTGAAAGAAACATTGAATTTTAATTTTGTGATTTGATGAATGTGGTTAGAAAATGTTGGTTGAATTGGTTATTTAGGTTGAGGTTGGTTGGCTGATTGATTTTTGGCTAATTAATATTTACGTAGAATTGATTTAGAATTGTTTGATAAAATTGTTTTTGAAAGGTGGGTTGATTGGTTTGTCATTTTTTTTAATGATTATGATATTGATCACTATATTGATTTGATAAATGGTAATGCTATGGATTACTAAGAAAAGACGTAATAAAACCTTTCACACAATTTGAATAAGTCGCAATAAACCTGAGTTATGAAACGTTGGTACAGCTGTTCGTAAGATAGTTTTAACGATTTTTTATATCCGACATACATTCTCACATATCAATATTTGATTAGGTAAATCTAACATTATAACAAAAACTTTTATATCTGGTTCAGGCATTCAAAGTTTTTTATAGCATACAATTTTCTTTAGAGGTAGGTAGTTAGGTATTTAGATACATAACATAACGCAAAATTTCAAGGCTTTGGACCCCGTCCCTACCCTATGTCACAAATTGCAATAATCACAACATCACAATAGTCACAACAATTTTAAAATGCCAAATATTTCCTTTTCATAAATAAAAAATTATTTCACAACTATTTTTAATTATTCAATTCATCCTATTCTCCTATTCTCCTATTCTCCTATTCTCCTCCTTCTACCTCAACGGAAACTAGAAAATGAGATGCTAATGCTACTGTATCCTCTAAAAGGGTTAATTTAATCTCATACCTCAACGACGTCTGTTTTATCCGGCAACCAGAATTACACGAACCGGGTGAGCGTCTAAAACCCCCGTGTCCCGGCTGCTTTCTTAGTTCTCTGTCGAACTAAAACCACTTCTTCGTTTTCTATTTTGGATCGTCCCTACTTCAATGGCACTTCGAGGGGAGTGTTGTGGTAAATATTTTCACTATTAAATTTTCAATATTTTCGTTGTGTTCTTTTCAAAAAATAAATGAAAAAAATAGTTAGGTTTATTAGTTGTTTTTTCCAGTTCTGAAGTTTCTTTATTATTTTTCAATAAAAAACAATTGTGGAAGGTGAAAAATTCAAAAGGTTTTTCAAAAATTTATTTTCATTATCACCATCAGTTTTATTTTTTATGTATATAGACGGTTTTGGGGTGGTAGCAATCTCAGTTCTAATCCATTCGTAGAAATTATAAGCGAAAAACCACTTTTAGTTTTAAAACTGCTAATAGGGCAATTTATTTATTCCTCGGATTGTTGTATTATTCTAACTTGATGGCAGAAATTTACATTCATCAAGAACTGATAGTTTTTCATCACTTGAATTTATTTAACATCATAATCCAACTCTTTCATTATAGAATAACGATCATACCTATACTAAAATTGTGCAAATATATTTAAAAAATTAGGTTTTTGTATTTAATAGTACATACTACATAGATTATGTGTTGGCTGGGCCATGTCAAATTTCCCCAAATTTGACAACTGTAATGTAGTTCTACACATTTTCCAATTGTAATTCAGACAGCGTCAATTGTAATCCAGATTAGTCAATTATTCTAACTTGAATATGTTAGGACCAATTGATGTTGAAAGGTTTTATTCTGTTTTTTTCCAAACTCTTGCACGGCCTCTCGTTCGACGACAAAACAAATTAAAATTTGTTTCATCCATCTAAACAACTTGTTTCCCTTGCTGTATGTCCTACGTAGTTCAAGGATTGTACGTATTCAGCTCGTTTTGTTTTGTTCGCGTCAGAATTCATTGTAACAGGTTCAACGTGTACTAATTTTGTAGTGAATATTCTACCTTCTAAGTAATTGCCTACGGTTGACATGGACAACAATTTGTTGAAATTACTCACCTTTGCTTTTAATTGCTTTAATGTTATGGTACAGCGTTCTTCTATCCACGAAACCAACAAATCAATTTGATCATCAGAAAGAATTTTTGGCTTTATACCATCTCTTGGCAACATTTTGTCAATGCCGAAATGGATCCAATAATACGCAGTTTTATGCTTAATTTCTAGCGTCGCAGCCAACGCTATCCAGTCACCACCTCTGTTAGCACAATTTACTATCATTTCACGGTCTTCTCCGCTATTTTTTTGTAATTTTTTCGTTCAATTCCTTCTTTTCCAATCATTGTTGTTCTGCAGATAGGACAACTACTGTTCACGCATTATCGTGAATTTTTAAATAGTTCATCTGAAAAATCAAAATATCTTAAATTAGAATCAAAAACAAAACCACAGTAATTTTTCATATATTTAAAATTCAATCGCGTACAATCTTTCATCGATTTCATATATATAAATATTAATTTTGTTAAAATGAGCCAATTTTAGAAATACGTAGTTAACTTTACAATGCATGCTTTAATATTCTGTTAAAGGGACCACTTTAAGGTAGCCAGTATGTTCACGACCAAGTCGTTATACTTAAGAGCTTCATCAAGATGTTTCTCAATCTGGAAGTGAAAAAACAATGAAATAGGTTGCTATATTATATGTATATATGTGGCGAACATCTAAATTAACTTAAAAAATTTCAAATTTAGTTGGCGATGTTTTTTACGTTACATTATTAGAAAAAAAAACAAAAAATTATTCATTCTAATTTTTCCGCAATTAAAAAAACTTCTTCATTTTTCAAAAAAGTTATGATTTTTTTTGTAATTAAAAGTTCCTGCTATAATTTAATTTATTATTAATTGTTGCGAAATATAATTAAATATATAGTTTAATTGCTATTAATATTAAACTCAAATTAATTTGTTAAAAAATGGAGTTCCTTATTATGTTTTTAATATTATTATATTGCTGAGAAATATAATCTAATATATGTACTTTAATTGATGTGTATATTCATACATTAAAATTAATATGAATTAAACCAAACTCAACCTGTTATTAATTTGGTTTGATTCGATATTCGGTGTTTGCGAAGTAAACATCAAATTATCAAGTTATAATCAAATTTTTCAATATTAATATTAAAATTTCTAACTGTGTTTTATTTTTTGTTTGGATTTGTTGTTAGTTATAAATTCAAATCAAATTAAAGTTAAACATTGAAATATAAATTGATTGTTTAGTGATTATTGTGTGTGGATGCTCACAAATAAAAGAACTATAAGTCGCCAGATGCGTAGCCTCCCTAGGAGCTCGCTCAGCAACATTAAGCAGATGAGTCAAGGCATTAAAATGAGTGATATCCCAACAGTAAACAGGTATGCAGGTTTACCACCTAACGTTAATTTATCAAAATATGCAAAAACATCGCAAACTAGTTCTCCGTCTGGTGAAAGTTCTAGAAAACCTGTAGGAAAAATTCCTCCAATAATTACAAAATCTTCCTCAACGGAGATTCATAAAACTATGAAGGAACTAAATATTTCAAAATATAATATACAAATCATGTCAATTGGTATAAAAATACTTACATATAGCCTATCAGACTATAAAAAAATTTTTACTAAATTAAAAGAACATAGCAATGGTATGTTCTCATATACGCTTGAGGAAAACCGTTTTGTTAAATTTGTACTATGTGGGCTCCATGATATGGATACAAATGAAGTTAAGAAAAGCCTCGAGAATAGTGGCCTGAGTCCTGTTAATGTTTGGAAAACTATTCCTAAAAAATATCGTCGAAACAGTAAAGACACCCTTTATTTTGTTGCTTTCAAAAAGGGATCAATGTCTCTGAGCCAATTAAAAAATATTAGATTTGTTAATAACACAGTGTGCAGATGGGAAATTTGTCGATCCACCAGCAAAGGTCCTCTCCAATGTTATAAATGTAAAATGTATGGTCATGGAGCGAACGCATGCTTCATGAAGCCAAAATGTAATTTCTGTGGTGGAGATGAACATATTGATGATATGGAGTGTCCTTTACAAAACGATATTACTAAACATGTTTGCTGTAATTGTAGTGGAAATCATACATCTAACTCTATAATTTGTCCAGAAAGAGAAAAATACATTCAAATAAAAAATCATCTGAATCTAAAAAATAAGTTGAGTCGACCTTCAAATCAACCAACGTTTTCATTTCAACAACAGGATTTTCCTATTATTCCTTCAATACCTCATCAAAACAACAATAAAAATTTTAATAATAATTATAATAATTTTGTTAACAAAAAAATGCAGTTCAGTACAGTGGTTCAAACAAATTCAATCAATCATGAAAATTCAATTAATATTAATTCAGATAGCACAAATGATTTGTTTGCACCACATGAGTTATTACAAATTCTCAAAGAACTTGTTTCAGGACTTCAGGGGTGCCATTCCAAAGAAGAACAATTTGACGTTATGGCTAATATTGCTATTAAATATGTTGTTATCCATAATTCTTTAAAAATTTGTGTGTGGAACGCGTACGGTATAAAAAATAAAAAATTTGAGGTAATTCAGTTTTTAGATAATTTTAATATTGATATATTACTTATTAGTGAAACGCATTTAAAGCCTTCTATTTCATTTTCGATTCCTAATTTTCGCTTTTATCGTAATGATAGAGAAAATCTTCGCAGGGGTGGTGTTGGTATTCTTATAAAAGATTGCATTAAACATTCGCTTCTTCCTGACCTTAAATTAAATTGTATAGAATCCCTGGGTATTAAGATAATAAGTAGTGATAATAATCAACTTAAAATATTTTCTGTATATTGTTCATATTCGAATTCTGAGCATCTCAGAAATGATTTTATAAAAATTTGTAGTGGTAATATTCCTTACCTAATTGGTGGTGATTTAAATTGTAAGCATCCTAACTGGTTTTGTCCTAGAACTAACCGCGGTGGTCGAACTTTATATGATTATTCTATTAACTCTGATTGTGTTGTTATTGCTCCCCAAGATCCTACCCACTATAGTCCTGCTGGAGTCCCTAGTATTATTGATATATTTTTAACAAACAACCCACAGTTGATATCCGAAGTTAACACCATTCAAGCACTCTGCTCCGATCATCTGCCAGTCCTCTGTTCAATAGTATTTAATAATCAAGTAGATCATTGCCATCGTAAATACTTTAACTATAAAAATGCTAATTGGAGCATTTATCAGAATCATATTTCATCTGAAATTGAAAATTTCAATTTAAGTTCAATTCATACTATTTCAGATGTCAACGTTGCAGTCGATTTTTTGACAGCATCCATTTCTTCAGCTCGTGAGCTATCCATACCGCTTGTGCCTGTTCTTCCAACTGATAAATTGTTATTATCTGATCAAGTGATAAGTTTTATCAGACACCGTAAATCGCTTAGAAGATCTTACCTCAGAAGTCGCCTTGCTCACATTAAAACCTCAATAATCTTGTTAAATAGAATTATTAAATATCATATAAATATTCTTTATAATCAAAAATGGCAAACGAAGCTTGAATGCTTGGATAATGGTTCAAAAAACTTCTGGAGAACAACTAAACATTTTAAAAACCATCGCAAGTCCATTCCACCATTAGTTACTCCCAACACTGGAAATCGAATTTTCTTAAATACAGAAAAAGCACAAGTATTGGCTGATGTCTTCCTTGACGCTCATCAAATTCCAAACTCCAATATTGTAATTGAAGAACAAGTTAATGATTTTTGCACTAATTTCAATAATTTGGATAACAATGCTACAATTTCTGAAATTCACCCTTCTGAAATTTCTGATATTTTGAAATTCCTTCCAAGGCTCAAAGCTCCAGGTGTAGATAATATTCCATTTATTTTACTTAAAAATCTTCCTGAAAGTGGAATCCATTTTCTTAAGATAATATTCGAGTGCTGCTTGAAGCTTGGCTATTTCCCAATTCAATGGAAAAAAGCTAAAATTACTCCTGTTTTAAAGCCTGGCAAAGACCCTACTCTTGCTACAAGCTACAGACCTATTAGTCTTCTTTGTACATTGGGAAAACTCTTTGAGCATATTATCAAAAGAAGAATGGAAGAGTTCATAACTGACAATCAAATAATTATAAACGAGCAATTTGGTTTTAGATCTGGGCACTCTACTGTTCATCAAATCCATCGGGTATAATCATATAATCATATAATATAATATAATAATATAATAATATAATATAATAATAATATAATATAATATAATCATATAATCTTATAATATAATATAATATAATCATATAATCATATAATCATATAATCATATAATCATATAATCATATTAAATCTAATAGATCTTCGCTAAAATCTACTGGAATGATATTATTAGACCTTGAACGAGCCTTTGATAAAGTTTGGCAAGACGCAGTCTGCTATAAATTATTTATATATGGATTTCCAATATTTTTAATTAAAATCATAAAATCGTTCTTAACTGATAGAACATTTTTTGTCCAGATTTTTGATTCCATGTCCTCTATACTTAGTATTTCAGCTGGGGTTCCTCAAGGTGCTGTATTGAGTCCTTTGCTTTTTTGTTTATTCATCAATGATATTCCAAGAGATAGTGAATGTAAATTATCATTATTTGCTGATGACACTGCAATATTTGTGTCAGATGAGCTGGCGGTATCTATTATCAATAAGCTTCAATTGTACCTCACTAAAATTCTCGAATTTTTTAAAAACTGGAAACTTAGTATTAACATATCAAAATGTGAAGCTATTTATTTTACTAGGTGCAGAGCATCCCGTAAACTTCCACAACAACCTTTTCTGATTCAAAACTCTTCTTTGGAATGGAAACCTTCAACTAAATATTTAGGAATTTATTTGGATAAATCATTAACATTTAAGACACACGTCACTCAAATACAACAAAAATGTAATACACTGTTAAAAAGTCTATATCCTCTACTCAACAGAAATAGTAAACTGAATAGTCATAATAAGACACTAATTTACAAGTGTGTGATTCTTAATATCATACTTTATGGTGCGCCAATTTGGTGGGATATTGCTTTGTGTCATAAAAAGAAATTTCAAATCATTCAAAACAAATTTCTAAAAACTATATATAAACGCCCTAGACGTTATAGCACTTTAAGACTGCACAACGAATTAAATATAAAGCTTGTCAATGTAGTTGCTAGAGAAGCTAAGGATAGATACATAAATAAATTAAATTATATTGAAAATGAATTAATAAACGCAATTAGCTTTACCACCGCTTAATTTTTGCAACGTAGCTTTTAAGTTTAGATTTAAGTAGGTTAGGTAAATATAAGTTTTTTATTAGTTACTAAGCAGACTGAACTGCATTTGAATTTTATAAACATTCTTTTTCATTTATTTTTTTGCAATACTCATAATAATTAATTTCATCTGCTGTAAAGCTTACTATTAAAAGCTGATCTCAGTAAATTATTAAATGTATACAACTGTATTATAAAATTTAAAGTCAATAAAAAGGATTATTATTAATTTGGTTTTTTAAAAGCATATTTTAGAAGAATTTATATCATTTAAATATTTGTTGCATCCAATAAAATAAATACGTTTAATTCAAGAAACCCAAAATATGATTCAAGAAAATTGATTTATCTTTAAAAAAATACTACATTATTGGGATTAGTTTTTCAGAAGATTTTTCTTGGAGGAATGAAAAGGATTAGTTAGAGAGAATTACTAACTACAAACTGGATACATATAGAAGTGATCTTTTAAATATTTATTTGAAATTATATAGCGAGAATCTTTATACAAGCTATAATTTGGTGACCATCCGACTTAGAACAACTTGCAATTACGGATTCAACAAGTATCAAATTTATTTTTTAATATAATTTTCAAATTTTAAGTGGTTGTTTGTTTCATTTTGTTTTATAAATTTTAAATAATTTTATCAAAAAATATGTTCATATTAAGGGAATTTTTTTGTTTGTTTTTTGGTGTTGTTGGTAGCAACTTTTGGAATTATTTTCGCGACACATCACGCCACTTTAGTTTTGTTCGCGGCAACACTTTTCTTCCTAGTTGTCGTCATAATTAAACTTAATCACAAGGTATTCTTGTTCCCAGCAGTTTCAGCAGGTAACCCAGAACCTGAGGAAACTGCTGCATCTTCTGGACCCCCAACCTTTACATTCACACAAGACCAGCTTCAGGCACTGGTCGCAGAGCAGGTCGCAGCTGATCTTGCTAATATGAACTTTGGAGGTACATCTTCAAATCCTCCACAATCTCCACCACCTCCTGCTGCGTTACCTCCACCTCCCACAGCTTCAACTTCTTCGGCAGCTATGCCACAAATTGATCACGTAGCTATCAAAATTCCTCCTTTCTGGTCTGAGACTCCAGACCTTTGGTTCATAACTCTTGAGGGGCAGTTCTTGTTGGGGCGTATCAGGTCCCAACAAACTAAGTATGGCCACTTACTTACCATGCTTACTCCCACACTGGCGAAATTAGCCAGTGATATCTTGGTTAACCCCGACCAAGATTTTCCATATGATAGGCTCAAAGAGGCTCTTATAGCTCGCCTATCCGGTAGCACTTCAGATCGCATACACAAAGTGTTACGCGGTATGGACCTTGGGGATCTTAAGCCCTCACGATTACTCCGGGATATGACTACCGAATCCCGTAATACGTTTTCAGAGGCAGCTCTTAAAGTCCTTTGGGTGGAAAAACTTCCACCTGCTGTCCGCGCTGCTATCGCTACTGTCAGTGAAGATCTTCAGAAGACAGCAGAGATAGCAGATAATGTTCTCAATGCCCTAAGGGGTTCGCAAGTTAATGCGGTATCTAGCCCTGCCGCTTCTTCTCTCCCTTCTTCTTCTTCTTCCTCAAGTGAAATCATATCACTTGAGGAAAAATTCAAAAAACTGGAGGCACAAAACGTGCAACTCCTCAATGCCATTCAAAGGCAAAATTTCTCCCAACCTCCTCAACAATACCGAAGTAGATCTAAGGATCGAAACGGTAATCATAATTCAAATTTTAATCGGAATTATCGCTCTCCCATGCGACCTCGGTCCAGGTCACGCGTGCAAATGTTTGATGGTATCTGCTACTACCATCACTACTACAAGGGAGATGCAAAAAAATGCTACCCTGAGTGTAAATATTATTCTGATCACTCAAATTCCATTGCCTCAAAATCTTCAAAAAACTATTAGATTCATCACATGTGACGGCATGTGATGACAATCATTCTCAACTCCGTCTTCTGGTCCTCGACATTTCTTCATGCAAGACTTTCCTCGTTGATACAGGTGTCGAAGTTTCAGTTCTCCCCGCTACTATGGAGGAAAAAATTTCAAGAAAATCAGACTTCTACCTCTACGCAGCTAACGCGACTAAAGTTAGCACGTACGGTACACGGTCTTTAAACTTAAACATTGGTCTCAGACGAGTGTTCTGTCAGACCTTTGTTATAGCCGATGTTACCACTCCTATCATTGGAGCTGATTTTCTTAACAAATATGGTCTTTTAGTGGACATTAAAAACCGACGTCTTGTCGATCCACTAACTTCTCTATTTACTTTGGCTAAACTCTCCACTTCTCCAGCACCTTCTTTAACTTTGATCAACGATTCGGTCAATGTAGAAATTCTTGATTTACTCAAAAATTTCAAGGACTTAACGTCCAAAAATGATCTTGTTAAACATGTGAAACATAACGTAACTCACGTTATTGAAACACGTGGGCCTCCCGTTTCTTGTAAGTATCGTCGACTTGCTCCAGACAAATTGGCTATCGCAAAGGCAGAATTTAATCTTATGTTATCCCAAGGCATCTGCCGACCTTCTAACAGTCCTTCGGCTTCTCCTCTCCATCTCGCTAAAAAGAAGAACGGCGAGTGGAGACCTTGCGGTGACTACCGTGCTCTAAATAACATTACAATTCCGGATCAATATCCTATTCCTCATATTCAGGATTTTTCGCATCAACTACATGGATGCCAATTTTTCTCCACAATTGAACTCGTCCGCGCATATCATCAAATTCCTATTGATGAGCGCGATATTGCAAAAACTGCAATTTCAACTCCGTTCGGACTCTTCGAATTCGTTCGAATGACTTTCGGATTGCGAAATGCTGCGCAATCTTTCCAACGGTTTATGCATTCCCTTCTTCGAGACCTAAATTTCTGTTTCATCTACATTGATGACCTCCTTATTGCTTCTGAAACCTATGAGGAACACCTCAAACATCTTAGGACTGTTTTTGAGCGTCTTTCTGACGCTGGTCTCATTATCAACGTTGATAAATGCAACTTTGCTAAAACCAACGTTGACTTTCTTGGACATTCCATTGATTCAACTGGAATTAAACCTACTTCTGAACGTGTCGATGCTATCAACTGTTACGAACGTCCCGAAACAGTTATGCAACTCCGCCGTTTTCTTGGAATGATTAATTTCTACCGCAGGTTCATTCCTCACGCTGGTGGCAATCAAGCCATCCTAAATGATTTTCTCAAAGGTTCCAAAAAGAATGACAAACGGGTCATTCAATGGTCTGAAGACGCCATTCAAGCCTTCGATCTTTGCAAGCGGCAATTTAGTGAGGCTACAACTCTTTCTCACCCCTCACACTCTGCCCAACTTGCCGTTATGGTCGACGCTTCCGACAAGGCACTTGGCGCCGTTGTTCAACAAAAAATTAACGATTGTTGGACACCTTTTAGTTTCTTCTGCGACTCAATGAAACGCAACAGAAATACAGCGCTTATGATCGCGAACTCCTTGCAGCTTACTCTGCAATTAAACATTTCCGGTATCTCCTTGAAGGTAGAACCTTCACTCTTTTCACCGATCATAAGCCACTCATTTACGCTTTGTCGCAGAATCCTGCCAAAGCTAGTCCTCGCCAATTCCGTCATCTTGATTTTATCAGTCAATTTACGACTGATATTCGTCATATTTCTGGAATTAATAATGTAGTTGCCGACACACTTTCTCGTGTTGAGCAAATATCAATTCCAGAAAATATTAACTACGACGAAATTGCTGATGCTCAGTTCAACGATAACGAACTAAAGGAATTAGTGGACACTAGTCCCACACTTCAATTCCGTGCCTTTCCATTATCGTTTGGCAATTTTAGTGCCAAAACTATTTTGTGTGATACTTCTTCTGGTAATCCACGACCCTTTATTCCAAAGCAATTTCGTCAGTCTGTTTTCGAAAGTCTTCATAATTTATCTCACCCAGGAGTCCACAGTTCTGTCAAACTTCTTTCTGAAAAAGTCATTTGGCCATCCATTAAGAAGGATGTACGACAAATGGCACAGAACTGCCTGGCTTGCCAAAAGGCAAAAGTTTCTCGCCATACTCAATCTCCTTTAGGTAACTATCCTCAAACTTCTCAACGATTTGCCGAGATTCATATGGACATTATTGGTCCACTTCCTACCTCTGAGGACAAACGTTATTGTGTCACTATTATTGACCGTTATACTCGATGGCCTGAAGCCATTCCTATCTCGGATATTACAGCTGAAACGGTAGCATCAGCTCTCTACTCCAATTGGATTGCTCGTTTCGGAGTACCTTCAGTAATCGTCACTGATCAGGGCTCCCAATTCGAATCCAATCTCTTTAACGAGTTGTCAAAACTTATCGGTTTCGAACGTAAACGTACTACTAGTTACAATCCTAAATGTAACGGACTAATTGAACGTTGGCACCGAACTCTTAAATCCGCGATTATGGCCTACGACAGAACGGACTGGACACGAATTTTACCGTCAATACTACTTGGTTTACGAACCACTTTCCGTGAAAATTTCCAATCTTCATCGGCTGAGCTCGTCTACGGTACTAACATACGTCTTCCAGGAGAATTCTTTAGCCAAAACTCTAACTCCACTCCACAATCTGATTTCGTTTCACAGTTGAAACAACATTTTACTCACCTTCGTCCATCTACTGCGTCAAGACATACTTCTCCTAATGTTTTCGTTTCCAAAAATCTCCAGTCTTGTTCGCATGTCTTCTTACGTACGGACTTAGTACGTAAATCATTACAACCTCCATACGAAGGTCCATTTAAAGTCATCAGCCGCGATGATAAAAATTTCGTTATTGACCGTAAAGGTCAACATATTCGAGTTTCCATCGACAGATTAAAACCTTGCTTTAGGGAACAATCTGAAGATGACTCATCTCAAAACTCACCTACTTCGAGTACTAATCTCAGTCGCGCAGACGAAACTTCGTCTTCTACAGATATTGTCCATCCTATTTCTTCGGACACATTCCTGTCTTCTCCTTCTACCTCCGCAGAAGCGAGGCAACGCGACGCTAAGACAACTGTATCACCTAAAAGGGTTAGATTTAACCTCACTCCTCAGACTCAGATATTCCATCCTGCATCAACAATTACGCGAGCAGGTAGAACCACTCGTACCCCTGCTCGTTTCCTTCGTGCTCAAGCACAATAATTTTCTCTTTATATCGTCCCATCTTCGATGGCACTAGGGGGGAGTGTTGTGGCGAACATCTAAATTAACTTAAAAAATTTCAAATTTAGTTGGCGATGTTTTTTACGTTACATTATTAGAAAAAAAACAAAAAATTATTCATTCTAATTTTTCCGCAATTAAAAAAACTTCTTCATTTTTCAAAAAAGTTATGATTTTTTTTGTAATTAAAAGTTCCTGCTATAATTTAATTTATTTATAATTGTTGCGAAATATAATTAAATATATAGTTTAATTGCTATTAATATTAAACTCAAATTAATTTGTTAAAAAATGGAGTTCCTTATTATGTTTTTAATATTATTATATTGCTGAGAAATATAATCTAATATATGTACTTTAATTGATGTGTATATTCATACATTAAAATTAATATGAATTAAACCAAACTCAACCTGTTATTAATTTGGTTTTTTAAAAGCATATTTTAGAAGAATTTATATCATTTAAATATTTGTTGCATCCAATAAAATAAATACGTTTAATTCAAGAAACCCAAAATATGATTCAAGAAAATTGATTTATCTTTAAAAAAATACTACATTATTGGGATTAGTTTGTCAGAAGATTTTTCTTGGAGGAATGAAAAGGATTAAATAGAGAGAATTGCTAACTACAAACTGGATACATATAGAAGTGATCTTTTAAATATTTATTTGAAATTATATAGCGAGAATCTTTATACAAGCTATATATATACTTATCGTAAATCACTTCCAGATGAATGTTAATACGTTGTGGGTTGTCCAGACTTAGCTAAAATTGACATAATACGATATTAATGTTAATTAATATTAATTATTATCATGATTTGTACAATTAAAGATTTATTTATTATTTATAAAATTATGCAAATATTACCAAAACAATCCTTTTGAAATGTCAATAGTTGGTTGAGTATGAGCTAAGCTCTCTCTTTGTTAGTTCTAAGTAAATTTTAAATATTTTGTATTCCCATGTGTTAGATCAGTAATTGTAAAATTAATAAAGGAAGTTTTTATAAAGTTGTGTGCATCAGGTCAGTTTTTTAATGTATATATAAATTAACCAAATAGTTTTTTCTTTGTTCTCTGACAAATATTCGTCGAGTGTGCATACAGTAAAAAACCTCGTATAAGTTTTCATCGATTGGAACGGGTGATGTTTCCATGCATCTGTCATTTCATATGTACACGATTTTAAACTATTATATGATCTGATATTTTCGTCATTACTTCAGTTAATCATCTCATGTACATAACTTCAACCATTATATGAGCTGATATATTTTCATCATTGCATCATTCATCTCATATGTACATGATTTTCAACTATTATATGAGCTGATATTTTCGTCATTGCTTCAATCAATCATCTCATATGTACATGATTTCAACTATTATATGAGCTGATATTTTCGTCATTACTTCAGTTAATCATCTCATTTACATAACTTCAACTATTATATGAGCTGATATTTTCGTCATTACTTCAGTTAATCATCTCATTTACATAACTTCAACTATTATATGAGCTGATATATTTTCATCATTGCATCTTTCATTTCATATGTATATGATTTTAAATTATTATATGAGCTGATATTTTCGTCATTGCTTCAGTTAATCATCTCGTTTACATAACTGAAATTATTATATGAGCTGAGATATTTCCATCATTGCATCATTCATCTCACTTACATAATTTCATCTATTATATGAGCTGAGATATTTTCATCATTGCTTCAATCAATCATCTCATATGTACATGATTTTCAACTATTATATGAGCTGAGATAGTTTCGTCGTTGCTTCAGTTGATCATCTCATTTCCATAACTTCAACCATTATATGAGCTGATATATTTTCATCATTGCATCAATCATCTCATATGTACATGATTTCAACTATTATATGAGCTGATATTTTCGTCATTGCTCCAGTTAATCATCTCATTTACATAATTTCAACTATTATATGAGCTGATATTTTCTTCATTATATCATTCATCTCATATGTACATAACTTCAACCATTATATGAGCTGATTTATTTTCATCATTGCATCATTCATCTCATATGTACATGATTTCAACTATTATATGAGCTGAGATATTTCCATATTTGCATCACGGTGTTGGAAGTTGATGTGCCAACCAAATCACATCAAATATATCTTCAATAAAAAAAATACAGTCCACCTCTCATCGACGCCGCATCAACTACTATCTACAACATCATTTAAAGGTTGCACGCACTTGCTGTGGAACAAATGTGGACATGGCAGCAATCGCACTACTGGATTCCTTGTCATTGCAGATTGGCAAATTGCGCAATTTTCCTTAAGTTCCATTTTTATAGGTTTATGCAAAAATTCGATTTTGAACTGTTTAAACCTTTAAATTAATTGTTTTAAATTGATGTAGTCTAAAGACATGAATTCAGATGTTTTAACTAACAATGCACGGGTTACTATATAATGTCTGGTTACTATTGAATTAATAATGTATATTATTTTTTAATTTTTTTTTTAAACACTTATATCAGTCTTTAAAATTTGTTTTATTTAATTAATAAAAACAATATTTCGGCACATTGCCATTTTTAAGTTGAAAAAAAAAAAAAATATAAAAAAAATAATACACAAATTAAGTTCACAAACAACGATCGTTTTTATTAGCCTAGTCTTTTTGTTTTTTAAATTTTCAATTCATTTTAGTTTTTCATTTTTAAACTGATAATTTTGTGAACTTAATTTGTGTATTATTTTTTTTATATTTTTTTATATTTTTTTTTTCAACTTGAAAATGGCAATGTGCCGAAATATTGTTTTCATTAATTAAATAAAACAAATTTTAAAGACTGATATAAGTGTTTTTAAAAAAATTAAAAAATAATATCTATCTCAGTCAAATATTAAAAAATATATAATAATGTATATTACTTCGGTCTGAAAGGCCTAAGTATTACATTCTAGAGCCAAACGTGGAATTCTTACCCCCACTTTTTTTTGGCATTTCTTGACGTTTTAGGACCTATTGATTCTAAAGAAGCAAAAAAAAATGAATGTCTGTCTGCCGGCCGGCCGTCACAACCGACGAAATTCGAAAACCGCTCTAGGAATTTCAAAAAATTTTTTTTCTGTAAATATGTATACTCAGTAGAAAGAGCCGAAAGGACGATGTGTTCGATAGCTGTACCGGTAGTGTGTCACAAAAATCGAGAAAAGTGTGTCAAAACAAGAAAATATGCATATATTTTTTTAAACGTTCAGTTTAAGTGATTACGAATAGGAACATTGAATTTGGAGAAATCTCGATGGTTGGGATTAGTATGTGAGTCAAAAACATGTTGTCAAGTGTGTCAAAAGAATGATTTTCATTTTTTTTTTACTCAAGTTTTTGTAAAAAATGAAATTAATTATTTGTTTGACATGAAATGTTAGCAAACATTATATTGAACATGGAAAATATAGAGGGGCTGAAATCTCACAGCTCTGAGATATCAAGACTTCGGTCTGGGTTAAGGATTTTGATATAGTTTTCGGCATAAAACTTTTATGAGGACATTGTTTTTAGTTTTGGGCAGCGATGTATATCAAACATAAAACTCTTTGCTAAAGCACATGTATTTTTTTATTTCTATTTAGAAATTTATAACAAAACTAACACGAAACATCAATACGTTGCCAGAAAATTATAACAGATCATAAATTAACATAATTTAGTGAAAAGATGATACAATCAGCAAACTACTCAAAAACGTCTCCATTTAGCGTTTCGAGAAAATATTACAAAATCACAAATCAAAGCGATGCGGAAGATAGCTATTCTTGAAAAAAAAAGCGATTGCCACTTTGCTTATTTACACTGAACCTAGTAGACATAACCACAAAAAAATGTTTTGATCTAATGTTTTCCATATAATATAAGCTTATGGCGACTCGTTAGATCCATCTATTGGACGCTTTTTACAATCAACAAAAATATCGACAAATGTCAATTTTACTCTGATTCTGATGTTAAGAAAAAAATTAGAAAGGAAATTGTCATAAAAACATTATTATCATTTAATTTTACTCTGATTTTGCATAAAAAACTAAAACAAATTTAGCTAAGACCAATTTTTAAAGGGAATGTATTTGGTTTGTAGTGTGACATAAAAACATTATTATAATTTGTTCTTTTAATGCGTATGAACGAATAGAAATTCATATGCATTTTCCAGTATTTTTGGACATTTATAGGGTGAAATATGTGTTTTAGTATATTTTTGGACATTTATAGGGTGATTCGGATACTAGCTAATAAATATTTCTCTACAAAAAATCATTTTTAATTTTACTCTGATTTTCTTAGATAAATTTTTTAAAAAGGAATGTATTTGGTTTGTAGATTGACATAAAAACACATTATATATGTTATTTTACCGCGTATGACAGAATATCAATATGTGTTTTTATATGTAGTTTTGGCCATTTATAGGGCGATTCTGATACTAGCTAATATGTATCTGCCTATAAAAATATCATCAAATGTAAATTTAGCTCTAATTCTGCGTAAAAAGTTCTTTGGTTAAATTTTATTTTAAATAGGTGTATGTTTAGGTTTAGTTGTGTAAATCATAAAAACATTATTATAATTTGTTGTTTTACTACGAATGAAGAATATTTGGGAAAATTTTCGGGATCCACTTTAAATTAACTTCGTGGAGAAAACTATACGGTAATTCGTTATGTGCCAATCATTAGCTCCTTCAACAAAAGAGCGGGGTATATTATCTAGCGAATTTGTTCGAAATAATTTTTATTTATGGGTTGCAATATTTTTTATGTTTTCTAAAATTTTACTCTGATTCTGCTTAAAAGGTTTTAACTGATGCGTGATTTACATGTTCCAACATTTTTTTGAAGCATTTTTTTATTGACAGTTAGAGCTACACGCGATATAAAATTTTTGGTAGTTAAAAAGAGAAAGAAAATTATAATATGGAATGCGTTGTGCTATAATTGTTGACAGATAACCATTGAAAAATTTCTAGAAATTTTAAATTATAGAAATTATGGTTGGTGTGTTCGTTTTTATATTCTTCAAAAATATCATTAAATATAAATTTTACTATGATGATTCTGCTCTTGACTATGAAAAATTAGAAAGGAAGTAGTCATAAAAACATTATTATAGAACTTTATACTTAAACATATGAATTTATCGATCTAATTTAAATTAAATTAAAAATTGTACCGTAAAGTGCTGATCACTAGATCCCTACAACAACACCGCGTGTGCTATTTAACGCTTTTGTTCCTAATAATGTTTTCGGGTCAGCAAGTACTTTTTCTAATGATCAACTTTTATAGCTGTCAAAATTTTTTCAAGTAGGACAGCAAATTGCATAGTTTCAGTCGATTTGCAGATACAAATAAATACAAATTTTAATAAGTGGTTAAACGTTTGTTGAATCTTATTTTGAAATATGTATTTACATGTACTCTGAAAGTTATTTTTAATTCAAAAATAGTTTTATTAAAATTGGTTAATAAAATTAGATTCTATAGATAAATAAAACAAAAGTGAGACAATATATATTCAGTATTTGTATACTGAAAAATCACATTGATATTAATCTATATATTAAATAAATATGAAATTAATATTAAAGCAATGATACTTAAACTAAATCTGTCACTTACATTTTTTTATACTTCTAAGCCGTGTTCAATACCGAAAGTTAATCTGAAGGTGATAAACAAATTATTGTAGAATCTGGACCAAATAACAAACATGAGGAGACTTTTATTTTGGTTTTACATTATATGCTTAAGCAATTCGGGTATACTCCTCAAAATGCTTTGTGCCAATATGCGAGGCTCACCCAACCAACCCACACCACTAGATAAATCTTTGACCCACATTATGTATCTTGCGGATTATTGGGTATGTTGTTTTTATAAACGCAGAAAAATTGGAAATAATTCAATCAATCGTTGAAGTTAGTATACAAATAAATCGATGTCAAAAATTCCAATTGCTTATATCAAAATGAAATAATTACCTATTATTTATTTTATTATTTATTTCATTATAATTCAAGCTCATAAAATTTATTATTTACTACAAAAAATCGTGATATCAGTAATAAAAAACATCAAAAATGTAAATTTTAGCTCGTAAAAAAGGTGCAGTGTAGAGTTTAATAGTCAAAACTATATATTCAGTACAAAAAGAAGTGATATCCTGTGTCAAGCAGAAACGAGTTTAAAACAAAATATTTCCAAATAATTAGGTGTTCTACATGATTCGAAATACTTACTTTGTCACTCGGATTAGAGATTAGAATAAAACAACTTCAACTAACTAGGTATTAAAACAAAAGTTTCTAGAAAAAGCAAAAGTACAAAATAATATTTGATTATTTATTTATATTCAAATGAAAATGTGGAATGCGATATTTATAGGATTGACTGAATCGAGAGAAGTGCGGAACCATCACGAAAGCTCAGGACCAACAGATTATAACTTTAATGAACATGATCTTCAAATAACATGTTCTTAATCTACAAACTAGAGTCTGCAGTATAAAATAGTAACTAATACATTGGCTCGCATTTCTTTTATAGAATTTTCATTTTGTAAATAATATTTCTCATTAAATAAAAGTCTTAGTTGTCACTGAGCTTACGTGCTACATAATAAAGGTGACCGCCTAAAGTGTGCCAATTATCGTGGCATCGCACTGTTGAACACTGGATATAAAATACTAGCTAATGTCGTACTTGCTCGGCTCATCCCCTTCGCCGAATCTATCATCGGCGACTATCAGTGTGGTTTTAGCCCCAACCGTTCAACCACAGATCAATGTTTTACCTTAAGGATGATTTTGGAAAAATGTTGGGAGCACAACATCAGCATTCACCAGCTCTACGTTGATTTCAAGCAAGCATATGATAGCATCATCCACGACAACCTCTGGTCCGCACTCATATGCCTTGGTATCCCAGCAAAACTTGTTTCTCTCTGCAAACTCACAACATCGGGATCAAACTGTAGAATAGTAGTCGAAGGGTCAGTTTCTGATCCTTTCAATATAACATCAGGTGTCAGGCCAAGGTGATGCACTCGCGCCCGTACTATATAATTTGGCGCTTGAGTACTCGATAAGAAAAAGCCGAATCGAAACACAAAACTGCATATTTAACAAATCTAGTCAAATTCTTAGCTATGCAGATGATATTGCGCTTCTTTGACGTAGACCAAGCGATATTAAGGAAAGTCTCTCTTAGCTTGAAAGAAATGCTAAACGACTTGGATTATACATCAACACCGACAAGACTAAACTTGTAACAACATCGGGGAACGTACCTCCCGGCAATCTGAATACTGGCGACTATGAAGTAGAACGTGTAGAAAACTTTAAATACCTCGAGTCTGTAATAACATCGTCAAATGACATGTAGGCAGATATTATAGCCCGCGTCTCTGCTGCATACAGAGTTTTCTATGCATATTCAAAGCTTCTGCGATCAAAAAATCTTCCGCGGTCGTGTAAACTCACACTTTACAAAGCATTAATCCGACCTGTGCTTACATTTGGAAGTGAAAGCTGGACACTGACTTCCTCCGATTGTAGAATTCTATCAACATTCGAGAGGAAGGTCATACGAACAATTTATGGTCCATGCAAAGTTGCTGGAAATCAGTATAGAATCCGAATGAATGATGAAATCAGACAGTTTCTTGGAAGCTGCGATGTAATTTGATTCATTAAATCCAACCGGATCAGATGGTTTGGTCATGTAGAAAGGGGTCCATTAGATAGAATGATAAAAAAAGCGTCCCAACAACAACCAGCTAGTCTTCGTCGAAGAGGAAGACCTAGACAACGCTGGCGTGATGACATCATCCAAGACCTTCGTGATATAGGATGCCGAAACTGGGGTCGACTGGTCATGGAACGAGATGATTGGAAGCTGATTGCACAGACGGCAAAATCCCTCCATGGGATGTAAAAGCCAGAGAGAGAGAGACATTTTCATTCGAATATAAATAAATAAATAAATATTATTTTGTACTTTTACTTTTTCTAGAAACTTTTGTTTTAGTACCTAGTTAGTTGAATTTGTTTTATTCTAATCTCTAATCCGAGTGACAAAGTAAGTATTTCGAATCATGTAGATAGAACACCTGATTATTTGAAAATGTTTTGTTTTACACACGTTTCTGCTTGACACAGGATATCACTTCTTTTTATACTGAATATATAGTTTTGACTATTAAACCTTACACTGCAACTTTTTCACAAACTAAAATTTACATTTTTGATGTTTTTTGTTGCTCATATTTCTTTCGAAATTCCAAAAATATTGTAAAAATTAAATAAAATCAACCTTTTTTCAAAATTCTAAAAATATTACAAAAATTATTACAAAATTAAAGATTAAAACTTTTCTCAAAAATTCTGAAACTATTGCAAAAATTATAACAAGATCAAAAATTGAATTTTTTTTCAAAATTCCAAAAATATTCCAGAAATTAGAATAAAATCAAATACATATTTAAACTTTTTCTAAATTCCAATAATATTCTAAAAATTCTTAGAAATTCAAACTTTTCCAAAATTCTAAAAATATTGCAAAAATTCTTACAAAATTAAAAATTGAATCCTTTTTCAAAATTCTAAATATATATGTAAAATTCAAAAATTCTATTTTTTCTCATAATTCTAAAAATATTGCAAAAATTATAACCAAATCAAAAATTAAAACTTTTTCCAAAAATTCTAAAAATATTGCAAAAATTATTACAAAATCAAATATACAAACTTTTTTCAAAATTCCAAAAATATTTCAAAAACTATGACAAATTAAAATTTCCATGTCCAATTTCATGTTCAATTACAATTTACATTTACGTCATAAAAACAGCAAAATTTTTTTTTCCAAAAAATTTTCTAAAACATATATGTAATCATTTTTTGATACACTTGACAACATTTTTTTGTTTTTGATCTCATATACCAATCCCTACCATCAAGATTTCTCCAAATTCAATGTTCCGACTCGTAATCACTTAAAATGAGCGTTTTTTAAGCCAAAAATATGAAAATCTACTATTTTCGACACACTTTATGATTTTTTTGACCCACTTCCGGTACAGTAATCGAACACAGCGTTCTTTCGGACCTGTTTCTTGAGTATGCCTATTTTTAGAAACAAAATTTTGAAATCTCTCCAACGATTTTCTAGATTTCGTAGGTAATGACTGACAGCGGGACGGCCGGACACACATTTTTTTTTGCTTTTTCAGAATCAAAAGTTCGAAAAAAGTAAAAGACTATTTCCAAAATTCTTAAAATATTGCAAAAATTATAACAAAACTAAAAATGCAAATTTTCTTCAATTCCCAAAATATTCCAAAAATGATAACAAACTTTGAAGCCCAATTTCATGCTCGATCATTTTTCATACAAATAATTAATTTCATTTTTTCCCAAAAATTTGGTAAACAAAATGAAAATTATTCTTTTGACACACTTGACAACAATTTTTGGACAAACTTATAATGCAATAATCTAGATTTTGGTCTCACATACCCATCCCGACCCTCAAGATTTCTCCAAATTCAATGTTCCTGCTCATGTAATCACTTAAAATGAACGTTTTTTAAGCAAAAGATATGCAATTTTCCTTGTATTGACACACTTGAAAATCTTTTTTGACACACTTCCGGGACAGCTATCGAACACATCGTCCTTGCGGCTCTTACCATTGAATAAACCAATTTTTAGAAACAAAAATTTTTGAAATCCCTCCAGCGCTTTTCTAGATTTCGTCTGTTGTGACGGACGGACGACCGGCAGGCAAACATACATTTTGTTTGCTTTTTTAGAATCAGTAGGTCCTAAAACGTCGAGAAGTGCCAAAAAAGTGGGGATAAGTGGGGGTTCACTTTTGGCTCGAGAATGTATTACCTAGGTCTTTCAGACCGAAGTAGTTTTTGATTTTGTTATGATTTTTGCAATTTTTTTATATTTTTGAAAAAGTTTGAATTTTTGATTTTATTATAATTTTTGAAATATTTTTAGAATTTTGGAAAAAGTTTGAATTTTTGATTTTGTGATTTAAGAAATTTTGCATTAATTTTAGAATTTTGAAAAAAATTTCAATTTTTGATCTTGTAAGAATTTTCGAAATATTTTTAGAATTTTGAAAATGTTTAAATGTTTGATTTTATTATAAAATAATTTTTGGAATTTTGAAAAAGTTTGTACTTTGATTTTGTTATAAATTTTGGAATATTTTAAGAATTTTGAAAAAGTTTTAATTTTTGAATTATGAATTTTTGCAATATTTTTAAAATTTTGAAAAATTTAAATTTATGATTTTATTATAATTTTCGGAATTTTGAAAAAAATTTGTATTACTGATTTTGTTATAATTTTTGTAATTTTTTAAGAATATTGGAAAAAGTTTCAATTTTTGATTTTGTTATAATTTTTGCAATTTTTTTATAATTTTAAAAAAGGTTTCAATCTTAGATTTTGTAATAATTTTTGGAATGTGTCTAGAACTTTAAAATAAAGTTTAAATTTTTTATTTTATTTTAATTTTTAGAATATTTTTGGAATTTTGAAAGAAATATGAATTTGTGATTTTGTAATATTTTCTTGAAACGCTAAATGGAGACGTTTTTGAGTGGTTTGCTGGGTGTATCATCTTTTCACTAAGTTATATTAATTTATGATCTGTTATAATTTTCCGGCAATGTATTAATATTTCGTGTTTGTTTTGTAATAAATTTCTAAAAAGAAATAAAAAAAATCCCAGCGGCAGGTATATCCGCTAGAAATAGGTAGATTTCGGGGTCAGACGGTTTTGTGTCCAAATAAAATTAGATAAGTCAGATTAGTTTAAATAAAAAATATAAGTAGAAACAGAATAATTCAAAAAAATTATCGAACCAAATTAAATACATTATCCGAACTAACTCCATCAATACAATTTCGGAACAGTTTTATTTAAGTTGGTTTAAACTACTTTTAATAACATATTAAATCCACCAAAGATCAAATGAACTACGTCACAACTACAATTATACCATCACACATAATTTATAACATTATCAAACAATTTTATTTCAAAATCATCTTTTGTTGTTGTGTTTTTTTGTTCTTATTTAATCTTTTTTCAAACGGTTACTTAGTAAAAAAAATAAAAACAAAAGAGATTTTGATAATTTTTTTATGGTATTAAATGGGTTGATATTTTTCTTGTAAGGGTTGCATTATAATGCTTATAAAAATGGAACCTTTTGGGTTAGAAAGCTGAAATTTTTTGAGGCTATAGTTGAAAAATATGTTTGAAAGCTAAGATGAATTTAAATAACATAAACTGAAACATGATGAAAGCATTGCCTTTTGCATTTGTTTTCATTTCAACAGCCGTAGGGTCTCAACCGTTAGACATAAACTATTATTTTTGAAAATTTTGGAAAGATTTATATTTTAAGTACGTGAAAAAAAGTTTTCAAATATGAGCTTGGCCATTTCAGCTAGATCAAGGGCAGCAAAGTTTAGTAAATTTTTAAAACAGCTAATTTTTGAGGGACCTGAAACGCCAAAGTAGTCATCTGGATAAAAATGATAAAAAAAGGTTCAAATATTCAATATTTTTAAATTTTATTAAAATATTATTATTCAAACGGAAGTTATAGCGCCCTAGATTTTTCGACTTTTTAGGCTCTAGCCGCTTAACCGGTACCCGGATATGGCCAGTTCACGAACTTGTCCAAGACATTATTTGCCGAAACCTACACAGAAAATTATTTTGGTGTAGGTCGAAAAATGCGACCGTGAGAGTGCCGCTAAATTCCGTTATACCTCATATCGTTATATATATATATATATATATATATATATATATATATATATATATATATATATATATATATATATATATATATATATATATATATATATATATATATATATATATATATATATATATATATATATATATATATATATATATATATATATATATATATATATATATATATATAATTTTTTTTTTTTTGTTTTTCCATCTCCGCTTATCACATATAGTCGTTTGGCATCAAAATTTTTCCGAAATTCCGAGATGAAGCCCATTGCAATAGGTAGATTTTTATATGAAATCTACCTAAAATACTTGTACTTTAACAAAGAGTTTTATGTTTGATATTCATCGCTGCCCAAAACATAAAACAATGTCCTCATAAAAGTTTTTTGAGGAAAACTATATCAAAATCCTTAACCCAGACCGAAGTCTTGATATTTCAGAGCTGTGAGATTTCAGCCTCATCATATTTTTCCAATTTAAACCGTTTACAAGTATGCGTAACTGAGTCTCTCTTAAGTTCCCCTAAACTGCTTTCGCTAATATTTAACTAGACGTAAGATTTTCTGTATAATTTGGATCAATTTTCACTTGAAATTGCTAGTGACATTTAAGAGGAAAAAATTATTTTTATGTGCCTATGTTCAGTCTGGCAATATAAAAACTCTACAACACAACTTTATGTAAATTATTTTTGTCAGTTTGTTCTTCTACATTCACGGAACCCTCAACGAGCGGATTTTATTCGCACTTGACTGACTTTTCTTTATTACAATTGACGGTTTCTGAATTTCCATTATTGAGGTTTTCTAAATTAACATTGACGCTTTCCGAATTACAATTGGAAAAGATGTAGTAACGGACAAAGCTTTATTTATATTAGATCGTTACTTTTTTATTTATACTAAAACTGTGAATAATTTGAATCAATCACTTAAATTTTTTTGTTATCCTATAAATTATTTATATAAAAACATCGAATTAATTCTTACCTGTTTTTTCCAAAAGTAGAACATCGTTTCTCAGTATTTCGATAATTAATTAACAATAAAAAATTTTATATAATTTTAAATTTTATTTCATATCATTTTTCATCAATTTACAATAGTTGGATTTCAATTATAATTCCAAATAATAGATTAAAAGAAATAATCAAAACAAATTTTATATATTCTTCACATAAACATAGTTTGGGCTCTTAACTATGTTTTTGTGAAAAAATTATACGAAAACAAACAACAGAATTTTCTTTTTTCTTAATAACAAATTAATCAGTTTTGAAATATTGATCAATCCAGCTGTCATTATTACACAAAACAAAAATTTAATGAAGAAAAAAAATTGTCTAAATTCTAAGAAAAAAATTAGAAAATAAATTTTTCGGTTCTTTCAAGATAATTACAGTTTTTCTTTTGCTTTTTTTATGGATTCTAAAGCTAAAAATATACAATTAAGAAAAATTAAATTTAATGAAAATGAGAAAAATTAATTTTCATTTTATTGGCTTGAAAGTATGAAATTAAATAAAGTAGTTTTATAATTTTTTGGAAAATTTAATTTTGGTATTTCTTTTTAGTCCTATGATCGATTGTCGGAAAATGTCCATCAAAATTAATGAAACTGTTTTCTTAAATGTTTGATGAATATTGATTTTGGAAAACTTTTTTCCCATGTCGTAAGACTTTAACGATTTTTATGTTTCATTTTTGTCACTTAAAAATTTACATATTTATATATTTTCCTTTTCATTTGATCGGCTTGACAAAATAAATATTTGATTTCAATTAAATAATTATGAGAATCGAATTTATGTTCTTGTTCCTTTGTTATTTTTTAGTTTTAATTTTACAGCTGATAACATTTAAGGGTGATACTTTGATTGAAAATTCTATTTCAGAAGTGAAAATGTAATTTCAGGAAAATAAGTTGATGAGGATGGAGAAAAACAATTTCAAAATGAGAATTGTAAATAATATTGACAAACCAACAAATGAAACAGAAATTAAAATCATTTCAAATCAAAGGTTATAAAATTTAATATTTTTGTTGGATCTCTGTCTGACCAACAACATTTTTAATTAATTTCAATAATATCAATTTTTATATTTTTAACATTTATTGATTTTATTTATTGCTTTGATATTAAAATCAATATCAATTGTTATAATCAATTTAAAATTTTTGAAAATCAAATTTCAGAGAAAAAAAATAGCAATTAAATAAAATAAAATTTCAATAAATCTAAACAAGAAAGTTTTTATACAGAATAGAATAAATTAGAATATTTTGATACAAATCTTAATTAATTAGGTCGCCTGCAACCCATTTAAATTTGTTTTAAAATAAAACATAAAATTTATTATATAATCGTAAAATTTACATAATTTATTTTAACTGTTATGTTTTTATGGTTAAAGAATTGATTATATTTTATTCTGATGTGATAATGTAAATTGTGTTTGAGTTACTACTTGATGTATGATGTTATATAACATATCTAATCCAAACATGTGACAGACAATGTTAATTAGTTTTTCTTATATTTTGTCATATGATATTTATTTATTAACATATCAGATTACGGGATGGAACTGGTTAGGTTTGGAGAATTTATAAAGATTTTGTAATCTTTTTTGTTTAAATGTCAAAAATTGATTACATTGGCTTTGTGCGAACTTACAAATATTCGACAGAACGAAGTTTTTGGTAAAGGTGAAATTTCTAAAAACAAAATTTTGACATAAGGTGAAAAACTTTTTAATTTTTATGTTTGCTGTTAATAAATATATATAATATATATGTTTATTAATATAAATATAACTTTGGCACTTAAAAAAACTTCTGTAATAAATTGTTGGTCGTTCTGAAATAATTTGTTATGCCTACTGTCACAATTTGATGATGCCAAAAAGCTATACCAAATTTTAACGTTTCGTTATGGTGAATTTAAATTTCAAAATTTTGACAATTAATAGTTGCCATCTCATTATTTCGTCAATTCGCACAGAACCATAATAAACAATCAATTACACAATTTTTTGAATTGGATGAATAAGAATTATTAAGAAATTTACAATTTCGTTAAACAAAACTGATAATAAATCTAGAATATTTTTTGTTTCGAAACAGGTTTTGAGTTTAACAGGGCTTTTGTACTCTATATTTGTTTTAGCTTTGTGAAATTCCAAAGTACTCATTAAAGCAGGATTTGTCTTTCATTATTTCGATTAAGGTTAAAGCAGGTTTTGTGTGTTGAATATCACCAAATTTGACACAAAATACTGGTTTTTGGTAGAAAAAACATTCTCGGAAATGAAATAGGTAATTTTGAAAGCTTATCAGTTTACTATAATGATGAAAATAATTTGAAATAGCAGACCAACCATCCGGCATTATTTTTAAGCTCACAACGACTAAAAAAATTAGAATAATTAAAACCAGGTAGTATGTTTAATATTCTATCGTTTTCATAATTGATCCGATTCAAAACGACACATAATTGAATTGACACAAACCGAATGTGCTTATAAAAAAAATTGAAAATTGCCTGTGATATCAAATAATAGTTTTAAAAAAAAGTGATAGTAATAATAAAATAACCAACCGGTTTCCTAATAAAACTTCAAGTCTTTTGTTATATTTGGTTTACCTCGGTGTTAAACACTGCCCAACAGCTACAAAATTACTTCCTGCATGTGGAGTATCTATGTATATTTGCGGTAATATCAACCAACACGGATATTATCAACCCATTTGTTTATGGTCACAAATCTCCTACCTGGTCGTCATCCGGAATGCTGACATCACGCTCAAAGACCTGGACGAGGATGATCGCATAATTAAATTTTTGTTGGAGTGGGGTCTGGACTAATCATGGGGTGAGCCATATGTAATTTTGTTTAATTTATATATATGAATGATTAAAGGATATGTATGTAGGTGTATGACTGTGTGTATATGGACCTGTGGATGTGGGTACGTTAGAGCGGATATGTTTATTTCATGCGCGTGGGTCTGTCGGAATCTAATTGGAAATATGCAAACCAGAATTTTGAAGGCAATAAGACGCTCCTACGTCTATATTATTCTAAACATCTAGGCTTTTTGTTAAAAGCGATTTGAATTTTGAAATATCGTATATATTGTTTTGGAACGCCAACTTATAAAAGTGTAATTTAAATAAAGCACGAACCAATTTTTAATATCATTACTTAATTAGTTGCGGGCTTCATAATTGTACTTTTTATAATTTAGTAAAGTAGTTAATTAATTTAACTTTAACAAAAAAATCGTCAAAATGTCTACTAACATCCGAAGAAAGAAGAAGAAGTTTAAAGGTCAAGTTAGATGTAATGTTTGTAATAACTTTTTTTTATACAAGCAATACCTAGTCATGAAGCGGCCGTACATCGGAAACGCATATTAAAATATTTAATGAAAACTGATTCTAGAATTCATCCTCTAACAATTATATTAAAAGATTGGGGGAAAAACATATCAATTTATAGGTACTGGTAAAATATCAAATTATGCTTTTGTTTTTTTTTTGCAATTATATTTTTACTTTTTTTTGCAAAATCTGAATGAACTTATAACACATCCGATTAATAAAATTTCAAGATAACGTACGTAAATATGCTATCAATAATTGTAATTTTGCCTGTGAAGAAAACAACAAAAAAATAAATAACAACAAAAAAAACAATAATATGACTATTGGTGAATTATTAAAAGAATATTTTAAGTTTTAAGGTAATTTTGATTATCCGAGATTTATTGTATTGTATTGTATTGTAGATTTATTGGAAAGCCTAGAACGGTATCAGAAATGAAAAATGCCCTAATATCTAATCCTAATATCTAATCCAAACATGTGACAGACAATGTTAATTAGTTTTTCTTATATTTTGTCATATGATATTTATTTATTAACATATCAGATTACGGGATGGAACTGGTTAGGTTTGGAGAATTTATAAAGATTTTGTAATCTTTTTTGTTTAAATGTCAAAAATTGATTACATTGGCTTTGTGCGAACTTACAAATATTCGACAGTACGAAGTTTTTGGTAAAGGTGAAATTTCTAAAAACAAAATTTTGACATAAGGTGAAAAACTTTTTAATTTTTATGTTTGCTGTTAATAAATATATATAATATATATGTTTATTAATATAAATATAACTTTGGCACTTAAAAAAACTTCTGTAATAAATTGTTGGTCGTTCTGAAATAATTTGTTATGCCTACTGTCACAATTTGATGATGCCAAAAAGCTATACCAAATTTTAACGTTTCGTTATGGTGAATTTAAATTTCAAAATTTTGACAATTAATAGTTGCCATCTCATTATTTCGTCAATTCGCACAGAACCATAATAAACAATCAATTACACAATTTTTTGAATTGGATGAATAAGAATTATTAAGAAATTTACAATTTCGTTAAACAAAACTGATAATAAATCTAGAATATTTTTTGTTTCGAAACAGGTTTTGAGTTTAACAGGGCTTTTGTACTCTATATTTGTTTTAGCTTTGTGAAATTCCAAAGTACTCATTAAAGCAGGATTTGTCTTTCATTATTTCGATTAAGGTTAAAGCAGGTTTTGTGTGTTGAATATCACCAAATTTGACACAAAATACTGGTTTTTGGTAGAAAAAACATTCTCGGAAATGAAATAGGTAATTTTGAAAGCTTATCAGTTTACTATAATGATGAAAATAATTTGAAATAGCAGACCAACCATCCGGCATTATTTTTAAGCTCACAACGACTAAAAAAATTAGAATAATTAAAACCAGGTAGTATGTTTAATATTCTATCGTTTTCATAATTGATCCGATTCAAAACGACACATAATTGAATTGACACAAACCGAATGTGCTTATAAAAAAAATTGAAAATTGCCTGTGATATCAAATAATAGTTTTAAAAAAAAGTGATAGTAATAATAAAATAACCAACCGGTTTCCTAATAAAACTTCAAGTCTATTGTTATATTTGGTTTACCTCGGTGTTAAACACTGCCCAACAGCTACAAAATTACTTCCTGCATGTGGAGTATCTATGTATATTTGCGGTAATATCAACCAACACGGATATTATCAACCCATTTGTTTATGGTCACAAATCTCCTACCTGGTCGTCATCCGGAATGCTGACATCACGCTCAAAGACCTGGACGAGGATGATCGCATAATTAAATTTTTGTTGGAGTGGGGTCTGGACTAATCATGGGGTGAGCCATATGTAATTTTGTTTAATTTATATATATGAATGATTAAGGATATGTATGTAGGTGTATGACTGTGTGTATATGGACCTGTGGATGTGGGTACGTTAGAGCGGATATGTTTATTTCATGCGCGTGGGTCTGTCGGAATCTATTGGAAATATGCAAACCAGAATTTTGAAGGCAATAAGACGCTCCTACGTCTATATTATTCTAAACATCTAGGCTTTTTGTTAAAAGCGATTTGAATTTTGAAATATCGTATATATTGTTTTGGAACGCCAACTTATAAAAGTGTAATTTAAATAAAGCACGAACCAATTTTTAATATCATTACTTAATTAGTTGCGGGCTTCATAATTGTACTTTTTATAATTTAGTAAAGTAGTTAATTAATTTAACTTTAACAAAAAAATCGTCAAAATGTCTACTAACATCCGAAGAAAGAAGAAGAAGTTTAAAGGTCAAGTTAGATGTAATGTTTGTAATAACTTTTTTTTATACAAGCAATACCTAGTCATGAAGCGGCCGTACATCGGAAACGCATATTAAAATATTTAATGAAAACTGATTCTAGAATTCATCCTCTAACAATTATATTAAAAGATTGGGGGAAAAACATATCAATTTATAGGTACTGGTAAAATATCAAATTATGCTTTTGTTTTTTTTTTGCAATTATATTTTTACTTTTTTTTGCAAAATCTGAATGAACTTATAACACATCCGATTAATAAAATTTCAAGATAACGTACGTAAATATGCTATCAATAATTGTAATTTTGCCTGTGACGAAAACAACAAAAAAATAAATAACAACAAAAAAAACAATAATATGACTATTGGTGAATTATTAAAAGAATATTTTAAGTTTTAAGGTAATTTTGATTATCCGAGATTTATTGTATTGTATTGTATTGTAGATTTATTGGAAAGCCTAGAACGGTATCAGAAATGAAAAATGCCCTTATGCAAGAACCGCTTACGAATTGGATCGAAGAACGTCGTCCTTACACACATGTGTAGTCCAAATATTGCGTCTCTACGGATGGAGTTGTGTCAACATTGCAATGCGACGATGATTCCCATAGTATTTTGTTTTTTTTGAAGAACCTTTTTTTTGTGTAGGGTATGTTTCTTTTTATTAAGTGTGAAACAGGAACCGTGGAATGGTTACAAATGCGTTTAGGGCTATGCCTCCTGATTGTTAAACCTACGTGTGGTTCTGATGTGATCTTATTAAAAACAATTCCTAATTGTGGCTATATATTGTCATCGTCGATTGATTCATGGAATGAGTGATATCAGTAGGATCAGTCTTTTCTAGTAGAAGCGGTTGAACAGCTTTTTGTAGGTTCTAGTGTGCGAGGGTTCTAGTGTGAATTGAACACAGTGCAATCGGTTACCGAAGGGTTACTTCTAGGTCCATTCTCACAATGAAGTCATGCTCAAATTTTTGGTTCAACAAGAAGTTCATTCCACCTTAATTTTTTTTTTTTGTTGGCATCCAAATAATCTGCATGCTGGGTGCATATCTCCGATCATATGTGTCATCAATCGTGAAAAAGATATCGAATAATCAGTTTGATAGAATGTGGTAGCTTGGCTGTATTAAGTAGTGTGAATGAGCGTAGGGGCCTGGAAGTGTGCATGTGGGTATCTGGGTGTGAGTGTGAATGTGTGAGTGGGTATCTGTGTGGGTGTGTGTGTATGAATGAGTAGATAAAGTACGAGCGCGTGTGAATGTGTGAGTGAATGCGGGGTTAACGGGGTGATCGCGGTTTGTTCGTATATGGGGTCGCCAGAGTCAAACCATTTCACTTAGACCTTTTTTCCATTTAATCCGTTTTCATTCATGAGATTCGCGTACAATATCAGTATTTGTGCTGGAGCAGAAAGATTTCTTTCTCGTCCCCACGGACTACAGCTGGCTTGGGGCTAAATAAATCTCATCTAGGTGCGCGACCTGCTATGCCACTTCGTTGACATACAATGAAGGAGCGCTTCATACAGCTAAAGGGAATTGTTAAGCACTAAAGGAATTAAAAAAAGGAGCGAATCTCTCAGGTAGAAATTATTAGTTTTTACCCGAGAAATTTGCTCCTTTTTGGAATTCATTGAGCGCTTAAAAATCTCGTTTAGCAAGACCTTTACTTTTTTCAATTTAGTTCTTCAATTTTTTTATAAACGCAATCTGTTTGTAAACTTTTGAAATGATATTTTCCAAATACTATGATAATTTCGAGGTGTAAGGAGCTAGATCGAGCCAAATAACTTCACAAAAAAGCCAAATTTCACATTCATTTAACTTTTTTAATAAGTCTGAAGTTCGGGAGAAGCTAAATCGTGTGTCAAAAAACTTCGATCAAAATCATATAGAGAAAAATACACCTTTTGTTCAACTAACTGATATTTCCCAACTGCTGGAATGAGTCCGAGGTGGGATGCATATCATGTCAAAAATCTTTTAAAATAAACCTCAAATTCAAGTAAAATTATTTATAAAAAAGATGCATCTTTTGTCAAAAACCGACATTTTATGTTCAAATGACTGATATTTCCAACTGAACCAACTGATTTTCAAATTTGAAAATATGCCGCTGTAAAATTATGAAATAAATGGATTGGATACCTATTTTTTGTTAGTGCGGTAAGTGTCAAGTCCACATAAAATTAGGTAGCCAAAGGACTTATTGATCAAAACCATTCAATTCAGCTGGTTATAGTAAGGTACTCAATGAACTATAGAATTCGTCTTAAAAACTACACCTATGGTTTGTTCCATAATTATGATTTCTCTACGTCGTCTGGTGAGCTATCTCATATACCTTAATCAGGAACTGAAGCCACGTTGTCGTCATGCCTAAAAATTTTTGTCTAAAACAGCGTGTAATTTTGACGCAGAAGAACTGGCAGCCAAAAACACGTCAATAGAGGTCTTCACTCTGTGAAACTTGAAAACCATAGTGTACTTGAGAATATGGCTCTAAACGGTTAGAGTAGCAAGATTGGAGATCAATAATATCACAACGAACCAATTTTGATTTCAAATATGAGGTCACAACCTCACGTTAAAAAATCGCTTCGTAGACTGCTGTAATGCTAAAAATCTAAACCAGAAAATTTAGCAAAAGCTAACAAAGCATAAATTAAGAGGCATAACTACTGGACAGATTACAAATAACTATCAAACCACGTTTCACTTAGTTGATGCTATATTGAATATTTAACTGAGTATCCCACTTGGTCTAAGTACAAAAACTAATAAGTTATTTACCGGTTAAGCTCAGAGCATTTAACAAAGTTTTTCACTTCAGTTTTTTTAGCCAATTTGCAATACCCATTACAAAACACAAGGGCGGAACCCCAGTTTCTGTGACTGGTAGGGTGGGAAAGTGGGCCCGCCGGTATCGTCATTATGCGACCGTAGTTCTGCATTGGTTGATGACTTGGTCAATTCAGAGTATAACAGTTCAAAATCTCATAACTGTGACAGTAATCGCAATATATTTTGTCACATTTGTGCTAAGTTTGAAATAGATTCCTTGCTGACAACCGTCATTTATAAGGTTTGTCAGACATTTAAGAAAAAGTTTGCCTTAGAAATAGTTAATGTTGGAACACAAATCTGATGAAAAGCCCATAATACAACATCCAATAAATGGTTTTGTAGATGGCAACACACTGCACAAGTCATTCATCCTCTCTATCTTTAAAGGGTTAAATGCAAGAACGAATAAATCCCGCATGGAAAAACGCTATAATAAATGTAAACGTGGACCTAAAAAAAATTGCCGATCGGGGTGACAAATATTTCGTTCATTTATTGGAAAAAATGGAAAAGACCACGTCAACAAAAACTCGGCCTCCTCAATAGATGTAAAAAATATTTCACTCCGTTTCAATTACATTTATAAGTCCTTTATATGTCCCTGTAGATAGGTCCTGCATATTTTACCATTCTGGCTCTTTTGACCTCTGTTCAAAAGCGAGCTAAACGAGTTGTGGGTGATCTAAATTTAACATCAAATCTTGATTTTATAAAACACCGTCACACTGATGCAGATGTCGTTGTTAGTTGTAAATATCGTCACATCAGATGAAATTAGATCCATCATGCTTCAAACGTATTCTTTTTCCCGTTTAACTTATCAATCGGTTTTTGCAAACAGATTAAATACAAAGGTACTTCTTTGTCCGTACATCATACAAATGAAAAGCTTTGCCCGAATTAATAGTCTCGAGTGCCATACATTTAAAAAAAAGCGTCAACCAACACCTCAGAACGGAAGTTGTTGTATGAAGGTCATTATACTTTGTGAGGCACTTATCCTTGACGAGTCCGAAAACCTTTGTTATGGCATTTTCCTCAAATCGCATACCTCGAATCACATTCATCAACCGGGGTCAGAACAAGAAGGTTGTGCATTTTAAAGAGAAAAAAAATAATCGAAAATAAAAAAATAAAGTGTATTTTGTTTTATTTTATTTTTGCATGTATTTTTTATAAATACAAAGTAGGGGTAAAATAAGATAAAATACATTGAGTGTGTATTAGTGTTTATTAAAATAAAAGTAAAGTGAGGATGCCTAGTTACGAATTGGAAAATTCCTTTTATAACAAGCACGGTGTCTGTGAATATATTCGAAATTCTCTTTCATGCATGAGAATTAAGGCCTACGAGTTGAACTCTAAGCACCATAGCTCTGTAGCACTGAAGATCTCAGGTGTTGATGAAACTTTGTTTATAATAGGATTATACAGATCCCCAAATTCCAACCTTAGATCTGAATGACATTCCCGTGAGCGACTCAAAAAAAAGGCGGATCTTTTGAAAGATGTCAACAAATCTGCTGGCCCTGATGGTGTTCCACCCCTCATTCTTAAAAACTTTGCTAGGCAACTACCTCCAATTTTAACAAAATTTTTTTACTTATCTTATAAAACCGGAATATTTCCCGATTCTTGGAAACTGGCCAGCGTTTAACCCATATCAAAGAAAGGCAGTAAGATAGACCCTAACAATTATAGACCAATTGCAATTCTGTCGGGTTTGGCTAAAATATTTGAAAAATATGTTAACTACAATCTAATAGATTATTTGGAAATGTCGCGAATTATTGATGATAAGCAGTATGGTTTTCGTAGAAGTCATGCAACAGGTGATCTGTTAGCCTACGTATCCCATCTCTGGAACAAATCGCTGGAAAACCACGGTGAAACATTCAGTATTTCACTTGACATTTCTAAAGCATTTGATAAAGTGTGGCATAAAAATCTCGTTGCTAAATTAAAATCTTATGGCATAGACCATCTTACTGTCTCATGGATTCATAGTTTTCTTACAGGTCGCCAATTTCATGTTAATTTAGATGGTATCACATCCAATATTTTCACAACCAATGCTGGGGTTCCCCAAGGTTCAGCACTCTCACCAACCTTGTTTCTTCTATACATTAATGATTTACTTATTTCCACAGTGCCCCCAATACATAGTTTTGCTGATGACAGCATATTGCATGCATCACATGCATCTCCCAAACTTCGATCTCATACTGCAGTTACCATTGATAGAGAGCTGCTAATTGATTCTATCAACAAAGACCTGGATCGTATAATGGAATGGGGTGATCGTAATCTTGTCTCATTTAATCCAACCAAAACCAAACTTTGCCGTCTTTCACGAATAGAGCGACATAAAATTTCCCTATTACGATAAACCATGAAGAACTGTGTGAGGTTGAATCAGTTAGACTTCTGGGAGTGAATATTCAAAATAACCTGAAATGGAATAAACATGTGTTCAACCTCGCTAAATCTGCTATGCAAAAGTTAGGATTCTTGAGTCGATGTAAAAAGTATTTCAATCCCGATCAAATTTTGTTAATCTTCAAGTCCTTTATTCGTCCATGTATGGAATACTGCTGTCATGCTTGGTGAGGTGCTTATCAGTCAACAATAAAATGTCTAGACTCTGTACAGAGAAAAGCAATATGGTTTATTGGTAATACCAAACTAACGGACCAGCTCGATTCGCTCCAGCACAGAAGAAATGTGGCTGAATTATCAATATACTATAAATATAACTTTAAGGAATTCTCCTCAAAGGAAATTCAAAACATCCTTCCGTCATGTGCGCAGTATAATCGACAAACAAGAGCTGCCAAGTTATCTCATCCATTTGTTGTACAAATACGTCGTTGTTGAACTGAGTCCTTCCAGAACGACTATTTTAATAGAGTGGCCAAATTGTGGAACTCAATGCCTTCCTCTGTATTTCCCGATGAATTTTCCCCTCAATCGTTAAAAGAGAATGTACATCGTCATTTAAAACAATTAATATAGTTGTCCCTATATCCTCTTTCTTTCTATTTTCCTCATCTCCTGCCTTTATAGTTGGCATGGTATCTTCGGATATTCAAAGAGTCTGAATAACGAATATTTCATATTTAATATGCTAAACATGTTTAACTAATTAATAAAAAAATAATCGACCGCATTTTTGTTCGGCAAGCTCCGAAAAATGCCGATGGCCCACGATCTTGTAAATTTGCTATCACATTATTTGTTTTTAATTGTGGGGCTTGGAAATTTGTTTTTGAACGCGAGAGTGTCGGTGTCTGCTATTTTCCAGTGTCCAGTGTCTGCTATTTTCCAGTGTCCAGTGTCTGCTATTGTCTTCTATTGTCTAAAATGTGTCTGCTATTGTCCAATGCGACAACTGATATTTTGCTATGTTTGGATTGTCGGACTAGATAGTAGCAGACCAATTTTTGTCGGACAATTTCACTCTCGTGTTTTAAAACCACTTTTCAACGGGCAAATGGGCATTTTGCGTAGCACACCCTGCACAACGTAACACAACACTGCACAACCTTCTTTTTTCATTTTTCAAAATGGCGGACACAATTTCTACTCGAAAAATCGTTTTAGCATGCCAGTTTTTTTCTTGCAAAATTGCGGCGCTAACTTCTACTCGTAAAAACGTTTTAGCGTGTTTAAATTCCTCCCATGATGGAGCATGAACGCCAAAAACAAATGATAAACTTACTATGAATGAAAATGGTTTTGTAATTATTTAGTTAATCTCAAGTTTTATGGATATGATGTGTATTTTAAAGTTAAAATCAAACAAAATGGTATATCCATCATTAAAGAAAAATCCCGAAAAACTTCAAACAAGAGTGATTTAATAATTCAAATAAATAAATGTAGAAGAATTGAATCCAAAAAACATGGTGACATGGTCTTTATATTCCATACACTGAAATTAAAAATTAAACTAATGTTAACCTGTGGCGAACATCAAAACTAAAATCATATCTCAAAAAAATTTAAAATTTAGCAGGCGATGATTTCGTTAACATTTATTAAAAAAACAAAAACTATACTTTTATTATTCGGATTTTGTTTTTTCCAAATAGTTTAAATTCTTGTTTTTTCGTGTCAAATTAAAAATGTAATTCTTTATATAAATTATATTGCATCGCCTCGCCATCAATTTTATAAATACAATAAGGCAAATTTCATGTAACTTGTATAAGCTATTTCGTATAAATACAATTAAACTGAAATGTTATTGTGTATTGAGGGAATATAATTTATATATGTGCTACTTAACAATGGTTCAAGACCATTAGTGAATGTGGAAGCTACTGTATCTGAAGATTTTGGGAAATAAATTTAATTCATTATATGGTTTATACAACATTTTATCTGCTGCCTTGTTAAATCATAACCGAAGATTCAGCTTAATCAACCCATCCAAAGTAACTCATTGTATCCAATATATACAACATCTCCAACAACATCTCGATCATCATATTCATCTCCTGGAGAATTCAACGCCACTAGCAGCTAATCTATATTAAAATCTACCTCCACTCAACGCAGTATTATCCAAAAACCCCATGGCTCATTCTGAGTTCGGCAAATGGAACATTTTTTCAGTGAACGATTGCCTTATTCGCAATAGTTTTGAGACAATAAGGAAATTTCAATGTTAAAAAATACAACACCAAAACTACAACGAAATATTGATTAGAAAATAGATTTGAACATGGCATCCAGTCACGTTGTATAAACAAGTTTAATTCACATAATTACAAAAATACCAACACAAAATCAAAATTTAACGAAACAATACGAATTCTTCGAAATTGTTAAATTATTTAGTAAACAAACAAAATACACCTATCCCCCGCTTTACACGGCACTCACTTAACACGTTTTCGACTTTACACGGTTTTTGAAATCAAAATTTCCAAAAAAAAAAATTAAAAAAAAAGACAAATTTTGGTATTACACGCACTTATATCTACTTTATTTTAATTAAACCTTCTGGTATACCAGTATACCACCTATGATCATATACATACAGGTTTTAATTAAAACAAGAAACTTGTAACAAAAAACGCCTGCGAGTGTTCAAAGCAAATTTTTGAAATAACATGTTGATGTATATCAGCAAAGGGATGTAAGAGATTCTCTATGCAAATCAGTTGATTTTAAGCAATCGATCGTTATTAGCTAGATACAAAATGCGTAGGTGTATCAATGATCATAGTTAATTTGTAAGTAAATAATTCTATCTGTTGACATACGAGTTAACGTGAGATATTACACAACACTGGCAATAGCAGTGAGATCTTATTCTATCCTATAATGAAATATTGGGTCTGTCATATTTTATTAAATGATTGTATTTATTGTTTAGTTATCAACTCAAAAAAATTTAAAGAACACAAACAATAAAAATTAGCGTCCATCAACATCGTTGAACGCATGTTGTTGCGGTGACCGTGATGTTTAAAGTTTTTATTTGTTGTTTTGACACATATTGTAATTCCTACTACACAACACATTTTATTTAAAAAAAATAAAAACAATGGAAAATAAATTAATGATATGGCTTTGCAGTTTTATTGCAAGTCATGGTTGGTTCGAAATATTTAAACACGGGCATTTTTTGCAAAAATTTAAAATTGAAAAGCACATCTACTGATTTCGATACAGCACAACAGTATGTACCCACTAAAATTGACTGAAATTAATTGCGGTACATCTTACTGTCCTGCAGCCAAATTTTGTAACTGTGAAGCGTTAAAAATTCCATCGTTTCTGTTCATTCAAAAACTTATCACTTCACCGCTACACAATTACAGAATTTGGCTGCTGATCAGGTTTTCAATACTAAAGAGCGATTAGGCTTAGGTGGCAAAGCGTTCAAGTAAAAAGGAATAAACTACTCTTTCCATTTATTGGAATGCCAATACAAAAGCTTTGGTTAAAACCACATTGTTCATTGATTTGTCTCATAACTCTTGCGTACCACAAGTAAAATAGTATTTAATCAAAATAATATTTAAGGTTCTTCTTTTACTGGACAATGCTCCATGTCACCCTCAAAATTTGCAGCTTACAAATGGATAAATTGTATTTCTACCCAAAATTAAAACTTCTTTATTGCAACCATTATACCAGAAGATAATAAATAATGCAACTACTTTCAACAACATGATCCGAATATTGAACCAGCTCTCCGATTTCTGCGAACTGTCAACGAATTTTTACGTCAATATGAAAATGTTTGCAAGATTTAGCTAAAAAGAAAGCACAATTATTAATTACAGATTTAACTTCCAAGTCGCACCGAACTGAATCAAGTTAAGTTAGGTTTGATTTAGGTAAAAATGCTAGTATGTGCATGCATAATTACTTTTTATTTTTCTGTAAATTTCTTATTGGTTATGCTACATGTTTCGTTTTGAAAATGAATTTAACTATTATGTCGATATCTTATGTGATTAAACTGGTACTTTTATGTTTTACCGAATCTGTTTGTTGCAAGAAATGACCAAAAACCCACGTTTTTCGTTTAACACGGTTTTCCATACAAAATTTATATTTGCGATTAACACGTTTTTATCAGGAACGTATCTACCGTGTAAAACGGGGGATAGGTGTATATGTATATAAACATTGCTATTCATAACTCATAACCAAAAACAAAAGAAATATTACAAAGTTTATTTTTCACCCAAAATTTCACCCACTTCCCTGATATCTATCACAACCAAAAACAATTAACAAATAACTATCACAATATTTGTTAAATTTTCTATTTTTGTATAATAATAATTAAGATATAATTAATTCAGTCACCATTTTGTATATACGATTCAAATAATAAAAAATAATAACTTTTAATTTACTTTTTAAATAAATAAATAATTTTAATAAATATATTTAATTTTTCGTATTCTAAATATCTATTTAATTACTTTGTTTAAGTTTAAGTATTTGTGATTTTATTACAAATGTACAATTTGTTTTTAGTTTTAAAATTTTTATATTTTCTTAGTTTTATATAATTTATTATTATAACAAAGAATTATATTATTTATATTTAGATATTAACTTGACCTATACTATTCATAAAGTTTTGTTTTTTTTTTAATAATAAAAGGATTGAACTATAATGATTGTACTTCACATTTAATAATAATATAAAAACCATTTAATAAATTTTTAACTTATTTGTTTGTGTCTCTTGTGACGATAATATAATAAATAATTACGAATAGTTTTATTGTGAATTTTATTTCTTTTTTATAGTGATTGTATTAAAATCTATTATAACAGTTTTATTTATTATATTTTTTTTTTTTTTCAAAAAAATTAACATGATATAAAATATATTAATTACTATTTTATTTAATTTTAAGGTTATTTTAATTATGAAAGTTATTGTAAGTGTAGAGATTTTTCGATTTTGCTTTTGATATTTTAAATATATATATAGCTTAATGTGGAATGGAAGATAATTGGATGGATAGTAAAGTTAGAATTTATAAATATATATTATGTAGTATTTGATTGCTGGTTTTATTATAATGGTATATGTTAAGCTCATATTTAATTCAAATTGTTGATTGATAGTTTTTAGTGAAAAAAAAAATGAAAATTGGTTTTATTTCCCGTTAAGTGACGTAATATATTTTTAAAAGTATAAAGAATCATATTTTGTATTTTTAGTCTATTGATCTTTATTTGTCATGCTTATATTTTTCCCTTTATTTTAGAAAAGTCATGAAAATAAAAAAAGTCATAAAAATTATCCCAAATCAGGAATAAAAATTAGAAAATGACCACCATTTTCGAGCTAAAAAACGATACGTTAGACTTCAATTTAGAGTAGGGGGACTAAGTGGTCATGCAAAATTTGTTCTCATGGTTGAGCAAGATGCGTTCTGTCCTATTGAATATTTTTTACGCCTCGAAATGCAAATTTCTATAAAACATTAATTGTTAAGTTTTATGCAAACCGTTATATTATAAGTTAGACCATTCGGCTCTCTATGAAATCGAATGTGTCTTGTCTCATATATTGTTCCTTGCCTCACCCGTCATTCGGCTAGACTTTAGTGACAATTTTGTCCAAACAACATGGAAGGAAATCAATCCTCATAGATTTTTTTGCCAAAATCTATAGCTTCATTTAACTCTTTAAAATGCATGTTTCTGTGCCTATAGGTCTTAAAATATCTCTAGTTGATGTTGTAACACACAATGCAATTCTTGTTGCTTCTTCTATCATATTCACAGAAAACGCAATCTTGGATAAATGCGAATCACATAAATCTTTCTATGATATAAAAAACCGCTGGGTTTGGACCCATGATTCGTTTTCGTCGGAGCACATGAATATTATTGCAACTTAATCAACAACTTAATCTATTTGAATGGGGACTATTATATTATCAGGAATTTTGTGTTAAAACTCCAAAGCAAATTATTTAGCCTTTGTTCGCTCTTATGATTACACTTAAAATAAATAAATAAATAAACTTAAAACAAAATAGAACCAAGATAAAAAAACAATGGATACACTAAAAAGTCAAAAAATATCTAAACTGTGACAAAAAATAAAAGTATTGAGCAATGTATAAAATTTTATTTGAATTGAATTGAAACATTAACCTTAACCACACAAAAAATACCATCCAATCAAATTATTACATTTTCAATAATAAAAATAAGTAACAAATTAATCAAAATATTTCGGACAAACTGGAATAAAGAATATTAAATCGCAAAAACAATATCATAATAATTGACATGTATAAAATAACAATAACTTACCCACATTGAAAAAATTCTTGTTTCTTACTATTTTCTGCTGTCCACGATTTCGAATTACCAATTTCATAAGGATTTCTATGATCTTGCAATTTATTATGAATAAAAAATTTTACAATTTATTTACCTATAAAGAAAGCGTATACGTTTGGGATATAGAATAATTTTTTTTAAAATTATTTTAATAATTATAAATAATTGTGTTTTTTACCCGTTTCAAAAAATGTATAAAAAAATTTAATACGAAATTAAAATTAATTATATAGATATAATATCTTTTACCCGAGATTAGTCTTGTTAATTTTCTTTTAACCTAAATTTTAATTTTTTATAAGAATAAATATTATTTATTTTTTAATTGTCATTTATATTATATGTTTGTTTAAGGAAGAATATTAATATAACATCTATAAAGTTATATTATTTGTTAACGTCGAACACCCATATGTCTTGTCCGTCGACGTATACTATTTCTACGACCACATAAAATCCTTTTAAAGGCATGTCGAAATTCAGGACTAAAAATAGTATAAATAATAGGATTCAATGTGGAATTAAAATAACCTAGCCATAGAAAAAAACTTATTAGTAATGGTGAAACGTCACACGATGAGCATGTAGGTAATAGAATTGCAACGATAAAAAATGGTAACCAACAGCATACAAATGCTCCAGTGATAATTGCTAATGTTTTTGCTGCTTTCCGTTCACGTTTTGAATCAGCTGAGTTTTGTGTTTTCTTTCGTGTTATAATTGATGGTCGTAGTAATGATGGTCCACTATGTGATGGATAACCAACTGATAAATCTGCTGTTGGCAAATCACATTCAATACGATCTACCCCATTTCCTATACTTCCCTTTTCAGGACTTGTATTAGCGGATGACACATTTGTAAATGCGGTTGTTGTTTCACTTATCGTTGGTAATGGTCGTCCTATAACAGCAACAACAGCGGCTGCTATTCCACCAGATCCTCCAGCGGCTGATGCAATTATCCCTCCAGGTGGCATTTGTTGTGCACCGGAAACCTTCCATCGGAAACCAATTGGCGTTAGTGCCAAACATGAAGCATTTGCCAAGGGTTCAGGATGGGTCTGAGCGGCCTAAGGAGGGCACGTATAAAAATATACGCCCGTTTATGCGTGAAAGGATCTCTGTTTTTATGGGATTTTGATAGGAAATTTTCGTGTGAGGAATTACTTATTTATTTAATTTAAAAAATGTTTCAAGTTTCTTACTATTCACGGTTATCCTTTATTTACGAAATTTATTTTTTTTATAATTTTTTTTAGTTTGAAACAATTTCTATTTTTAAAACTCATTATTTAATTCATAATTGGATTTTCGGAGCTTCATAGTTTGTCATTTCTTATGCAATTAGAAATTTTGTTCGAGCGGGAGAGGTTTTCTAAATTACCTAGACAATATTGGATTAATTATCTGGCCATCGTTGGAGATTGAAAATTTTATCTCTATTTCCTCAATGGTTTCAGTTACCAAATTGTTGAATTAAATCAAAATAGAGCCTTGAAAGTATTTTTTTTTTCAATTCTATACTTTTAATAAGATTTTCATCGTAAAAGTTCATAATTGTGTTTGGATTATGTTAGCACTTATTTGATGTTATCTTGGGAAGTTATTGTTTCTTTAGAGTTAAGACTTATAACATATTAGGTATTTGAAAGATAAATAAAAAAAAAAGGAAAATGTTTCCACTTTTTTAAAAAAAGCGCAAAGCTTGAGGCCAATTCTTAGATTCCAAAAATCAGGTCTTGCATGATTTCTCAGCTCTTGATAGGTTCTCGGTTCTTCATTATATATTAATGAATTTCAAATGAAATGAATTGAAAACTGCTCATTACAAAAAATCTATTTTAAGGAACTTATTTAGCCATTTTATTATTGCATACCAAAACAAACCAGATTCAGTATAAACATCAAAACAATTAACTTTTCCAAGCTCTCAAACCCATTCTGAACCTAGAACAGAAATATTTTTTCTTAATTATTTTGTGAATAGAACAAGTGCATTGTGAATTTCAACCTTATACTTGGTATTTTATTATCAACAAAAAATTTCTAAAAGTGTTTGTGTAAGCTTTGAAAATCAATATGAGTATGTGAAAATTAACTTTGAAACATTTTTATAATTAAATAATCCATAAGATAGTTCGATTAGTAAACGAACTAACTTTTGCAATTAAGAATTTGTTTTTAATTTGGATTTATGACATGCGTAATCAATTTCTAATTTCAAACCTATTCTTAGCGATATACAATAAAAAGTGCGTTACAACAATAAAACATGCATAAGCGATGATTTCATAAAATTTTCTTTATGGTCTGTGGATTATCCGAGTTTAAAAACATTTTTATGAATATAATTAAAGTATTGCAAAAATATTTCAATGTTAAACCCAACGGGCGCTGACCTACTACATACCTGAAGCAGATAGAAACCCTTCTATGTTAATGTTTCACTTAAATTTATAACAAATAATTGTCAAAATAAAAAATACTTTTGTTTGTACATTTAGAGCAGAATATATTTCTGAATCATGTATAAACAGACTAATGTGACATTATTTTCCAGCAGTTATTTCTAGAGGGGTCGATATAATAAATATTTTGACTAGATATGATTCATCAAAGTTTATCACTTTAAAACCATTGGTATTATCTAAAATAAAAGTTCAACTTTTATTGGATGATCTTAAGTCCTAAGGATCTATTGTTTTTACCCCGATGCTGTTACTGATTGTATTCACTTCATTAATAACCTCTCTGACCACCTTAATATAGAGAATAACTGTTTGAATATAACTGGCTCGGGAAGTGTTTTTTCACAGTAGAAGCATCAAGTTATTTCCACAACACTGTATGAGTAAAAATAAAACCAGTTACAAAATCGACCGTTCGGTGGCAGCAGTAACATTAATTTTTTTTTTGCCGTATATGTTCCATATAGGAACATAGGCTGTCAAAAAATGTCCGTCACCTATGTTAATTATATCAATTGACTCAATTTTACTGGTCGAGTTTTACTTTACAATCACCGGTTGTTGCTGTTACTTTATTTGAATTAGACCTGATATTCATTAATCTTCTGTTTAGTTTTGGTGCAACGATTATTTTTATTTTTATAATTATTCAAAAATCATCAATTACTTGTTTATTTTTGGTGCAAAAACTTTTGAATCATCGATTGTTGGATGACCTGTTTGATTTTAGAGCAAAAATTCTTCCCGAACAATAATTAGTTTGGGAATGCCTGAATACCGGCAGAGCGTGATTAGGTCCCGGTGAGTCTAGAAAAAGCAAGCCTTATTAGGGCAATCTGATGTGGTCCTGTTCTGGGCCTGATTTACAATATCCTTTTAGGGTTAAGTTTTTTTTGAATATATCAGGCTCTGATTTGGTTTCTCGTATTTGACTCATAGCTGAAATTTCAATTGGTTAAAATTCACTAGAGCATTCCATTTTAGAAATATATCGTTAAAATCGTTTCATGTATGTTTTAGTTATCGCTTCTCGGCTGAAAGGCTATAATAATAGTGATTAAGGTCGTATAATTATTTTATATATAATACATAAATATATATCATGGTCTAGTCCGGATATCCCAATCAGGGCCTAATCCGATTCTCCCAAACAGGGTCTGATCAGGACCTGATAGGGAAAAAGAGTTTCATTAATGATCAGAGCCCAATCAGTCTGCCCTACCATTGTTTGATCCTGGCTCGGGCAAACCTGATCGGGCCTCATTTGAGCCCTGACAAATTTATGCTCGGGTTGTTATTCAACAATCACCTGTTTAATTTTGGTGCAACAATTATTATTCACCAATCACCTAAATGTTTGTGGTGCAACCAAATTGGAAATGTATATAATTCTCATTCTTGATCACCTGTTAGTGCAACTATATTTGTACTTTGTAGTTAAATAAACAATCCTTTTTTTTGAGTCATTATGAATTGCTTATTGTGGGTGGTTGGAGTCCAGATGGTCATCAAGCATGATTACCTAATCATTTAGTTTTTTTTTCATTAAAATTTAACAGTCGATGAGTTTATGAAGGAGTGGTGATGGCCTTTGGTCTTCGCACCACTTGACCTTTATTTAATTATGTGTATCCAGAATTTTTAAGGAGCCGAGACTAAAGTTTATCAAATTCACGTACTGAAGCTAGGCAAAAGAAACTCAAAATTAATTATGATAATACTGACTGATAAACAGCTGCTCGTTACATACTCCCACTCTACTTCTCCACAATTCAATATTTTAGTCCTATGCCCATATGTGGATTGAGCTTTGAAGAAAAGTTTGAACCATTCCAAAGCACAGTTTCATCTCAATAAATATTTCTTGGCCTCTTATTTTGCAAAAATGTTGGCAATAGGATTTCATTTTATCTCTATGTGGCTGAATCCCTATACACAAGTGTGACACTATTATTGCAGAAATCTTTTTGCAGATTATAGTTCATTCACATCCTAGTTGTGAATTAAAGTTTGTAGGTTTTAGTGACCAACGTGCTGCTAAGTCATTATAAAATATGTATTTCAATATTTTGGTTTCTGTATTTAGCACATAGAAGTGCGCATCTGCGCAATACACTCCCTAGTCAATATTTTTAAAATTAAATGTCGGTTTATTGTTTTGACATACAATCCAAAATATGGCACAATATAGTTTAGCTTATTGCCAGATGGGAATAACTGTGATTGGTTCTAGGTATTCAACATTTTGTTACATATTCCAAGCGAAGGATTTGTTTAATTTGGAGTCTTTTAATCTTTACAATTTTTAATGCCAGGTTGAATTCTATATAGGAAAAAATTGCAAACTATACATAAAACGATAGACATTGCAGTTGATATTGGTCTGGAGATACAAAGTAGTTACGACGATGACCAGATTCTATTTCCATTTCCATTCCATTCCATTCCACCAGACCAGATTCATTACACCACAGAAAATCTAACGCAACAACTGCAACATTGTCGGCTACAAACAGTTCTTTACAACCATGCACTCTATATTTAACTACACGAGTTGTACTTAAGTGAGCTTGCTGAAACATAGAAAGGTTACCAATGGCTTCAATTATTTTAGAAGAGAATAATTCTGTAGATAAATTAATGTCTGGAGTTAACTCTATGAAAAAAGCAATTTATCGACAACATAAAATTCAAGAAATCTTAGTTGAATCTGGATTTGATTAAACAAAACTGACTCTCTAATGACTATAAAGTTCTAGCTAGAATATTTTAGGAGAGACTTAATTCTGGACTTTAAATAATGTAAATTTTGTTAAAAAAAAATAACAAATTTACCGATTCGACAATAGTACTGTCATGACGGTCATCTTTTTACGGTGACGAAAACGTTTGTATTGAATCGGAAGACTGAGATGCAGCAATTCATACCAATAAAAAGTAAAAACTGACAGGGTTTTTGAAAAATACTCAAATTCGAATTACACCCTCAACTGTGAAGTGATGGAAAATAGTAAAATAAAAATAAAAAAAAGTTGCCTTCTGCTCTGTTTGACGACGAATAAAAGGATTTTTATACAGAAACGTTCAAAGTTCATAAGTGTACGGATGAACTAATTTGTTTATATCACAAAGATTAACATTTACAAACAGAAAAATTGTGATCTGAACCAAATCAAGGTTTATTCCGTTGGACTCAGTTTCAAAAATTTTGAAGACGAGATAAAATCTAATTTCGTCAAAAAAAAAAAGTACCAAACGACGCCAAGGAATGAACTCGGTAGTACGAGGCATCGTTATAATCGATTGCATTCACCAAAATAATTAATTGACAATGACTATTTTGGTGAGCACTATATAGATTTGTGACAGGTGTGGACTGTGATAAAACATCTAAATTTTACTGGGGCTATATTGTCTGTTAGCAAGGATTTTAATTTCAATTTAATTTTTCACTAACACCACCTCATTTAAGAATCTGCATTTAAGTCAACCGAATATAGAAAAAGACTTTTAGGCCGTTAAATCTAAATACTTGGATTCCAAGAGAATAGTATCGTTTATTTTGCAACAATTTGGATTGACATAAACAAACGTTTGCACTGTCAAATGAATGGTCGATTAAAAGAGTTAGCGGCAGGGCAAATTGGGGTGAAAATGACCAACCGTGGTCCACCATAACTCCTATTGCAATATAAGTATTATGAATAAGCAAAATGATATTTTACCAACATTTTCTATAAATTTTTCTTTGCATTATTAACACAATATTTTGTTATCAAAATAATTTTAACAACTATAGTAATTAGAAAAACACGAAAACCTAATTAGAAAATTTTGTATACACATAGTTCTAAATTAACTAAAAGCACAAGCACTAAAAAACTATAAATTTTATAAAATATTTCTTTTAATTAGATAAACAAACATGCAACAAATTAACAACAATTTATTATTTCATTAGGAATATTGTTTTGGTGGTAGTATATTCTTAATTAAAAATTTGTTATAGAGAGTGAATCAGAAACTGGTAGTTACATAGTAGTTTTTTATCAGACTAAATATATGTACTGCTATTGACGTACGATACTTCTCGTGAGACTTCACATACCATCGTGATACATACCACAAACCATTCTGAGTCCTATTAATAAGGAATATGCTACTACAGTCAAACTTCCATAAATCGAACTTCTATTATTCGAATTTCTCTATAAATCGTATTAATATTTCGAATTAAAATTTTGAATTTCTTTATAAATCGTTTCTACATTTCGAAATTTCCCTAAATCGAACTAAAATTGATGGCTTTTGGTGGTTCGAATTATGGAAGTTTCACTGTAGTTCGATTATTAGCCGATTGTTATTTTTATTTTACTCTTATTTCTTATGTAATATAATATATATAATACGCACTCATTACGTGCGTAATAAAATAATAAACAATACAATATTGTCATGGCAACGCTGTCAAAATAAACTAATCCAGTTTCGAAAAATACCAACTTGGGCATAACAAATAAAAATTTTCAATTGAAAATATAAAGCATCATTTGCATACAACTTTTTTCAAATTATTTAAAATAATTTTCTTGATATGTTTTAAAAATGTATGTACAGACTTTATTATCATACAAAATAAAATAAATGAAAAATAAAAATAATACCATGGCAACTAAATAACGAAGAAACAAAAATCATAATATATTAATTTTAAAAAGTCAATAAAACTTTAATAGAGACACCAAATTTAATAAAACTTATTAAAAACTAAAAATAAATAAGCAAAATAGTGACAATGATGTTGAACGTGCGCCACCTGAAATTGTAGAAGCTACATCTCTTAATTTCAAAGAAATCAGAAGAAAAATATAAAAAACGCATATAGTTTGATAAGTGATTGGCGTAAGAAGCAGAAAACAATTTCGTTTTCTGAAAATGTTCTGTTAGCCTACTTTGGAGAAGTTTCTATTAAAGTTTAATGTTTAAACCTTCAACATTGTGGACAAATTATTCTATGCTGTTAACAAATTTAAACAGTAATAGTTATATAAATACGTATATCTGAAAGTCATTTCTAAGGCGTAAATCAAATGAATATCAAAAAAAAAATTAAAAATCTTCACTTCAAAGGAAATAAACAAATTTATTAATAAGGGTTCGGAATTCGGATTGTGATGACTTTTTTATTTAATCATTTGCTGTATTTGAAAATCTTCTTTGATGTGAAAATTTGACCATTTTTGATTTTCCTGAAACTTGGTATATAAGTAGTATGGACAAAATAAAAAATACTGCTTATTTTAAAATTTTTTTAAAGTGCATAGTTTGAGCATAGGGGGCACCCCAACATGCATGAAAAATGAAAATTCTGCAAATCCGATGTAACTTTGAAATTAAATTGCTCAAGAACGGCTATACCGATTTCATCAAACTTTTTTTCTTTGATAGATGATTAGTTAGTCCTTTGAAAAAAAAATAATTTATTGTTTTTATAATTAATTTTTAAATAAAAATATTAAAAAACTTTTTTAAAGATTATGTTCTTGAGATATTTAATTTTAAAGATTTTTAGTCCGATTAAAATTCTAATTGTTCATTATTTTCTCGAACATCAGTGGTTAAAATTTTTTGATGATAAAAATTGTTCGAAAAAATAATGGAACAATTAGAATTTTAGACGGACTAAAAATGTTTAAAATTAAATATCTCAAGAACACAAATTAACGCCTCTTTGTAAATTTGTTATATTTTAGGGTAAAGATAGAACTGTTTTCAGAAAAAAATTAATTAAATTCCATTTGACCTTCGACCCTAGCGCTATCTTTAAAAAAGTATTTTTAATATTTTTATTTAAAATTAATTATAAAAACAATAAATTAATTTTTTTTCAAACGACTAACTAATCATCCATCAAAGAAAAAAAGTTTGATGAAATCGGTATAGCCGTCCTTGAGCAATTTAATTTCAAAGTTACATCGGATTTGCAGAATTTTCATTTTTCATGCATGTTGGGGTGCCCCCTATGCTCAAACTATGCACTTTAAAAAAATTTTAAAATAAGCAGTATTTTTTATTTTGTCCATACTACTTATATGCCAAGTTTCAGAAAAATTAAAAATGGTCAAGTTCAAATCTCGACTTTTTCACCTGCGTAGATCACGTTTTTCATCACTTTTAGAAATAGATTTAATTACAATTTTTCAATCTAGTTTTCATTAAAATATTTTTCATCTAGTTTTCTTTTCAAAATTTAAATAATCAAAAATTTTGTTTTCTCATTATTAAGAATTCTCATATAGTTTACACACGAAACAAATTTTCTTTAAGAATTTTGTATTTTAAACAATTATAATTTTGTTTTATTTGAACTTAAACATATTTCTTGTTTGAATCACGATATGATTCATATCTTCTGTTAAAAGTTATTTAAGTGTGAGTCTCAAACTAGGACGAAATAAATGCTTTCAATAAGTAATGATTTATCAAGAAGTTTGAGAAGCCATTAATAGTTTGAGAAATAAAAAAAACATTATGTTAAAATAAAGGCAATCAAAATTATTTAGTATTTGGAGAATTAGTCACATTAGTATCAAGATTGTAACTATTAGAATAAACAGAAATATTTGTGGATGATTGTAAGGGACGAGGAATCAACACAAATCATACCACTAGGAACTAATTGTATATTAAGAATTCCTACAAAAGATTTTATATATATACTATAACATAACACGCCAAATACTATAACAGAACACGCAGCAAGTACATATAGCGCGAATATTTTTACAAGCTATAGGATAATGAGTACCTACTCGCTACGCTCGTGTTCTAAATTTTCATACCATTCAGATATTAGTGTGATTATGTGCTTGTAATAAAATATACTTATACTTATCCATAATTTAAAACAAATCCAAATATATAAACATTTACGCTCATCCACTTTTCAGAACCCATGCTGTTGTGAGACCCAAGTGTTAAAAGTGTCTATGTGTTGTTGTGACACATATTGTAATTCGTATTCGACAACAAATTTTACATAAAAAAATTTAAATCTTTAACGAATGTTATGTTTTAGAATTCTGTAAATCCAAAACTTTATAATATTTTCTCTCATTAAAAATTACTAACTATAACGATTTCCATCTGAACAAGAAAGGTCAATTTTTCAATGGCCTTTATTCTTGTTGTTAAGTATAAGAAAAAGAAAATGATTAAGAATAAGGTTCATATTCCAACAAAAAATAAGGAAAACCAAAGAGATTAAGAAAAAAATTTTTTAACATAAAAATTATTCTTGAATTTTACCTTAAAACAAAGATGAAAGTTGTTTTCCTTCTAAAAGTTTTTCTTGTATACGAGTAATACAAACAAAGAAGTTGATTTTAATGTAGTCAGTTTTACGAAATTATAAAATCAAAAAGACATTTTTGTATTATTTTAATAACAAAATATTAGCTTTCGGGTAATGACATTATAAATTTTATTTAAATTTCAAATAATTGTGAGATTAAAAAGTTTGTTTTTAGAAGAATTTATTTCTACTTGTAGTGATGAAGAATGGCCTTACAAGAAATTATGGTTGTTATTTTATATTTTATTTGCATAAAATTAACGTAATAAATGAGATGAAATAAATTTCAATTGTTTGGAATGAAATTAATTGGTTTTGTGAAACAAAAAAAGAACTCTAGGAGAATGGGCTTGGGAAGGCATCTCCACAAAACAAAAGGATTTCACACCCATTCTAATTATCTTAATCTCCAGAACAATTAACAACAAACAAAAATATATATTAAAAAAAGAGTTTGAAATGGGATTTTTATTACGATTTTCTTTTATTATAATTACAAGCTACTCTGTAGTCCATTAAATTCATAATAAAGATAAACATTCACAACTAATTAATCTTAATTAAAAATTATAATACGAAAAGTCACAATTTACAAATTAAAAAGAATGAACATTAAGATTAAAATTTATATCTTCAAATTTTATGGTTTTAAAAGCAGGAGCTCACAGAAGAAAATTCTTTGAAATATTAATTCACAAGGAATGAAAATATTTATGTAATACAGGGCTATTATTTTGAAAACGTACATCGAAAAAAAAACAACTATTTTTTAAAAATCTGAAATTTTGATATTTTGTTGGTATTGACGAAAGGAAAAAAGTAATTTCTGCTTTTATTTTTTGTGTACTCGGAATCGGAGTTATGCGCGGTTGAATTTTGAGGCTTTTTCACGTAGTTTTTGGTAATGGTGGCAATGTTTTGTGAATAGGTGCCACAAATTTCATCCGACTTACGTATATTTTTGCAAGTAAAAAGGAAAATAATTGAATAATTGAAATAAGTAAGTTTAAAATTAATAACTTTTCTCTTTTCCGCTAGGCGGCGCGTAAAACCTTGGTTTACTTCAAAGCTCATATCTCAAAAAGTAGGCTTTTTTTTTTTTTGTTTTTCACAAATTTTAAAGTAAACATATGCAGCTATGAAATTGAGAAATAAAAAGTCAGCAATTCAATATGGATTTTTTCTTACGATTTTTTAAAGTTTGGTATATGAAAAATTCACATGTATTTTTTTATTAAGTTAATAATCCTGTACTAAATGTGGATCTAATAAATTAAACATTTCATATTTTAACACCTGCAATAAATTTGAACCATTTTTTGTGTATTTCCGATTGAGAAACAGGTTGTTATTCAGAATAAGAATTGGAGATCCCAATGATCGAAGATTTTGTTATAATTTCAACATCACCAACACTAACATTAGAAAAAAACATTAAAAAAATATTTTTCCTATAAACATTATAATTTAATCAATATTATAAATAAATACATTAAAAAATTAATTTATATATTTTTTTTTGCCTTTAAATTGAAATATTTATGATCATTAGAAAAAGAAAACATTTTGGCAATTATTTTATCGGGTGTAGTGTTATCCGGTAAAAAACAGTGGAATCCTTGAGTTCTTTGTTTTCTTCCAAGAACATTTCGTAGATGTCGGTGAGGTTCCATAACACCAACCGCTTTGATTTCTTAATTTTTGTCGATCCTTCTGTAATAGTAACAACATCTTTAAGGCCAGGCATTGTTCTACTAATTTCCTCTGATAAGAAGTATGTTTGAATTTGTTTTACTATATTTTGTGACAAACTGTGGACTTGTTTGCTTTGAGGCCAACTGTAAGGACCTACTGTTTCCAACAGATCCATGGCGAATTCTACCAGTCGTCTTGATGCATTAAATTCATCCTGGATACGTTGATTTGACCAAAATTTACGTGGTAGAGTTGTCAACAAAAACACTTGTTTTGATTTACAGCTGGCATCTTTAAACTCTTTTTTAAGGTTCATAAGCCATGATGTATATTCACATTCCTCGTTTGGTGATAACACTTTAACTGAATCTACTTGAAATATTCTTTGACTTATTGCCGATGTGACACTTGCAATTTTTTTATAACTTCCTGTTGTAATATGATTTTGTTTGATAGGAGATTCGGCTAACCTTCCAAGAACATTGTTAATATCTTCTAAAATGTCATTAAGTAGTTCAGGAACTGGTGGAGATATAGTATCAACCGAAACTGGTGATGGATCTAAAGATGCTGGAGGTATTTGAATATTTTCGTTCGTTGGAACATTTTCAACATCCTGATTTATAGAAATAATTTCACTATCAATAGCTTCCGAACATGAAAGCTGCTGTATAGAAAATATTAGTTGCATATGAATTTTTATTCATTTTAATAAAATAATTAAATTTACCTTATTTTTATAGATATAAGTGCGACATGTTTCACATATAAACTGGTCATCACGCAAAGTAAAATTTAGGGTCGCAGCTTTTTGAATAACAGCTAGTGTGACCAGTTTCACATTTTTTGATGTCCGCTGATGATTTTTGAGACCGTACAAGTTACAGCACAATTTGAAAGGCATTTCTATTATTATCTTTTCTAAACGTTATGTCTTCTAAATATTTTGGAATATAATTGATTATAAGGCAATCCAATCAATATATATATACCCTTGAAATAGTTTTGACATAAGTAGAATCAGGCAAAATTAGGTAGGTACAATTTAATATATTTTGATTGGATGCAAGTATAATTTGGTCAAAAACCGTTTGTGGGCGTCATTAGAATTTTAAATGTTAAAATTATGAGTCTCTAATGAGATTTTGATTAGTAAAAAGGGGCTGAATAGACATTTTTTAAAATGAATAAACATTTTACACACCCTTTTAATAATTTAAATTCCTTTATTTTACCACTTAACTTAAATTAATTTTTAATAAGTTTTTAACCATTTAGCCGCACAGAAAATGGTTCAAATTTATTGCAGGTGTTAAAATATGAAATGTTTAATTTATTAGATCCACATTTAGTACAGGATTATTAACTTAATAAAAAAACACATGTGAATTTTTCAAATACCAAACTTTAAAAAATCGTAAGAAAAAATCCATATTGAATTGCTGACTTTTTATTTCTCAATTTCATAGCTGCATATGTTTACTTTAAAATTTGTGAAAAACAAAAAAAAAAAAAGCCTACTTTTTGAGATATGAGCTTTGAAGTAAACCAAGGTTTTACGCGCCGCCTAGCGGAAAAGAGAAAAGTTATTAATTTTAAACTTACTTATTTCAATTATTCAATTATTTTCCTTTTTACTTGCAAAAATATACGTAAGTCGGATGAAATTTGTGGCACCTATTCACAAAACATTGCCACCATTACCAAAAACTACGTGAAAAAGCCTCAAAATTCAACCGCGCATAACTCCGATTCCGAGTACACAAAAAATAAAAGCAGAAATTACTTTTTTCCTTTTGTCAATGCCAACAACATATCAAAATTTCAGATTTTTTAAAAATCAAAAATTTAAAAATCAACAAAAAAATGTACGTTTTCAAAATAATAGCCCACATCTAAATCGTTAAATTTATAATGTGATAAAAAGAATTTTGAGGAAAATATTGCGATGATATAGATTTAAGGGAATCTTGTGTTGTGATATGGAATTAGACTTGTATACCTAGGTGAATAAGTAAATCTGCGCTATGTCATATGTGTTGGTGTGACATATACTGAAATTGGTTTTACACAACATTTTTTTTATAAAGAAACGTTACTGAATGTTATAAGTTAGTTGACAATTTCTAGTAAAAACGGGTTTTATACTTTGCGTTTCATAGTTGTTTTAGTCATAGAGCAGACAATTAATGTTCAGACATTTCCCCTTAACAAAATTTATATTTGAATCAAAGTGAATTCTAATAAATTAACACGATTACAAAAAGCGATGCTCTAGAATTTGATATTTTTTATAGAGGAACTTAAAGTGTTTAGACAACTGAATATTCGTTCAAATCCTTAGTTCCCTAGATTTGATGAAAAGCCATGATCTAAATAGTTAGTTCTGTTATAAATTTGTTCAGTTTGTTATAAAAATTCCATTGTTTTCTTGTTTGAAAATCTCAAACAATGTAAACAATATTTGGTGTAAACAATATTCGGTTAAACCTGAACTTCTTTTTGCATTTAATTCATTTACCGAATATTAACTACAGATTGATATTAAAGGAATCATTTTTTTACAAGTTTGCATGCTGTTTTAGTAAATTCAGTTATCATTCAAATTAAACGATTGTAATAAAAAAGTCTCACTCTATAGTAAAGAAGCACATCGTCCGTCATATGATTGATTGAGTTATCTCACTTCCACCTGGTTGGACCTGTAGAATAAGCACTTTCTTTTGCAAGATTCTACTTTACTAACAAAAAATGCACTAAACACTTCTTCACTCTGCCTTGACTGATAACCGTTTGTTTTATTCCTGTCTTATAATCTAATCTAAACTAAGGTTCAGGACTGTTTTTGCTCTGAAATGGAGTTATGTGGTTATGAATTTAGGCCGTTTTTACATGGTTTTCGGAATGAGGTCGGTCTGTTGCTAATAACTGTTACAAATTTCATGGAATCGTTATACTAATTTTTGCAAGTGCGTGTAGAAATAGTGAGTTTGTCGAAAAATGGTTGTTATAAATTTATAATGCATCTCATTGCCGTTGTGTGACGCGTTAAAACCTTTTAAAAATGCAACAAACTATAAATTTTTAACTAGCATTTTTCAATGAAATAACTATTTTCGATTAAATAATAATTTTTTAACATCAAACACCATACCGAAAAACCGTTAAATATTACCAAAATTCCAAATATTACCAAAATATTACCAATTTACCAGTTCCAAAGAAAACATAAAAGCCAAAAAAAACATAATAGATTTATAATACAATACATACAAAAACTCAACCATTTAAGGTTAATTTCATGTAAATGTCAACCTATGGACTAATTTTAAAATGTTATAAAAATGTATTTATTATGGTTTTAGCTTATTGGCAAAGGTTCATATTTTCTAAAAATTGTGTTTTTTAATATTTTTTTAATAAAAAACTAATTTGAAAAGATTTAATTACGAGTCATTTCATATTTACAGTATTAGCTAGGTACGGTAGCCAATTTTCCTTCATCATCGCAACCTAAATTTGTAAATAGAACTTCAATGAAATTATTTTTATTTAAGTAGCCCATGTTTCCTTTCTAATAAAGAAAATATAGTAGATTTTTATACAAGTGGTGAAAACGTCTCTGTTTGCGTGACTGAACGGTTTTGCGTGACTGAACGAGACGCGATAGCGTTGAGTGGAATATGTTCAGGAACGTAAAAACGTTTTTACCACGCGTAGAAAACGCTATTTTTTCTACGCTTGTAAATATAAATGATAATATTTACAAATTCATCTACTAAAAACTTACAAAACGACATATCTAAATTTGACTGTGTAAAAAATAAACAATTATATATCGCATTTTTACCAGTGTAAAATAATGTTATTATTGTGTTCGCCTATTATTATTCCATCTGTAGGTGAACACAATAATAACATTATTTAACACTGGTAAAAATGCTATACATAAATACAATCTTGTTTGTTTTTTACACAGTCAAATTTAGATATGTCGTTTTGTAAGTTTTTAGTAGATGAATTTGTAAATATTATCATTTATATTTACAAGCGTAGAAAAAATAGCGTTTTCTACGCGTGGTAAAAACGTTTTTGCGTTCCTGAACTTATTCCGCTCGACGCTATCGCGTCTCGTGGTCAAACCGTTCAGTCACGCAAAAAGAGACGTTTTCACCACTTGTATAAAAATCTACTAATTTTTATCAATATAATTCTCCAGTAATGCTAAGGAACTGAACACATTTGATATGTCATGTCTGTCACAAAAAAACAGTTTTTTTTAATTTTTTACAAAAATAAATAAGACAAAATGCTTGCTTGCCACTTTATTTTCTAGATTTAAATACGTCAAAATAAGATATCCATTCAAAACTTATTACAAATTTTTGAATAGGAACTAAAATATTAGAGTTTTAAATTTGTCATGTCTGTCACAATTATCTGTCAATGTAAAAAGAGCTCTACAAAAATGCACATTTTTTTTAAATTTTAAAACAAACACAAAAGATTTTATTTTGCATTTCCGATAACAGATGGGTTTGCTGAAACTCTTTTGGGTGTTGGCAATTTATTAATTTCATTCTATGTTTATTCGGATAATTTTTCCACGCATTTAAGAAATTGTTTTATCATCAAGTTTTTATCATCAAGATTAAACAGGTATGTTTTCTTTTAATATTTTTTTCTGTGAGAAATAGTATTTATCTACGACTACTAAAGAATAATGCTTTCCATGTATACGCCTTTTATTGTAATTTTATTCATTCTCTCACTTGTTTGTAGAATGGGACGCAATCGTTACATTCTACTACAGTTCTATAGTTTAAGTGTTGGTTTAGTATTATCAAAAGGTTAAAACGAGAACAATACATATATAAAATATAAAATAATAAATTTAATTTTTTCCGTTATGTCAATTGTTTTGTTTTTCTATGCCATCTATGGTTTACATATTTCAATATGGTGACAAAAACTTTACAGGCAAACTGGAAACTAATCGAAATATTTTGCAGTCGTGGATAAAAAAAAATCTTGTATTCGTATAGGATGATGGCAATTCTTCATTTGGATGAAACTTCATTTTCGTGAAGAATTGCCTTCATTCTTAGCTCATACAAGAATTTACTATTCTTAAGCCTAGATTTTTAACTTGGATATTTTTTAAATTTACACAAAGTATTTGATACGAAAAATGGCCAAAACTGCTGCAGAGAGGCAAAAAGAACGGCGTGAAAAATTAAAAACAAATGGAAAATATACAGATTACAATAAGCAAGAATCCGACAGAAAGAAAATTTTACGTAAAAAAAAAGAAACCGAATCAGTTGATGAAAAAAAACTTCGCCAGGAAAAAGACAAAATGAACCACAGTAGATTTCGAAAACGACAGAAACTTGAAATTGTAGAAGAAAGTTCTCCAAATAAGGCGTTCGGAAGTAGGCAAGCCTTGGGAAAAGCTGTTTCACGAGCAAAAAAATCTATTCCAAAGAGTCCTAGAAAACGTAAAGCAATAGTGAGAATATTAGTTGATACTTTTTCACCAGGTGTAGTCAAGCAAACTCCAGAAACTCAGTGCCAGCGATCTTCATCCATTCAAGACGAAACTAAAGAGCCTGTAAGGAATTTTTATGCAAGTGAAAGTGCCTCCACCCAAGCACTTGGTATTAGAGACTTTTGTATTGTTTGAGCAAATAATAAGAAACATAAGATTCAAAAGAGTTATTTACAACTAACATTAGGAGAAGCACATCAAATATTTTTAAAAAAATACCCAACAGAAAAAATTGGATTCACGAAGTTTTCTGAATTGCGTCCCCAGCATGTTTGTTTGAGAAATGAAACACCGGACAATCTATGTTTGTGCATATATCATGAAAACATTAGATTGATTCTTCAATCCGTGTCATTTTTGCCGAACAGCAGTGCAGAATTGATAACAAAAATAGTATGCAATGATGAAAATGAAAAATGCATGCTACAAAAATGTAGTGTTTGTGGCGATTTAAAATTGTTCAAGGAAATGGTTAATTCGATACCCCCTGAAACTTTAGATGAAGAGGTATATTACAAGCAATGGTCCAAATCAGAAGACAATCGTATATTCAAGAATTCCACACATGAAATTTTTAATGAAGCCTTATATGTTTTAAAAAGCCCATTGGTGTATTTCTTGTGGCATGTCTACATTAAGCGAATACAAGCTACATATTTTGACAACTTAAAAAGAATTTTCCACTGGAAACACTGTTAATGCCGATTGACTTCAGCGAAAACTACACCCACACCTACCAAGACGATTCAATCTGCCCACTGGGAAAACAAAAGCTTCACGTTATACACTGCAATGATATACTTTTGCCATTTTGAGGAAACATCATCCCAAAAACTGATAAAATCGAAGCCGTATGTAATAGTTTCTGATTACTTACACCACGATAAATATGCAGTTGTAATGTTCAACAAAATGATAGTTGATTCCTTCAAAAGTAATTATCCTGATTTTCAAATAAAAAACATAGAATTTCAATCAGATGGTACATCTGATCACAACACTTCAAGCAAAAATTTACACTATTAGATATGACACTGAGCGGCATACCTACCAAGTGGAATTTCTCAGCCACATCTCATGGCAAAGGTTGCATTGATGGGATCGGTGGTACAGTTAAAAGACGAATCAGGGACGCTGTAAAGGCTCGAAAAATTGATCCAACAATTTCCTTAAGTTTTGCCACTGAGGCAAAAAAAATATGTCCAAACATAAATATTCTACATGCTGCTCCCAAAGATGTGGAAAAAAAACGCTAGACGACACTTGGAAGACAGCAAATAGAGAAATTTACGGTGTTCCAGGCACCAGAAAGCTCCACTCCTTCCAATCATTCCAACCAGGTATTGTCCAATGCAGCATGACAAGTGGTGGTCAAGAAACAAAAGAGTTCAATTTTCACACAGGCATATTAAGAGATGTCTGTAATAATAGTAACTCTGTACAAGCTGTTACAACTACATCAATTGTTGGAAGTGTTAGCATTGGTCAATGGGTCCAAGTAGTTTATGATGGTGAAAAATTTCATGGAATAATATTAGAAAGTTGTAGCGGCCAGCATCTAATAAAATGCCTAATTACTACATCCACTCACGGAAGGTTCAAATTCGAAAATGAAAATGATGCTGTATGGTACAATACAGACCAAATGGTTCAGACTATTGACATTACACCTACATTGTTAAAACGTGGTTATTATAAATTATAATTCATTATATGTTTAAATTTTAATAAATGTTTAATATATAATGAGACCTTAAGGATTTATTATCATTTAGTTTGTTTCTCTTCGATTTTTAAATAGAATATTCAGAGCTGTCATGTCCGTCACAAATTACCTGTCATATCTGTCACACGATAAAAAATTTACACACGAAAAAGTTACTTTTCAATTCTTCAAGAGGCCACAAAAATGTTTGTCCATTCTCTGTCATGTCTGTCACAGTGAGTTTTAAATTTTTTATTCAAAAACTTAACAACTTAAAATTTGGAAACTTTAGTATGTAATAGCTTAGACATAGACACTTTTGTAAAAAAAAAAAAATCTTCAAAAAATATTTTCTATATGAAATGTGCTCCATTGTATTTCTGATGTCATGTCTGTCACAAATGAAACTAACCTTAAATTAATGGACGTACTAATATATCTGCTTATGTCAGAAACATCCCCAGCTATTTGAAATCGTTTATTTGCTCAGAAATAACCCTGGAACAGAAGGACAGACGACAACATAGATAAGTCTATTGACTAAACAAAGTACAAAACATATTAATTTTTCAGGTGCGGAAAGTTCAAGAACCCCGATTCTTTTCAACATGCACCTGAAAACATTTCCGTTCACCCAATTTCTCTGCAGAGATCTTACATTCATGCACATATAAATCAATCATCCTCAACGTGGATTTCATATATTCGTCTTAGTATACTTTTAAGACAGTGAGAACAAAACGCCACCACCATTTTAAGCCAAACTGTGTAAAAAAATAGGAATTAACGCAAAAATGCCTATTTCAATTTCTTGCACAATCAATATGTTAATTTGCAAACATAGGTACCGAGCGTACCTTTAAAAATTCAAACACAAGCTATTGCTTTTTTTAACTAACGTGACCAATATTGATATCTATATTAAGAGCTAGTCTAACACGAAGAAAACTTTAATTTTTGGTCACTCATATATATGTTTTGTACCTCAGAAATGCTAAAAAAATACAATCTTAAATAGAATATATAATCTTAACATTAAAACTCCAAGAACTCAGTTCAAACGATACAAAGATGCATCTTGGTAGACTCGTAACGTGGAGGAAAAGGAATATAGTTCGAAAGCTCTTTAAAAGAGTTTGGAATTAAACAATTGACTATGAAAACCAAGCAACTCTAACCAATTTTAACAAAGAACTCAAACAATCAAGAAGCAGTAGCCAAAAGAGCCTCACAACTACCACATATAGCTTATGATCTATAGCATGATTACAAAAATTGATGAACTCTGATCACAACAACCAACTAGGCTCAAACTGTACTGTACGGTATACGTATAGCATGAATTGCGTCAAAACCCTAGATATACAGTATTCCAATGCAGAGGGAAAAATTCGTTTTTATGCCAAAACCAAGGATGGAAACCAAATTAAACCAAATTCATCGAACTAAAAAGATTTACTACAATTTTGTTAAATACAATGGAAAGGAAACTGGAGTTTAATTTATCAATAACTAACTAAACATATATTAGTTTATCCATTTTTTTTTATATCGATATTTCATATAACTTTTTTAATATCGCCAGCCCTACTTTAGCCGTAATAAAATATCTGCTAAATTTTTGACTGTAGGGCCTGTATACTATTTGCTTTTCTCTTAAATCATATTCCCCCATAAATAGGGGGATTTTCTATCTTTCAGGTAGAAATCACACAAGACAGAACCCATAACCTGACAACTTTTAAATTATAATTCAAAATTAATCAAATATTAGCAGGCATTTTTACTGCTACTTAGGCTAAACGATATTAAAATCACGTATCGATAACTATTGATATGTATCAAAATATACCGGTAAGCACCGATATATTTATATTTACCACAAATATATCGTTATATCGATGCTTACCGATACTTATCGAGATATTTATCTATTAGTATTCATCGATATATTGATATATTGGCCTTAGCGATATTTTTTTTTGATATCGATAATATTTCTAATATCCCCAGCCCTACCCTTAACTACAAGTAAGAATTTACATGTACTTTTATGGATATGCAAAAGACTTTAACAATGCGCACTTTCGTGCTAATGGAAAAAGTTGAAATGGGCAATGGTTAAAAAATAAAAATTAAACTTGGTAAGTAATTCTTTAGTAACCATTACAGCATCCAAAGGCTGAATACTAAGGGCATGCCTTTATCCACTTTCCCACTCAGAAGTAAAACGAAGAAAATCATATTTTTTTCAGGCGAGATACATCTGATTTTATCTAAACACTAGTGGTGCTAATATATATTTATATAAATATCGAAATCGGCGAATCAAGACATTGTGAGTTGTGACAAATGTCGATCAACCAAAAACTAAAAGAATTTGAAAACTACATGCACCAATTCATTAATTAACGGTAATTATTTTCTTCTTAAGCAGAAACGACGGTGGTAAACGTTCAAAGGTTTGTTTCAATGTCTTATAGGATTATTAGTATAAACCATTATTTTATATTTTTAACCGCAATATTGTTGACAATGTTATTGTGACTTAAGTTTCTTATTCCAACACTACAGAAACAAAAAAAATATTGTTATTAAATTGAAAGCAAACTGACGAACCTCTATAGTACGGAAATCTAATAAACATCAAAATCATTTGATTTTTCATCTGGAAAATGTTGAAACTTAATTAAAAATAGAAAATGTAGTAGCTATTTAATAAAAAATTTTATATTTGTTTTTATTATTTTTTTTTAAAATTTTTTTCTTGATTTAATGATCGTTTGTGTTTTATTATCAATAAATATTTATTTAATTTGAAAAAAATTGTTCATTTGAAAGTAATTCTTTTAATGAACTGAATGCAGCGAAAAAGTTTTCGTTATGAAGATGATACCAGATGATTTTTCAGTATAAATTGTAATATATTCAGTACAATTTGATTAGAAGAGATCTTCCAAACAACGGTTTATTTGAAACAATGTCCGAACAAGAAGTTATGTAAGAAGATTCCTCTGATTCGCGCTTGAAATTGATAAAACACTAGGTTACTCAACACACAGGTCTAAAATTTCAGAAATGCTAGAAAACCAGGGAGCCTTTGTCACGAAAAACTGACAGCAATTGTCATGCAACATTAGCACGATAGACTTTTTAAGCGAGTTCAAATTTTGCAAGTTTATAGTGTTCAAGAAAACTTGGGTCAAACACGTCATCGTTAGTTGGGTAGAATTCCCATTTAGTGTGTGTTAATTATTACGGAGAATAACACCACAAACCAGGTAGGGTTTAATCTTTTTTGTAGAAAAATAATAGTTTATCAGCTTCTGCATGAAATAAATGATAAATAGTTTAACTCATACGACTTTTGTTACGAAGCCAATTTCCCCGAAACATTCATTTGTCTAAAAAACTTTCTTATGCATGAATTAACGCGATTTTTTATCTCCCCTTTTTACAATTTTAGTTCGTTTTTCGATTGCTGTCTCCTTTTGATAAGTCGTTGATTAATAAGTTTTTTCTGTTTTATACATGAACATTTGGTAATTGAAAGTCAGTTTGGCGAATATAATCAACCAATTGCGGTACTATTTTTTGCCTCATTTTTTGAATTTGTTTTATTTAAAAAGGAAAATGGATATAAAAGTGCTGTACTATTCAAAATTTATTTATTAGTTTTGTCATTAAATAATTAATAAAATTTGATTTATTTGGTTGAATATGTTAGAAAAGTTTAGTTAATTTAAATTCAGGATCGTTCTTAAATAAAATTAAAAAATTATATTAGAGAAAAATAAAGAAAATAAATGTTTGAGTTAATTTTTTGTTCTGTCCGTCTTCTTAGTCTTGCAGACCTAATTTTTTTTTGATAGATAGACAGTAAATAAATTGTGTTGCTTGATTAAGAAACTTAGAGAAATTATTTTCATTAATTTATTTATTTATTTATTTATTTATTTATTTATTTTATAGAAAGAAATCTAAACCTATGATTTCACATAATATTAAATTAAGATTAATAAATATTAACTAAGGATATCCTAGTCGTCTAGAGGAATACTAATTTCCAAATTACAAAAAAAATAAAGAATCAAACAAAACAGATAAAACCAAGAGTAAAACATTAAAATCATTTAAAATAAAATTGTCAAAAATTATACTAATTATACTATTATAAAATATACTCTATACAATAAAAAAATTTTTTTTTTTTTTTTACAATAAAAAATTACAAACTAGCAATGATTCGAAGGACTGATTTGTGCTTTAGTGTAGTACTCTTTAATCTTGTTTTTCAAATTACATTTATCTATATTAAACTCAAAAAGATGTGAAATTTCATTAAAGGAAGATGCCATGGCACTAATTGGTTCAAACCTCCCATACTTGGTTCTGTGGTATTGGATGTGTAAAAACTCGTGTCTGCGAAAATTTTTTGCCGGGACGTTAAATAATATATTTTCAAGAATATAAGGAGAATTTATGTGTCCGTTTATGATGTTTGACAAGAAACAAGATGATAGCAGTTTCCTTCTATCACACAGGTTAAGGATATTGTGAGTATGGCATCGTTCTAAATAAGGTGGTAAACGTGCAATATTTTCATGAAATGGAATTTGTGGGTCATATATTCCTCCGTTTTTGTAGTATAGGAATACAAGAAATTTTTTTTGCACTTTTTCAATTCGGTCTTCATACACTGCGTGATAAGGGTTCCATACCTGAACGGCAAATTCTATCTGCGAACGAACATAAGCAAAGTAAAGCCTTAATATGCAGTCTATATCATATATTTCTTTCGTCCAACGTTTTAAAAACCCAAGCATTTGATTCGCTTTAGCTATAGATATATCAATGTGTTTACTAAATGTTAGATTTTGTGAAAAAGTTATTCCCAAATCTCTAACTTCATTAACTTTTGTCAATTGTGCGTTATTTATACTATAGCTGAATTGGATTGGATTTTTTTTCCGATAATGACTAATAACCTTACATTTACTGATATTCAGTTCTAAATTCATCCTACTACACCATTCATTGATATTGTCAATGTCGTCCTGAAGAAGAATACAATCCTCAACAGTGTTGATGATTTTAAAAACTTTCATATCATCAGCATAGATAAGTATATGAGCATTACTGATGGCCTTTGTTATTCCATTTATAAAACATAAAAAAAACCATGGACCCAAATGAGAACCTTGTGGAACACCAGATGTGACATTGATGGAGTGAGAATATTTTCCGTCTATGCAAACGTACTGACTTCGATCTGTTAGATAAGATTTTATCCACAGTATAAACTGTTTCGAGAAGCCCGATTCATATAAAGAGTTCAAAGTTTTCATGTGGCTACACGAATCAAAGGCTTTACTAAAATCTGTGTGAATTGTGTCCACTTGTTTGTGCGCTTCAATAGCTTTTAAAGTAAAACTAGTATATTCTATCAAATTAGTGACCGTCGATCTACCTGGAAGAAAACCATGTTGGTGAACTGATATAGAGTTAGTTAACTGTTCCTTAAACATATTACAAATAACGGCTTCAAAGAGCTTAGGAATCATAGATGTACAAGATACCCCTCTATAACACTTTATATCATTTCTGTGCCCTGATTTGAAGATAGGTGTAATTTTTAAATGTAGTTGAATTAAAATGTAGTTAATTTTATAATGTAGTTGAATTAAAATAAAATCAAATAGAAAAACAAATTCTACATGTTTCTTTTGTCAGTCGTTTGTTAAATTGAGGAATAGAAGACTGATTCGATTCGTCGGTAATTGTTAAATATAACTGTTTACTCAGTGAATTGAATTTTCTGAAATAATTTCCCACAACGATAACTTATTTAAGTAATTAATTAACTGATTTGCATATTTATGAACATGTAAATTTTATTTTAACATAAACTTGTTGAATTAATAAATAAATTTGAAAGGTAATTATTGTAGTTTTCAATTGGTATGTAAATTGACAAAGGAAAAAAATTCAAAGAGAAAAATGCTTGTCTGTTATAAACCGTGAATTATTTATAATGTATAATACTATTGTTATGAGCGAGCGTCTTTGCTACTATTTGTCGATTAGCGGATTAATATGTGTTGTGAGATGGACTTTTGAATTTTGGAGTCGTTTGTAGCTTGGAGTCGTCGAGTCCCTGTTCTTTGTCTTTGCTTATTTCATTCCGTTTACACCCTCTCATTTGCGTGCATATCTGGTTATTTGTACTAAACTGGAGGAAATTATTTTTCAAACACACATGGCTGAAGCTCGCTGGAACAAAAACCTGATTAGTCACGCAGTCCTCCGATTGCTTCCTGTCAGTGACACACTAGCAGGTCCAGTGTTCATTACACTTCACCAATGATATATAACATATTTCATTGTGTATATTTTTGTTATTCGAATGTATTTATGTAGATATGGGAAACTTATCATTGAGCCTCCAAACTTAGTCAAAATGATTCTATGTTAAAAACTCAAAACAAATAAATATTTTATCCAAAGAGGACAAATAATCTCAAAACATAATCAAACCCTTTTTGATCTACCTATATTTTCATTTTTTATCCCAATCGTTTAACCAAACTCATCATAAAACTTATCTTTATTTCATGTGTTTTTCCAACATTCAAACAATATCTTAAAATTGTATTCCCTTAAACAAATTATCTCACCTTTTACTTATTTCCCTTTCCTTTCAAATTTTTTGTTAGAGTTTTTTTGTATAATTTTATCTTTGTCATAAGATAAGGCATCAAAAAACAACAACAAAACCCTCAAAAACAATCTTAAAAAATTATCCCATAAAAAAAAGTGAATTAAAGACAGGTAATTTATCAAAGTCAAGATAACAACAATTTCCCTTATAATTTTTGGACCACTTCGTCTTTTATATGATCAATTTTATGTTTTCTTCATTTATTTTTTGTGTCGGAAAATTGAAACGAAATAGTACATTATGATGCTAGGACGTAAAGCTAAAGATTTTGGACGGATGTGGAGTTTGCAAATCGAGGCGCTAGCCGAGATTTGCACCCACATTAAGTCCAAAATAGCTTACGTCCGTGCATCATATACTATTTTTTATTCGCCGCAAACAAAATATTTTAAGAAAATCTGTTTATTCTAAAATAAAATTAGAAATTTTCATAAATTTTAAAATAAAAATATATGGAACAAGCAACCTTTGACAAAATATTTATTATTTTTTCCAAATTATTGTGTAGCTATGACAACATGTGATAACAACTATTTTAATTGGATAATGAAATTTTGAATTTAAGGGTTGCTTTGATAAAAATTTTTATTTTTCATAGAATTTAAACAAATACAAATGCTTTTTACTTTTTTGGACGTAGCTATGACAACAAAATAAATAGTTGAAAAGTGATACTTTAAAGCCGCAAATCACAGTAATAAAGTAACACTTTAATATGTAGGCGAATAAAAAATAATTTTAAAAAATTTGAATGAAAAATGAAAAGAAAAAGGTTCCGACGAAAATATAATGATAGACTGGGATAATGAAAATGGATTTAATATAAATTTTATTATTATAGAATAAATAAGAAAAATGTTGTGAAAGATGTATATAAAAGTTGTCTTAGTAATTTAATTGTATCTAAAATCTTTTAATTTTATTCCTCATACTATAAAATGATAAAGCACCAATGGGGATTGTTCCTTTGCTAAGATTAATTGATACGATTAAGGTTTTATATTATCAGATTTTTGTTTGTTTTTTGGTTTAGTTGAGCAGTCATGGTACTATCAATTCTAACAACAAATTTATTACAATTTATCAACGATGTTATGGGTATTTTTTCTATAAAATATTATTCTAATTTCTAAGTAATGACAAAAGAATAAGATTGATTTTGGATACGAACATTAAAATAGCAAAAAAAACGACACAAAAATAAGTTACAAGAATTAATATAAATTCCGGTTGACAAAAAAAAACAGTTAAAAAGGTTTAATGTGTTTTGAGGATGAGAAGACAATTTTTTTGTCGGTTCTAACAAAAGTTATTTGGTTAACTGTTTTTGTTATTATATTAAAAGAAAGTTTTCAATTTCTTAATTAACTTTTGTTATAAAACAACTTTTGTTTGGTTTATCATTAGACCTTTTCTTATAAAAAAAATTGTTTTTGTTTTGGGAAAATAATCGGAATGGAAATCATTTTACACGGTACAGGTTTTACAAAGAACAGACGCAGAAAAGTATATTTATATTAAACAATCTAAAACTGTGTTCTGGTTTTGTTATCAACATGGTGTCACATCATATGTCGTATAAAATGCTGTCGTATAAAATTTAGCTAGCTAAAATGCTATAACGTTTTACAAAATTCCTCTATATCTTTGTCTAGCCCGATCCACCATATATTCTCACATGCTAAAGATTTCATTCGTACAATACCGATGTGAGATTCATGCAGTAATGTTAAAATTTTGTTTTGTAACGGGCCTGGAATAACAATTCTATCCCCATAAAATAAACACTTATTAAAGCAAAACAAAGAATTTTGTAATCTAAAATACACCTTAAAGTTTGCGGGAATGTCTTCCGGCCACCCATTCATTAAATATTTAAACAATTCGTTTAATACGTCATCCCTTTGTGTTTCAGTAGCGATATCTTCCTGAGTTATTGGCAATTGTGTCGTTATGTTAAATAATGTCAGGTTCTTGCCACCCAGTCACACCTTCAATTGGTAAGCGAGATAGACCATCCGCATTTCTCATTAAAGCAGATTTCTTATATTTTATTTCATAGTTATACGACGGCAGAAACAAAGCCCATCTATGTATTCTTTGCGCCGCTATTGCTGATAAACCTTTTTTATTGTTAAATATCTCCTGTAATGGTTTGTAATCACTAAAAATGGTAAATTTTTTACCATATAAATATCTATTGAACTTTTTTACCGCGAAAACTATTAGACCAGGGTCGATAATTTTTGAAAACAAGAAAAATAATAGGAGGATGAAACGCATTAGAAAAGGAGGAGAATATTATAAAAATGAAAGGAAAAATTATTTACGGTCGATCTGAGGTCGGGAAGGGGAAGGGGTGAGTTTTTAAGGGTAAAAAACGGTAATTAAACCTAATTTTCAATCCCCTGAAACCTTAATTTTCAATCGAAAATTCACCTGTCAAAATATCAGCTTTTTTCAAAAATTCTTTTTCATGCTTTCTGTTCGTTGAAATCTCTACTTTCCGATGGTGAAAAAAAATATACCACTGTAGTAAATCTTCTCAGAAAATGCAAAAAATTAATTGAATTTTCGATTGAAAACTAGGGTGCTTTTTCGATATTAATTCAAAATAAGGTGAAAAAATAAATATTTCAAATCAAATAAATTTCAGCGTATTTGGGATATGAAAAGGTAAGTTTTCACCAAATTTCATGAAATAAAAAAATTTTTTGTAAAAGATAAAAATAAAAAACCAAAATCTCGGTTTTTTGAATTTTTCACATAAATTTTGAGGTTATGTGGAAAAAGTGTCTATACAAAAGTTTTAGATCTTTTTATTACCTACCTACCTAATATGGTAACTTTTTTCCATAGGACTTTTAGTTTTGCCGGAAATTGAGGTAAACCGTTTTTTACCCTTAAAAACTCACCCCTTCCCCTTCCCGACCTCAGATCGCCCGTAAATTATTTTTCCTTTTATTTCTATAATATTCTCCTCCTTTTCTAATGCGTTTCATACTACTATTATTTTTTTCACTTTTTATTATTTTTAAAGGCTTCTACCCTGGTCTATATGGCTAATGACTCTCTATGAAGTTGAGTGTAATTTTTTTTCGCAGGACTCAATGTGCTTGAAGCGAAAATGATAGGTCTTTCTTCGCTATCTATTTCGCGTGCTAAAACTGCTCCCACTCCATAGGAACTGGCATCGCATGACACTATAAGTGGTAAACTAGGATCATAAAACACCAATAATTTTTCATTAGACAATAGTTTTTTGCACTCCAAGAAGCTATTTTCACAATGTTTCGACCATTCAAACGTTTTACCCTTACCTAACAGATATATAATGGATACAATAATGATGACAGATATGGTAAAAATTTGGCATAGTAATTAATTAATCCTAAAAATTACTGCAATTCGGTTAAATTCTTTGGATTTGGTGCCTTCGTAATACTTTCGACTTTTTTCTCATTTGGGCGTATGCCGTCTTTCGAAATTATGTGTCTTAAATATTCAACCGAACTTTTGAAAAATTTACTTTTGTTAAGATTTATTTTTACATTATGTTCATTTAGCCTATGTAATTCTAACTTCATTGTATCAGTTCATTTTTGCTCATTTTCAGCTGCCACTAAAATGTCATCTAAGTAAACCGAAACCCCTTTTATATCCCCTAATATTTGCTCCATAACACATTGGAATATAGACGGTGCGGATGCTACCCCGAACGGTAACCTTTAGTATTGGCCAAGACCCTTGCGTATTAATAGTTACCAGTTCTTTGGAACGTTCACTAAGGGCTAATTGTTGACACGCTCCTTTCAAGTCTATCACTGAAAACAAACTATTCCCTGCTAAACTTGCTAAACACATCCTCTATCACCGGTAATCCTCTATCACCATAATCAAATTTTTGTTAATTGTAACTTTAAAATCACCACAGATACGGATTGAGTCATCAGGTTTAGGTACTAATACAATGGGTGAGGCCCAATTACTATATATAACCGACTTTAAACAATTTTCTTCTTCCAACTGACTTATATCAGAAATTACTTTATGTCTTAAACTAAAAGGTACTGAATAAGCCTTATGAAAAATTGCTTGAGTGTTTTCGTTTAACACAATGTCTGCTGTGAAATTTTTAATGGGGTCTTTATTTTTAGAATTAAAAATATTTGGAAATAACTCACAAAATTCTTTAATAACAGATAACGTTACCCGATCCTTATCAGCGTCCTTATCCTCCACCACTTCCATTGGTTTAATGCTATTGACTTCATTTAATGGTCCAGGAAATCCTGTGAAAAACTCTCTCCAGCCTGGAAATCGGATTGCCAACCAATCTGGACCCATGATAGGCACAAATTCCGTGGATGCATCAAGAACAGCCAACGTTAAATTAAATTTTTGCTTTCACCACTCCACAGTAACAGGAATATCACCTAACACCTCCACACTATTCCCCAACAACTTCTCTTCGTGATTGATTCCAGCAGGCTCGTTGTGAATGTCCCAGTTTACCACATTTAAAGCATTTCCAATTTTTTGCTATTCATTTGATGATGTCCATCACATTTATTCCAATTGTATATGTAATTGTTTAAACTTTGACTTCCCGTTGAATTTTTACTTTGACCTCTACTTGGACTTGTACTTGGACTTCTACTTGGACTTCTCTTTGGACTTGTCAAAGTCCTACTGTCAAAACTACTCTTATATGGTGTTGGTGAACGATAAATTGAACGTTTTCTCTGTCTAATACTCTCCTTCCTACTTATCGGATGACTTCTACTGACAGATGATTGTAAATAATGAACATATGTTTCAGTTTTAATTTTTCGTTGTTCCTTGCCTGTCATTTCCATATTTAATGCTAAATCACATACTTTCTTAAATGTTAAGCTTTTTTCGGCCAATAAAGCTGTTTGGATTTTTGAATCATACAAACCCAACACGAACTTATCCCGAAGTGCCCTTTCCAAAAATGCTTCGAAATTACAAGTAGCTGCTAACGTTTTCAACTCCACAATAAACTCTGATACAGTTTCATTTTGCTTTTGGTTTCTTATATGAAACTTATAACTTTCAGCAATTTCTATAGATGGAGGTTGGAAATGTTCCGTTAACAATTTAGTTAGCTCCGAATAATTTTTGTAGTTGGTGACGTAGGATGAAGCAACCTACATAATATATCAAAACAATCAATAAACGTAATAAATAGTGACGATTTCTTTTCGTCTTTAACATCGTTGCATTTAAAAAATTCGTTCATTCTCATCAGATACCTTCCAAAATCACCTCCTGGAGTAAACGCTTCAATAAACCCAATCATACTCATTGTACGTATACCCAATATTATTTTCAAAACCAAAAAAAATGTTTTAAATTCAAAATTTTAAAATATTTGTATTTTCACTTGCTCTTATTTTCCAATCATTCACTTTTTCATTAACCAAAAATGGTAAACCAATTTCAACACGTAAAATAATTCTCTTGTTTTTCCTTATTTATAATTAAATTACTTTCCTTCGAGAAAATCGATCCCGTCTTATTTTATTAACCTGTACCGCACACCAAACGGAAAAAAATAAATTTTATTTATTTATTTTTTATATATGTATCTCTTCTTATGTTTTTTTTTATTTTAAAATTTATGATTTCATTAAATTTTTCACTTAACCAACAAAAAAGTAAACCAATTATCATGCACAATTTTGTTTATAAAATTTAATTTAACAAATTTAAAACACATAACAAATTTTCTTTTTTTTTGTTTCTAGCTAGAAATTTCGATTTGCATGTACGTATTAGATTTTTTTTTATAATTTGCGGTACTTTCTTATAAACTCTGTTTATAAATCCAATTTGATTTCTAATTCACTCCATCACATATTTAATTAAAATTTGTCTTTTTTGTAAATCAGCAATCAACTTTTGCATTGTACTTTATTAATTAATAATATAAAAAAAAATGTTTGTTGTACCTTAAGTGTGGCTATCCTATTTTCGTCGCCATTGTTGTGTTCTTTGTTTTCTTTCACTTTCAATTAATAACACGACTGCTTGACTTCGGCTATCAGTAAGAAGTGATTTATTTAATACATATTTACATTTAGTAAGCCCAACTCATCGATTCTATTATCGTCGATCAGTTGTGCGTTCTTTTAACATATATAACACTCGGTTTACATATTGCACAATCTGAAGACAATGCTGACTCGATTTTAAGTGGTCTGTAATACATTCCCTATTTTCTAAAGATAGAATAGCTGATTGATAGTCAATGGAGTATGATACCTATATTGAAATTTAATTGATCCAATATAAAAAAAAAAATATGGCGTCGTCGTCTTCGTTGAAGATGGTATAAGTTTAAAGACAAGTGGTCAACAGCAGTAACAGATATCAACATGATCACCATCAACAGTGAGTGTAAATCTTTTTAAATTAATTATTCAAATACAACTGGCTCGGGAAGCGGTTTTGCACAATGTAATGAAGCGCTGCTTCGTTGATCCACAACGAAGTGGCATAGCAGGCCGCGTACCTAGCGAGATTATTTTAATAGCCCCAAGCTAGCTTTAGCCCGTGAAGACGAGAAGGAAATCATGCTGCTCCAGCACAAATAACTGTATAGTACGCGTATCGAATGTTGAGAACGGATGAAATGAAAAGACAAGTGAAAAAGATAGACTCTGGCATCCCCCGTATATGAAAGAACTGCGATCACCACGTCCAGCCCCATATTTCAACACACATTCACACGCTCTCACACCTCAAACGCTCATACATTCTCACACCTCATATACTCATACACTCTCGCACCTCACACACTCATACACTCTCACCCCTCACACACATGCACACACATATTTGCAACTGATGATTTTTTCACATGAGGAAACCAAAAATCGAAGTGTTAATTTCAAGTTCATTCACCCTCAAATACGCACCCCCATGTACATAAACCAGCGTACATACACTCACGCACACATTCAGACTTACATACATATTCGTTTACAAATAAATTGGTTGGAAATGGTTTGGTTTGGTTTCCGTTCACGCTTAACCAACTCGTATTTATGATGCAAATGATTTTTTGTTTTATTTACACAAAGAATTTTTCCAAAAGAACCACACTATCAGATTTTTCTAGGCATTTTCGAACTATATAAGAACTGAATCTAAAAAATTATGGTGCAAATTATGAAACATTTTGCAATCCATACAATTTTAGAGCGATCTAGTTTCGAACCAATGAGAAAATTTTAAACTTTAAAAAGTTTATCATTCTCATCAGGGCTAGCCGACCAGATAAACTCTACCAAAAAATGTCAACGCTAATAAATATAAACCAAAAATTAGGTTACAACTCTAGCGAAGTGTAAAAACAAAAAATTTACATAAACATACATTTAATAAATTCAAGTTTAGTCAATTAATTTCTACGGTGATCACTGTTTTGTTATACTCTAGACATTCTAGTATTGAATAACAAACTTGTATCGGTGAGAGGAAGATGACTAGTCTTCACTTGTGTCTATTGACACATGATCAACAATTAATCCAGTAAATTATTTGTGATATAACATCACTCCGATGGAAAATCTCCCATCAAGAATAATATAAGAACTGAATTTAAAAAATTATGGTGCAAATTATGAAACTTTTTGCAATCCATACAATTTTAGAGCGATCTAGTTTCGAACCAATGAGAAAATTTTAAACTTTAAAAAGTTTATCATTCTCATCTCAGTTCTTATATTATTCTTGATGGGAGATTTTCCATCGGGGTGATGTTATATCACAAATAATTTACTGAATTAATTGTTGATCATGTGTCAATAGACACAAGTGAAGACTAGTCATCTTCCTCTCACCGATACAAGTTTGTTATTCAATACTAGAATGTCTAGAGTATAACAAAACAGTGATCACCAGAGAAATTAATTGACTAAACCTGAATTTATTAAATGTATGTTTATGTAAATTTTTTGTTTTTACACTTCGCTAGAGTTGTAACCTAATTTTTGGTTTATATTTATTAGCGTTGACATTTTTTGGTAGAGTTTATCTAGTCGGCTAGCCCTGATGAGAATGATAAACTTTTTAAAGTTTAAAATTTTCTCATTGGTTCGAAACTAGATCGCTCTAAAATTGTATGGATTGCAAAAAGTCTCATAATTTGCACCATAGTTTTTTAGATTCAGTTCTTATATTATTCTTGATGGGAGATTTTCCATCGGGGTGATGTTATATCACAAATAATTTACTGAATTAAATCTCGAACTATTTTCCTTTTTTTTAAATTCCATTCACATTTAACAAGACTTTCACTTTCACGATAAAATTGAACAAAACTTTGAGCTAATTGAATCACACCGTTTATTTAAGACGTTGTATTTACATTTAAACTTAGCTAGGACTTGGTTACTAAAACTACCATAAATAAGTTTTACTTAATTAATCAATATTAATCAATATTTTCCTAAAGTCCAAGTGGTACGTATATCCGCTAGAAATAGGTAGATTTCGGGATCAGACAGCTTTGTGTACAAATAGAATTGGATGTGTCGGATTAGTTTAAATAAAAAATTTAAGTAGAATAGTCCATTATTTAAATATCCACAATTTAGGAAGACTTTTGTAAATGTGTAATCAATATGCATATAAGAAAATATTCCTTAATTTTAAACAATAATCACTCAGCTTTGTTTCAATTTTTTTTAAAATTTTGCGAAAAAAATAAAAACTCCAAAAAAAAATAAAAGAGTTTTTTTTAATATTTCTATGGGATATTTTTATATGTTTATGGAACTTGTTGTTGTAATTGAATGGCATGGATTAGGTTTAATGCTAATTACATTAAAATCTCATTGAGAGCCTACGAAAGTAAAAAAATAATCATTAGAAACCACAAGGTCCGTATTTTACCACTTTCAACCCTATCGTAGCATTCATAAATTTCCACTCAACTGAGATACTTCAGATCATAAGCCCCGTTAGGAATATTTTATTTATTATTTATTTAATTTATTTATTCGTGTTTCAAGCCCCTATAATATACAATACAATTAAATCTAAGGAATGTTTTAACAATATTTGAATCTTAAAACTAAATACATATACAAAAATACAAATTACTAAATAAATCAAATTTATGCTAATAAAATATAAAGGAAAATAAAAAATAAAGAAAGCTAAAAATTATTAATACTTTTCATTTTCTCTTTAAAAGGATAACTAATTTTACTCTATTTTTCTAAAATAATATTTCTCTTTAACGAGTAAAATCAATTCTAAAATCAGAAATCAGAATTTATATATGTATTAATTCACAACTTGTACCGGGCTGGTAACAGAATATTAGGAACAAATTTTAACCAAGTAAATGGTTAGAGTTATTTGTTCCTTCAAAAAATTAACCAACTCTTGGCTGTTAAAATCTACAGACCAAGAAATTGCATGGAAAATGTTAATGTGACGTGGGGTTAAAGAATATAATTTAAAAATCATCTAAATTTGATTAAAATCCAAAATATAAAGAATATATCAATAAAATACAAAAATCTGAAAAAGTGTGCCAAATAAAGTTTCAATTTCACTTATGTAAATATAATCAATGATCAAATAAAGAACAGTAAAGAATATTAATATCTGCTACTTAGACCAAAACTTCAAACAGACTTTCAACATTTGATACAGTAAACAACCAAGATCTCAACTGTTTCAGGAATACCATCAATGGAAGTAGATCAGAGCGCAGATTAATTGGTAGTTTATTAAATAGAGCAGGAGCGTTTACAAGAAAATATTGTTTAAAATGTGTTGTTCTAAAACGAGGAATTGAAGCAATGCAAATATTGTGTGAGCGTAGCCTACCTGAGGGGTCCAATAATCGAAACAAACGATTTCCGCTTCTACTATAAAATATTTTTAATATCTTGTAGATATAAAGATGTCTTAATGGCAATATAAAGTTATTGCAAAACACTGGCCAGGAGCTATCAGTTTGTTTCTTACCATAAATAATTCTGATTGCGTGTTTCTGTGCGGTAACTAGGGGTTTTAGAGAGCTTTTATAAGCGCCACCCCAACAAGTTATTCCATATTGAAGTTTTGACTGGAATAAGGCATAATAGATGGATTTTAAAACCCTAACAGGGCATGCAGACTTTAAGAAGTAAAATTTTGTATTTACCATCAAAAAATATTTCCTTAGGTCATCTGCATGTGCTTTCCAATTTAAACGACTATCCAGAGTTACACCAAGGTATTTGAACTGAGAAACAACTTCAATATTTAAACAATTCCTGGTGCAGATATTTTTATCACATTCTAGCGCATGACTGGTTACTAATGGAGGTTGTGTCAATCCAATGTTAGAACTAAAGTGAACAATTTTTGTTTTATCACTAATTATCATCGAATGAACTGAGAACCATTTATTTAGAAGATCTAAATCTTGATTCATCTGATCCGTTATCATGTTTATTTTATTTTGAATATAACATAAGGCCATATCATCTGCAAAAGCTGAAATTTTTCCATGGAAATTTAGCTTAAATAAAGAATTTATGTAGATTAAGAATAAAATCGGCCCTAAAACCGAACCTTGTGGCACGCCAATATTATATGATCTTTCAGAACTCGTTTCTTTATTAATTTTTACTGATACTGGTCTCTGAGATAGATATGAACTAAACCATTTCAGAATAAATCCTCTAAAACCAGCTGCATGCAGTTTTTCCAACAGAAGGCAGTGTACGACCATGTCAAATGCCTTAGTGATGTCTATAAATAATCCTGATACAGCTTCTTTATTATTCAAGCCAACATATACAGAATTTAAGAAGTGAAGTAAAGCGTCTTCTGTACTAAGACCAACTCGAAAACCAAATTGTGAGGGGCTGAAGAAATTAATTTTATCTAAGAAAGATAAAACCCTATTCTTGATGCATTTCTCAAATATTTTTGCAAAAACTGAGAGCATAGAGATTGGTCTATAGTTTTCGACCTTTGTTTTGTCATTTTTTTTATATAGGGGAATAATTACAGCGCGCTTTAATGCTTTAGGAAAAATACCTGTTTCAATGCTTAAGTTAAAGATGTAGGCTAATACATCCACTAAAAGAGGTGATATCTCTTTTATAAGTTTGTTTGTAATTTCGTCAATCCCGCTAGAATTTTTGTTGTCAAGAGAGTTGATCATTTTATATAACTCAGAGGAAGTGATTGGAAGAAACACAAAGCTGTTCGAATTCAAATCGCAGCCTTTCAGAATTTTCTTCTCTGAACATGATAAATTATCGGGTGATAGAGTATTCTGAATAGCTTGTGCAATATTACCATAGTAATTTATAAAACAATTCGCAATTTCTTTATCACTTGTGAAAACTCTGTTATCCTGAGTTATAATTTCTTCGATAGGTGTAGAATTGCTGTCTTTATTTAAAATTTCATTGACTATTTGCCACTCTTTTTTTGGATTCCTCTTAAATCTGTCAAATTTATTTAAGTAGTACTCCTCTCTAACACTTTTTATATTTTTTTTTAACTTTTTAGAGAGATCCTTTGAGTAGTTTTTTAATTTGTTGTTATGTGGATGTTTTCTTGACTTTAAAGAATAAAAATTAGCTTTATGGATACAACGAACGAGCGAATTTGTAATCCAAGGTTTGATTTTGTTAGTTTTCCGCTTATTTGGAATTATAGCACTGCAGGCATTAATATGTTGTTTTAAAGTTGACAGAAATAAATCAAATGCAATTTCTGGATCATTTTCTTTATAAATATTTACCCAAAACTCATACAGTAGTAAATTTCTAAGTTTTGCAAAATCAGTAAACACAGCATCCTTGTTGAGTAAACTAGGTTTACAACTTGTTTTTTTTTTTGAGTGAGAATTATGACTGAATTTTATTTCACCAAAGATAAGATCGTGGTCTGTAATATTTATGCGTGCTACCGACGTAGAGACTAAATACCTGAAATTGAGATTAAGTCTAAAAAAGATATGATCCAGACATGCATCAAAGCGAGTTGGTTCATTGATCACTGATGACAAACCAAACGAGGCCATAGCAAAAGTGTATTTCTCCAAATCAGAGCATTGTTTTAGAAGGTTTAAATTCATATCACCTAACAGAAACATGTTTTTAGATTTGATTTTTCTAAGTATTGAATTTAACTCACTAAGAAAATTATCCATATTTACAAGGTTTTGCAACCGGTAAGCAAGTAGAAAAGTAAACAAGTCACCACAAATTGTTATATCCACTCTCAATAAATCACCTCCCTTCGCCTCGATTTTAGAACAACTACATTTTAATGAATCCTTAACAAAAACCAATACTCCACCTGATCTATATGACTCATTACAGTTACTGTAAGATTTGTATCCCTTAATAGAATAATTTGAAGATTCATTGCTATATATCCATGTCTCAGTTAAAAAGATTAGATCTGGAAGATTGTTTAAAGTGTGTAATTGAACTATGAAATTGTTGAAATTTTGTCTCAAACTCCGAATGTTTTGTAGGCAGAAAACAAGTTTGTTATCATACTGATGAGAATTATGTTGTGATTTTACTGAATTGCTAAAAGAGGAAGTATAGTAATTTAAGTTAGATGAGTCCTGACTCATTATTTAATATTTATAACTAAAAACTTTTTTTAAATAAAATAAGTAAAATAAAAAAAAATATTTACAGACGAGCAAGGTCATCTAGACTTCTTATAATATGTAAGACACTTTTATCCTCTTTTCGCATCATAATAACAGCATTACGGATCTGTAGGATACTTTATATTAAAATATAAATCACTTACCTTTTATGCCGTCCTTTTCGATAGATGTTGTACAGGATTTATGTTGACAGAATTTAGTTCATTGAACTGTCATCTATGAGTGTTTATCAAGATTGAAATTGATAATAGATGGCGGTTCAATCAGAATAAAGAATTGCTCAGTTTCATTTCGTAATTGAAATAATAGATGGAGAGGATGGGAAATATAATTTTACTTTGTGAATTATTTTGTCATTGCTAATCATTATCCAAGTGAGCGAGATTGGTGGAACATCGAGGTAAATTATTTCTTGGTGTGCAGTAGAACAAGGGTGTGCAGTAGAACAAGGTAAATGTAAATTGCTTATTTGTGTATGTTGTAATTTGATGTAATTATTATTATTTATTTATTGATATTTTATATTATTATTATTGCTAATTTATTTTATTATTAATAATTCACTAGTTCCAATTATTCGTACCAATAATAAAGAATTTTCAAAAAGAATTTGTGAAGAAGTTATTGGATCTTAAAGAAGAGATTAGTTGGTTTATAACGATAAACGAACGAAGTCACGCCAGCTCAACTTCAGTGGTGACCCCGACGTGATCCACAAATTCTAAGAATAAAATTATATGGAACTTGGAGCTACACACACCATTATTTCAAGGTAAATTACTTTATATATTAAAAAGTGAGAAACTCTGTACCATTGCAAAAGACGCGTTGTGAAAAGAGCGGTGAAATAATATAAAAAAAACGTAATTGGCGTCACCATCAAATTTGCGCCAAAAAAGAAAACAAGGAGTGGCTGATTTCAATGACGCTGAAAAATACGATGTCTTCAATCGATCCAGATATATTTTTTTAAATTAAAATTTCAATTGATTAATTGAATAAATATTTCAAAATTAATTTAAGAAAAACTAAAATATTAATTTTTTTTCTAAATAATATTAAATTTTTTTTAATTATATAAACGTATAATCTTAATTTAATTTGCGTGCCTATGTTCTACCGTCTTGTTCTACATTTAGTTTATATTATATTTTGTGCAACAATATTTGATTTCATCTCAATCGTACGTTCCATCGATCTCGTTCTGTGTGTATTTTTGTTTTTTTTAAGAGAAGTAAGTTCGCTTTTGGAATTGGTTTTAAATTTTATTCCATTTTTGTAATTTTAAATTATTTTTGTGAGACTCAGTGTTTTTTTTTGTCAATATAATTCTTGTGATTTTTTTAATAGAAATTTAGTGTTAGTGTGAGATTAAAATGTCTTTAACACAAAACGCAGCGAGTAACCCCGCAGCGAGTAAAGCCCCCGATAGCGACAAAATAAGGATAGCGACAAATGAGGATCAATCGGTAAATGCGGTAACCGTTAAACTTCCGCCATTTTGGACGTCGTGTCCTTCCGCGTGGTTCATACAAGCTGAATCACAGTTCAGTTTACGAAATATTATTAAAGATCGTACACGGTTCGATTATGTGATAGCTGCTTTACCCCAAGACGTTATAATATCTGTTCTCGATATTATTCAACGTCCGCCGTGCACGAACATGTATGAGACTCTCAAGCAAACTTTAACAGAGAGGCATTCTTTGAGTGAGGAAAGACGTATGGAGAAACTTTTATCAAATACCGAGATGGGAAATCGCAAACCATCCGACTTTTATCGATCACTTGAAATGTTGGCCGGTCTATCAAGTGAACTCTCGCGTGAGTTTTTAATGAAGCTTTGGATGCGACGCCTTCCAAATAATATAAATGTAGCTTTGGTTGCGACAGGAAAAACATCAATAACTGAATTAATTGGGATTGCTGATAAAATCTGGGAAACATCTTACCCTTTGCAGATATCCGAAGTAAAAAATTACACACCTATCCCAACTACTAGCGCAGTAACCAACAACGCCATAACCGAACTTTGTACAGCCTTAACGAACATGACCCACCGATTTTCCGCAATGGAAAAGGAAATCAGTGAGTTGAGAGCACTAACACCACGCAGTCGTTCGCACTCACGTTCTTTCAACACAAACTCACGTTCTAGAAGTCGTGGGCGCAGCCAGTCTAAAGGAGATGCAAAGCCGTATTGCTGGTATCACTATAAGTTCGGCGAAAACGCTAAACACTGTCGGGAGCCGTGTCAATATAAAACCAACAACCACAGTCCAAAAAACCTGTAGAGTCTACTGATCCAGCGGCAGTCAGTGGAATTAGTAGTACTCGCCGTTTATTTGTTTTCGATAGTAATAATAAATTAAATTTTTTGATTGATACCGGTGCTGATATTTCTGTCGTACCAAACTCGCATTATCATCACATGACTCAAGATAAGGACCAAGTTCTTTCCGCAGCTAATGGTTCGGAAATAAAAACATTTGGCACTAAACTTTTAAATGTTAATTTGGGACTTCGTCGTAATTTTACACACGTATTTACCGTAGCAGCTGTCTCACGTCCTATCATTGGAGCAGATTTCTTGACGAAATTTGGTCTGATGGTGGACCTTGGAAAGAGACAGTTACTTGATCGTGAAACATCAATATCAGTGAACGCCGTATTTCTTCGTACTAATGTTCCCACTGTTAAAATTAGTGTAGTAGAAAAAAATGAATTTAGCGAAATTTTAAACGATTTTCCAACATTGACGCAAAATCCGAGTTATGACACGCCAGTTTTACACAACGTAGTTCACTACATTACAACAAATGGTAGATTACCATTTGCAAGGCCACGTCGTCTCGATTCCAAAAAGCATACAGTAGCGAAACAAACGTTTGATAATATGGTTAGTCTTGGTATATGTAGGTCGTCATCTTCGCAAGCGTCGTCTCCTCTGCATATGGTTGCCAAGAAAAATGAAAATGACTGGAGGCCGTGTGGGGACTATCGTCGGTTGAATGCGATAACTTTGCCCGATAGATATCCAATACCTCACATCCAGAACTTTTCGTGCCATCTCCAGGGATGCACTGTATTTTCGAAGATAGATTTAGTGCGAGCTTATCATCAAATACCCATTGCAGAGGAAGACATTCACAAGACAGCAATAACCACACCATTTGGTTTGTATGAGTTTGTGCGTATGCCTTTTGGATTGAGAAACGCCGCTCAATCTTTTCAAAGATTTATGCATCAAGTTTTCAACGGGTTAGATTTCGTATTTATCTACATTGACGATTTGTTAATCTTTAGTAAAACTGCAGATGAACATAAGAACCATCTGCGATTAATATTCGAACGTCTCGCAGAATTCGGATTAACAATTAATGCTAACAAAAGTCAATTTGGTACATCGAAACTTGATTTTTTGAGCCACGAAGTCTCTGCAGCTGGAATTCTACCATCAAGAGATAAAGTACAAGTTATTGAACAGTTTCCAACACCCACTAGCATTCGGCAGACACAAAGGTTTCTTGGTATGGTTAATTATTACCACAGATTCGCGCCTCACCTTGCAGATTATTTATCGGTCATATATGAACATTTAGCTTCTCTACGAAAGAAAGGAAAAACAAAGGAATATTCTTGGCCGACATCATGCCAAGAAATGTTTGTGAAAGCTAAGGAATGTCTAGCAAATGCTACAATGCTCGCACACTCAGCTGAAAACGCTGAGCTGAGTATAACTGCTGATGCATCTAATGTTGCTGTTGGAGCTGTTTTACAACAACGACGACCTGATGGAAATTGGGAACCGCTCAGTTTCTTTTCTAAGAAACTTTCAAAAACAGAGGTTAAATATGCTACATTCCATCGCGAATTACTTGCGATTTTCTTAGCCATTAAACATTTTAGACACTGTGTTGAAGGAAGAATGTTCACCATCTATACTGATCATAAACCTCTTATAAATGCCATTGATTCGAAGACAGAGAGAAGTCCGCGTCAATCACGACAATTAGATTATATCGCGCAATTTAGTACCGATATAAGACATATCAAAGGTGTTGACAACGTCGTGGCTGATACGTTATCTCGAATGGATAACGACGAAACAGCAGCCATTGATAAAAGAGATTTTACCATCGATCAGTTAGCGGATCTTCAGTCTACCGATGAAGAATTAAAGGTTCTGCTCTCTAAAAAGGACACAAGTTTTCAACTTATGTTTATAGATATACCTGCAACTGACATTAAGTTATACTGCGAAGTAAAAACTGGTAAAAGTCGACCATTTGTACCACTTGCCTTGAGAAAAAAAGTTTTCCATTCTTTGCATAGTCTCTCACATCCTGGGATAAGGAGTACACGGAAACTGATATCTAATAAATATTTTTGGCCAAGTATGAACAAAGACGTGAATCTTTGGTCTAAAGAATGCTTGCCGTGTCAAAAGTCAAAAGTTCATCGTCACACAAGATCGGAGTATGGAAAATTTGAAGTTCCAAATCAGCGATTCGAACATGTCCACATAGACCTCGTCGGACCTCTTCCACCATCTGAAGGTTTTATGTACTTATTGACAGTAGTAGATCGGTATACACGATGGCCAGAAGCATATCCGTTGAAGGATATCACGACTAATACAATAGCAAGGATTTTTGTTTCGGAGTATGTTTCTAGATTTGGAATACCTAAACAAATCACAACCGACCGTGGGCCTCAATTTGAGTCGAAATTTTTCTTCGAATTGACACAATTGCTAGGAGCTACAAGACTACGTACTTCATCCTATAATCCGAAGGCTAACGGAATGGTTGAAAGGTTTCATAGAACATTGAAAGCAGCTTTACGTACAAAGAATAACATTCAATGGACAGCCGAACTTCCGATTATTATGTTAGGTATCCGAGTAGCAATAAAGGAAGATTTGAAGTGTTCTCCCTCAGATTTGGTGTATGGACAAGCGTTGTGCGTTCCGGGTGAATTTTTTACAGATTCCAGAGAAACAGAAATGCCACAACATGAATTCGTTGAAAAGCTTCGTAATTTTTTCAATAAGCTCCGTCCTCAAGAAACTCGAAATGAAAGTCGACCCAACGTATTCATACCAGCTTCTTTAGAAGATTGCGAATACATATTTATTCGTGTCGATAAAGTGAAATCCGGTTTAACACCTCCATATGAAGGACCTTATAAAGTCATACGAAGACTCCGAAAACAGTTTATTGTAGATGTCAGAGGGAAAGCAGAAACCATATCAATCGATCGAATAAAACCTGCATTTCTATCAACAGATGCGATTAACACTAAGGCACAGCACGAAAGAATCAGAAAAAAAGTTGTACGTTTCGCGATATAAGATTTTTTTAATGGTTTTAAAAACAAACAAAACTTTTTTGGTTCTCATACTTTTAGTCATATCAAAATTAATTTTTTCCCGTGAATCATTACGACAATGCAAATGATGAACATTGATTGAAATAAAACAAATTACACAGAGAATTTATTAATTCATTTATTTATATTTTTTTTTTGTCACAACACAGCACAAACAAATAAGACAAAACAAATTTAGTTATCACAAACAAGTAACAAACACGTAAAAATTATCTTTAACAATCAATATTTTGTTTTCATTTTTGATTAAAATTTTTGCTGGATATATAGATAAAAGACTTTACGATGGGGGATTTACTAAAAAGGGGGTCCTGTAGGATACTTTATATTAAAATATAAATCACTTACCTTTTATGCCGTCCTTTTCGATAGATGTTGTACAGGATTTATGTTGACAGAATTTAGTTCATTGAACTGTCATCTATGAGTGTTTATCAAGATTGAAATTGATAATAGATGGCGGTTCAATCAGAATAAAGAATTGCTCAGTTTCATTTCGTAATTGAAATAATAGATGGAGAGGATGGGAAATATAATTTTACTTTGTGAATTATTTTGTCATTGCTAATCATTATCCAAGTGAGCGAGATTGGTGGAACATCGAGGTAAATTATTTCTTGGTGTGCAGTAGAACAAGGATGTGCAGTAGAACAAGGTAAATGTAAATTGCTTATTTGTGTATGTTGTAATTTGATGTAATTATTATTATTTATTTATTGATATTTTATATTATTATTATTGCTAATTTATTTTATTATTAATAATTCACTAGTTCCAATTATTCGTACCAATAATAAAGAATTTTCAAAAAGAATTTGTGAAGAAGTTATTGGATCTTAAAGAAGAGATTAGTTGGTTTATAACGATAAACGAACGAAGTCGCGCCAGCTCAACTTCAGATCCACAAATATTTAAAATGTTTATTTAGTTTAATAGTTTTGGCTGCCTGTAGAAGTTTCCGTTGATTGAATGTTAAGCTGTCATTAAAATAAATTAATGCATCTTCAGTAGCTGAATCACAAAAAGTCTTTGCCTTGACTTTTATTTTGGATGAATACTTGGTTCTCATGATGTTGTCCTTCACTCGACGAGAAACAAATTTCACAAAAATAACATCATTTGTTTGCACTTTGTTTAACTTTGCTGTTCTTGAGGCTTTACGAAAGCAGTAATCAAGATCATTAGGTGAAACTTTCAATCCAATTCCACGATTAATCACATCAACAACCGTCTCTATTAAATTTTCGTTGGCAGTGGCTGGTAAACCAGAGATTTCTAAACAATTTTGACGAGATATCTTTTCTTGTTCTTCCAATCTGATATCCTGATTGCTGATTAGGCTTCTCAACTGTTTATTTTCATCTTCCAATATTTGAATACGCTTAATCGAATTTTCTAAGATTTGAAGTCTGTCTAATATAGACGCAAAATGTTTTTCATTAGAAGCCTTCATATCCTTTATCTCTTGAAAAATTAAACTTAAATCAGGTGGTGATGTGTTATTTATTTGACTAGTTGAAAGTATTGATGAAACTTGATTTGTGTTGTTACTGTGAAATGATGACGTAGAAGGTGATTGACTTTTAGAAGCGACATGTAAATGATTGCCTACATTTGATTTCTCAACTTTATTTGATTTTAAACACTGTTCGCATTTCCAGGTTAACTTAAGTTTTGCAATATGATCGGTATCATCCGGTTTTAACTTTAAACAAGTGGCATGATAAACGGATTTGCATACAACACAACACAAGTTTAACGTATTTGAATTTCTGTCTACTTTATTCATGCAAATCGAGCAATTAGTCATTATGAATTTATTTTGTTTTTAATTTTAGTTTGATAACAAATTTACTCAATTAAATACTTTAAGGAATGATTTATAGATAAATTTTCAGATTATGTTAGATTTTTTCACTTGTTGCACAAGATGGATGAATTCATTTTTGTTTAAAACAGTGACATTCCAATAACAATTGAACAGTTAGACCTTATCAAGGTGAACTTGTTTTTGTTCTTAATTTAATGAATCAAAATCTGAATCACAAACAGTTTGAAAAATCAAACTCACTTTAATAACTTTTAGATTTAGTTAATAATAAATAAAATTTATAATAAAATTTTAAATATTTTTTGAAGAATAATTTAATTTTATATATTTTTTTATTTTTTATTATATTCAACACTATATGTAATTTCATTTATAATAATTATTTTTTTGTGTATTCAAAGTCGTGTGTTCCCCGCAACACACAACGATCGAATGTCCAAATACGTCGGATACGTCGGAAGGACCTTGCACATCTTTGCGGTTTATGATCCCGAGTACCCTAGTTGGGTGGAAATTCTTGACTGCTGCGAGAGGGTTGGATTATGATTATGTATTGAAGTTTAATTGGGTAAAAATTGTTTGTGTATTATTTTGAACACTGTTAATACTGGTACTTTCTTCCATAATCTATTGAAGTTTTTATGCTATTGAAATTGTGTTCTGGTTAAGGAATACTGTTGTTTAATTGTTTAATTGCATAGAAAAGTGTTCTTAAAAAGATTTTTAATATATCCTGTTTACCCATCAACTCTAATTTTTAGGTTAGAAAACTGTAAATCTTTGAGGTTATAGTTGAAAAGTTTATCTAAAAGCTAGTATGAGTTTAAACAACATAAACTCAAAAATAAGGAAGGCATGGCCGTTTGCGTTTGTTTTCGTTCTAACAGCCCTGGTGTCTCAGACTTGAACTATTTTTTTTTATTTTGGAAAGATTTATGTTCTAGTTAACGTGTGCATAAATTTTTGAAAATGAGATTGGCCAGTTTCACTAAATTTTTAAAACAGCTGATTTTTCTGGAACCTGGAACGCTAAGGTTGGCATTTGGAAAAAAATGATAGAAATATGTTTATATATTCAATATTGATAAATTTTATTAAAATATTATGATTCAAACGGAAGTTATAACGGCCTAGATTATTTAACTTTTTTGGCTCTAGCCACTTAACCTGTACTCGGATAAGGCCAGTTCGCGAATTTGTTCAAGAAATTTTTTGCAGCAACGTAAACAGAAAAAAATTTTGTTGTAGGTCAAGAAATGCGATCGTGAGAGTGCCGGTAAATTCCGTTATAGCTCATATCGTTATATATATATATATATATATATATATATATATATATATATATATATATATATATATATATATATATAATTGTAATGGGTACCCATTACAATTATATTTAAATAATAAATATAAGCCTACAAAATAATAAAATATATATATATATATATATATATATATATATATATATATATATATATATATATATATATATATATATATATATAAATATATATATATATATGTATATATATATATATATATATATATATATATATATATATATATATATATATATATATATATATATATATATATATATATATATATATATATATATATATATATATATATATATATATATAAATTTATTTTTTTCGTTTCCGCTTATCATTCATATAGTCGTTTGGAACCAAAATTTTTCCCGAAATTCCGAGATGAAGCTCATAGCATTAGGTAGATTTTTATATGCAATCTACCTAAAAAATAAATGTCAAACTTACCATGTTTGAGTATAATCTTGAACACATTTCCTTTCTCAAGTTCTTTAGGCGTTGTTATATTTTGTTGTCGAACGCAAATTCGTTTATTTTTTTTTCAGAAAAAAAAATATTGCGACGCTGATGCATAGGCTGACTTCACCACAGCTCTGGAAACATAGTGTTCTGGATATATAATGAGCTAATATCCATAAAATACTTTAATTAAAAGCTAACCAATATTATGGACTTCGTAGTTCTAATAATAAAAATATTAAAGCAGGCAGTAGTATCCCAACAAACATAAATTCTGTTGTACGAGAAAAAGTAAAAAAAATTTTATCGGAAGTGACAAAGCAGAAGTTAGGATGCAGAACTGTTGTAAACCGTACTTAATGTGTATGTACCAAATTTCATCCAACTCGATTATCAGGTACAGAAGTTATTGAGCTTCCAAAATAACAGGTGCTTGGAGGACCCCCTACCACTTTGTTCACTATCGCTAAAAAAACTAATCAGTTTCTTGCCATACATATTTGCATCTTTTTGCAAAGTGTAATCAAAATTACTTAACGAACGAATGTTGTATGCAACAAACATTGAAACAATAAACAGGTGTTCATGAGGACCCCACCACTTATCCCAATATTGTCCAAAAACCAGTCAATTCTTTGTCAATAAAGTCTTTATCTTTTTTCAAAGTGCCATTAAAATTGATTAATGAATGAAATCTGTATGCTCCCAACAAACTTTAAAAACCAAGTGTGAAAAGTCAGCAGTTGTATGGTAGATCGCCCGCCACTTTGATCAATGTGTCCCAAAAGATGATAATTATCTTCTTACACTAATTGAAACCTTTCCATAAGTTTCATCATAATCACTTCATTATTGTAGGCTGTAGTGTGCATAAAGATACTGAAAAAACTGCCAACAATTAAAAAAAAAATTTTTTACCGGAAGTGAAAAACCGGAAGTTGGGATGCAGAACTATTTTAAACCGTACTACATACTCATGTACTAAGTTTCATCCAATTCGCTTCTCAGGTACAGAAGCTATAGATCTTTCAAAAAAAACAGGTGCTCCAGGGACCCCCCACCACTTTGTTCACTATCGCTCAAAAACTAATCAGTTCTTTGCCATACATGTTTGCGTCTTTTTCCAAAGTGTCATCAAAATTCGTTCACGAACGAATGCTGTGTGCTCCCAACAAAAATTGAAAAAAGTGTGACACATTAAACAGGTGTTCGGGAGGACCCCCACCACTTATTCCAATATTATCCAAAAACTAATCAGTTCTTTGTTACTTAAGTTTCCATCTTTTTCTAAAGTGTCATTAAAATAAATTAATGAACGAAGTCTGTATGCTCCCAACAAACTTAAAAAACAAAGTGTGAAAAGTCAGCATTTGTATGGTAGACCCCCGACCACTTTGATCAATGTGTCCCAAAACATGATAATTATCTTTTCACACTAATTGGAACCCTATTCCATAAGTTTCATCATAATCACTTCATTATTGTAGGCTGTAGTGTGCATAAAGACACTGACAAAACTTCAAAAAAGTACAAAAAAAATTTTTTTACCGGAAGTGAAAAACCGGAAGTTGGGATGCAGAACTATTTTAAACCGTACTACATACTCATGTACCAAGTTTCATCCAATTCGCTTATCAGGTACAGAAGTTATAGAGCTTTAAAAAAAACAGGTGCTCCAGGGACCCCCCACCACTTTGTTCACTATCGCTCAAAAACTAATCAGTTCTTTGTCATACATGTTTGCGTCTTTTTTCAAAGTGTCATCAAAATTCGTTCACGAACGAATGCTGTGTGCTCCCAACAAACATTGAAAAAAGTGTGACACATTAAACAGGTGTTCGGGAGGACCCCCACCACTTATTCCAATATTATCTAAAAACTAATCAGTTCTTTGTTACTTAAGTCTCCATCTTTTTCGAAAGTGTCATTAAAATAAATTAATGAATGAAGTCTGTATGCTCCCAACAAACTTAAAAAACAAAGTGTGAAAAGTCAGCATTTGTATGGTAGACCCCCGACCACTTTGATCAATGTGTCCCAAAACATGATAATTATCTTTTCACACTAATTGGAACCCTATTCCATAAGTTTCATCATAATCACTTCATTATTGTAGGCTGTAGTGTGCATAAAGACACTGAAAAAACTTCAAAAAAGTACAAAAAAAATTTTTTTACCGGAAGTGAAAAACCGGAAGTTGGGATGCAGAACTATTGTGAACCGTACTACATACTCATGTACCAAGTTTCATCCAATTTGCTTATCAGATACAGAAGTTATAGAGCTTTCAAAAAAACAGGTGCTCCACGGACCCCCCACCACTTTGTTCACTATCGCTCAAAAACTAATCAGTTCTTTGTCATACATGTTTGCGTCTTTTTCCAAAGTGTCATCAAAATTCATTCACGAATGAATGTTTTATGCTCCCAACAAACATAAAAACTTTGTGGAAAAAACCACCTGTTGTATGGTGGACCCCCCAACCCTTTATCCAATGTGCTCCAAAAGCTGATATTTTCTCATGTTATTTAAAAGCTTTTCGCAACGTTTCATGAAAATCGATCGGTAATTGTAGGCTACAGTAGGGATAAACACCTGAAAAAAAAACTTTTTAACCGGAAGTGACAAACCGGAAGTTGGTATGCAGAAATATTGGAAACAGTACTAAAACCTTATATACTAAGTTTCAATAAGATCATAGCCCGGGATCAGAAGTTATTCAAGATTTAAACTTAGAGGTGTTCGGGAGACCCCCCGCCATTTTGTCCAAATTTAAAATGAATCCAGATCTTCCATTTTCAAGTGAACCTGTATCATTTGCCAAAGTTTCATCAAGATCCTATGCAGAAAACTCACCCACCCACAACAACGACAACAAAACTTATTTCAACAACACTGGATAAATTTACCAAAATCAGTTAACAGTCAAAATCTAAAGTTCGGTGGTAGTCTTTTTGTGTGGTCTTTTTTCTTCGTTCTATTGACCATAATTGTGATATTTCTTTGGCGATCATAACAACAACGCAACATTTTTCGTAGTCACACAAGTTTTCAAAAATGGCCTGTTTAATTTGGTGCAACGACTTCCTTATTTACTTAATTATTCAACAATTGCCTGTTTATTTTGTACAAAAATTTTCGTAGTTACAATAATTTTCAACAATCACCTTTTTAAAGGCAACAACTTATTTATTTATATAAATTCATTCAACAATCACTTAGTTTTAAGGCAATAGTTCCTTTATTTACATAATTTATTCAACAATCACTTGGTTTTGGTGCAACAATTCATTTATTTCTATAATTTAACTAAACAAATTGAAAAAGATGGGAAAATACTAAATTTGGATTTCTCACAACGAACCTAGATGGTCCAGTCTATAAGTGAATGGTCTATAATCCCAAACTGGAATTAAGTGGAGAAAAACATTTTATTTACTATTTATTTTACACAAATTAAGTCAATTAAGTATGTAAAATCCTTCGAATAGCTCTATATCTATGATTTAATAAAGATTTGTGGAATTCCCAAAACCTTTATTTGTCTAATAAGGTTTTGTGTTTTGTTGGGACACATATATTATAATTCCTACTAAAAGACGGATTTTATTAAAAAATAGAAATAAACGACAAACAAACATCAAATTTGCCGAGACAAGACCTTTGAACTACAGAACTGTCCCCAGAAAAACAGGACGGTCGATTACCTTAGTTATGCACTATGCTCTTTTTAGAACATTTTACAAACATAAAAATACTTGTTTTACTTTATTTAAATGGAATTAGAATTCACTAGACTAGAATTTGAATAAATACTCTAAATATACTTTTGACGTTATTCATTAAAAAAACTCCTCATTTTATGTTTCTCTAAATCAATTCAAAAGTCTACTTCAATTTTGGTGTATTAAATTATAATTCTAGAACCTAATAAGGGTAATCAACATAAAAACTGGTTTAATGTTCAAACAATGCAAATATATTGATACAGATAAACCAATAATTGAAAATGTACAAATATTTGCAGAAAATTCTTGTATGAGAAATGTTTTATGTTTTCACATAAGTTAAAGTTTTTGTTTACCTCCACTTTATAGCATTAACATCAACTATTGTGGTACTTTAACCTCATTCAAGAAATTTTAACAATACAATGTATTTTAAAAGCTCTAAGTGGAATCTTGTGCATTTTGTGTCATTGAATTTAATAAAAAACAAATGATTTAGGTGAACTCTAGTAACCTATGTATTTTATTCTTATTCGAAACTAATCACCTTAAATCACAAAACAATGTCGGCTTGCTAATTCATAGGACAGATTAAGGCTCTAAAATTCAATTTACATATCTACTGCTATTTTGTTAGCAGCCTACTTGCATTTTAAACAACAAACAACATTCCACACTCAATGCTCCTAACTTTAAATTAAGTAACACTAACTTTTTTTGTTCTACAACAAAATCAAAACTAAAAAAACATTTCTAGTTTTTTAACTTTACTTACAAAAGGCACTTTTGGCATTAATTGTATTATTGATTTACCCTGTTTTTTTTGTTAAAAAAGAAGGAAATAAAAATAATTTTTGTTTTAAAAAGAAAAACTTTTTTCCTAAATTTTATGTTACATAAAACACAAATTCAATAAAACGTGAATTAAATAGTGAAAAATGAAAACAAAATATGTTACAGGTAGTATAAAATTAGCGAATGAAATTTATTGACTTTTATGAAAGTTTGGAACTAATAATTTGATCGAATCGAATAAAAAACTTTGAGTAAATTTTAATTACGGAAACTCTAAAAACTTAGTATCTGAACAGTTTTTTCGTCTATACGTTTTCCCTCCAACTGCAACATTAATATTTTAAACACACGACAACCACATAGCCAAACACAATTCTAATAAATTTTAAAAACACGACCATTAAATAATAGAAACCAACCCTAAAAACATTAATTCATGACTTATGCTGTTTTTTCTTAACGCCTGAGCTTGTTTAATACGAATGATTTAACTTTAAACTTCCTATCCCGGAAAATAAGAATTATGATCGATTAAGAAAAGAAAACTAAGGAAAATGATAAGGGACGTAAGCAGATTCCTTATAGTCTAACAAATCAGAATTTCAATTTTGCTCTGATTAATGTCTACTTTTATTTACTGTTTTTCGTCCTACGAATTAATGGATTATGTGTAATAAGTTTTATGGCAGGTAAAAAGTTGACAATACCCTTTTCGTTAGGTAGATAAAGATTTGATAATAGCATCTATAACTTCAAAAGTAGATTATACACCAAGCCAGAGAAAATAACCCCTTCTCACCCGAGGTGTATAATATTCTATTTTTTGCACGATTATAATATAATTATGATATTAAAAACATAAATTATAATTTTTAATGTTCATCCTAGTAGGCGTTTTTTTACACATTTGTTGAATTTATCGTAAAAATTTCTGTTTGCATGTAAATATCATTGTTTGTTATTTTCTAGGGAGTAAAAGATACAATCCGTTCCCGTAAATGATTGAGCGGAATTGAACTTGATAGTTGATATACAACTCGCACAAAATAGCTAAATATGTATTAAGGGCGTAAAGTAGATCATTTTTGCTTGAGAGTGAAATTGTTGCTTGAGGCGTTAGCCGAAGACAACAACCAGTCAAAAGCGAAAAAGATACTTTATGTCGGAATTGCATACAAGATTTTTTGTACGACTTAGATTCTGCGTTATTATACGTATATTTACACAAAATAGTAAAATATTTGTTGAGAAAATTGTTTAATCCAAGTAGTTTTGCTTTTCATATTTATTTTTCTAAATTTCTTTAGCAATCAATTTTTTTTTAAATTTCTTTATTAATTTATTTAAAACATTTTGTTTTTCAGTTGTATTTGATCTATCGTATTGCCAAGTACACATATGTTTAGTAAAATATATAAATTGAGAAAATCATTAAATTCACGTAATTTTTTGTTTGTTATTTTTCTAAATGTCGTTAGCAACCAATTTGCTTAATTGTATGTTAAATTACTAGCAAACCAAAAAAGACTTAAAGATGATTTTCTGAAAATAAAAGTTCGCAGTTTTGTAAATATATGTCGTTTTTTTGGAAATAGGCAGGCATAATGTATTTTTTATTCGCCTATATATTAAAGTGGTACTGTGATTTTCGGCCGTAAAGTTTCACCGTTTAAGTAAAAAACGTTTGTATTTGTTTAAATTCTATAAAAAATAGAAATTTTTATCAAAGCAACCATTAAATTCAAAATTTTATAATCCAATTAAAATTATTGTTATTATTTGTTGTCATAGTTATACAATAATTTTGAATAAATAACAAACATTTTGTCAAAGGTTACTTGTTCAACATATTTTTATTTCAAAATTTATGCAAATTTATAATTTTGATTTAGAGTAAACAATTTTTTTAAAAATATTTTGCTTGTGGCGAATAAAAAATAGTATATGACGCACGGACGTAAGCTATTTTGGACTTAATATGAGTAAAACCAAACTCCATATACGTCCAAAATCTTTAGCTTTACGTCCTTGCATCATAATGTACTATTATTTGCATACATATATTTAGACAATTTTCTAATTCGAAAATAGGCATAGAGTATATTTTGTTCTTTTGAGTTCGTTTGATGTTTTCAAAAATATTTACGCTCTAGGCCGTAAAATAGTAATTTAGGCATTGTTATTTTAATTTTAGGCATTGTGATTTCAATATGAAAAAAAGACCTGCTTTACGCACAATTTTTTAACCGAAAAAATTCATTTTACGGTTTACTCGTACAAAAAATAAATTTGTTTATTCCCCTGACAAACCATGACAACAATGATATTTTTCATGTAAACAGAAAAATTTACGATAAATTCAAACAAATATATATAAAAACCGCCTACTATGATGAATATTAAAATTTATGCATTTTAGTTTTTAATGTAATAATTATACTAATATTATATTCACCTCGTTGAACATGTTCGGGATAAAAACAAACTCTTCTCTCCCTTTGCGTATAATCTACAATTTTAATAGTTGTTTTTGTTTGATTTTATTTCGTTTAGCTAATCCATTTAATATACTTAATTAACAAATATTTCAATATATAGAAATTACTTCTACCTGAACCAAAGTATCAAATTCGCAAGAAAATTTTAAAAAATTTTCTCTTTTACTTTACTCTGAACCGACTTTTTGTTGATCACTGAATTGTAACAGTTGGTAAATTATATTGTCAAAACAGTGGTATACTTAGGTCTTAGAAGAATGCTGCATGTACTCGACAATATACACTTCAAAACAAATTATTGGTGTTTAAAACTAGTTAAAACCTCGATCGAACATTACTTTGAACTAACGTTGAAGGCTCTTTGAGAACGCCCTATGTAATTCTGTATAGTCTGAGAATCGACTCTAGTCTAGTGATGTGAGTACAATACCGATATATCCATTTCTTGGGGTTGATTAGCACCAATTGCATCATTTATTGTAGGAACAAGATGAAGAATCCCAAGAAACCTTTTGAAACAGTTTTTTGAAGCTCTCTATATCCCACTATATGCGGTAATACCTAACTCCTTACCTGAGCTAAGCTTATCCATGTTTTTTGTTGGTAAACATAAAGAAAGAGCAAGAATTTATATTGATCAATGTTCAAATAAGGCATGAAAAACAGCTTTTTGAGTTTCAAACAAAGTCAAAAACCGCACATAAAACTGAAACTACTATTAGCCTTTCTGAACCAACACCTGCTATAGCGAAGCAATAAAACGCGTAGCATTTTGATGAAATAAATGTTTGCACAGAAATTTTAAGATGTTACGCATGTTCCGGTTTTAACCGGAGTATATCAGCAATTAATGTTCGAGAGATATTACGCTCTGCGACTGCATTTTCACTTAGTTTTGGATCTGGCTGATAATTGTGGGGTGGGTTTCTTTTAGTCAGCAGAATATACGAGTTATGAATATACGAGTTATGTTATATACGATTGCCAGTGTAATGATATGGTAACCGTAATTGTTATTTTAACAAATTGTCTTGTGTTGCGGTTATAAAAAATTAATAAGATAAAATAGCAATACAATCAGTTTTATTAAGTCGAATTATCACTAGATGAGCTGTGCTATAAATTAAGTAATTGTAATCTCTTAAAAAACTCCGATTCATTCTTTTATTATTCTGAAGTATTGTTTATAAACTACTTTGGACGTGATATCTGAACGTTAAACAAACCAAGAAGAAAAGTAATTATCTTACTAAACTAAGAATAAATAGGAAAAATGGATTAGAAAAAAAAGTTATATATGAAATTTTTACCAACTGTTACAGTCTTAAAAGTTATTTACTAAAAAACAAATGCTTATACAACAACATGCAACATTCCACAACGAAAATTCGAAAAACTCTAAATTGTTAAAAATTGTATAAAAAAATCCTTTTAATTCTATTAGAGATACTGCCACCATTTATTCAACACATGTTGTATAACTTAGTGGATACAAAAACAATCTTTGGAAACTTTTTTTTACCAAATTAACTCAAAGTTCTATTAAATTCTGATTTCGAAATAATTTCATCGATCAATCTTTAAACAAAAACAAAGAAAAAAAACATCAAAGAAAAATAAATTTTCCAATACTTATCAATAAATTTCACAAAAAATATTTAAACATTTATATACAATTTTTTTGTTAATGTACAAAAAAACAAAATACAACAAACATTTCTTTAGAAAAAATTTAATTTATATTAAAATAAAATGGAGATAAAAAAAGAAGTAACCTAAACACAGCAAAAAAAGTATTCAAAAATTCTTCGCTTCATGAAGAACCAAAAACAAAAAATAAGAATAAATGTTACAAAAAAAGAAAAGTTTTACGAAAAAGAAAATTGTGAAAAACCAACAAAGTACTTAAGAACAACGAATTAAAATAAATGTAAACTAATTTGTGTTTAGAACTTAAAAAAAAGAAGCAATTTGGAAAAACAAAAAACACAATTCAGGGCATATATTCACCTGTTGTCTTCGTCTAATTCTTTTTCTTGCTGTTTGATATATTCGCCAGTACAATACTAATATCACAAGAAGTGGAAAATAAAAACTTGCCACTGTGGCAAATATTTGATAACCTATATCTTGTGATACTATACATTGTAAATTATTTATTCGATTATTCCAATTAGGGTCTTTCCATCCCAGTAGTGGTGCTATTGAAACTAAAAACGATAAGCCCCACACTACTAAAATCATAATACCAATTCGTCGTGCAGTACGTTGATGAACATAATCGATATTTGTTACAGCCCAGTATCTACATAATTTTATTAAAATACGATGTAAATCAAAATGGATTAAGAAAATAATTTGAAATCAGCTCACTTACCTATCTAACGCAATACAAACTAAGTGTAAAATTGAAGCGGTGCAGCATAACACATCACTTGATGTCCACATATCACAGAGTTCTGGTCCCATACGCCATTCTTGTGAAACTTCATAAACAGCACCTAATGGCATTACTAGGCATGCTACTAATAAATCAGCAACAGCCAACGATAATATTAAATAGTTGGCAACACTTTGAAGATGTCTTTCTAGGAGAATCGCTGCTATTACAAAAACGTTGCCTGAAAAATAAGAGGATATTGTTAATACAAAAAATAACGGAAAAATAAGGGAATATTGTAAAAAGGGATATTGTTAATACGTTAGTATGATATTTATATTATCTTAGGTGCTATTAACTACTAACTAGTTAACATAAACGGATAAAAGTTGTGTGAGAGGCAAATATAAAAAAATGTTTCCCAGTTGTATTTATAAAATATGGAGGGGCTGAAATCTCACAGCTCTGAGATATCAAGACTTCGGTCTGGGTTAAGGATTTTGATATAGTTTTCGGCAAAAACTTTTATAAGGACATGGTTTTTAGTTTTGGGCAGCGATGTATATCAAACATAACTCTTTGTTAAAGTACAATTATTTTTTATCTCTGTTTAAAAATTTATTACAAAACTAACACGAAACATCAATACGTTGCCGGAAAATTATAATCAAAATTCCAAAAATATTGTTAAATTAAATAAAATCAAACTTTTTTCCAAATTCCAAAAATTAGAATAAAATCAAATATTTAAACTTTTTCTAAACTCCGATAATATTCCAAAAATTTTTAAAAAATTTAAACTTCTCCAAAATTCTAAAACTATTGCAAAAATTATTACAAAATCAATAATTCAAACTTTTTAAAATAAAATCAAAAATTCCAAATTTTTCATAATTCTAAAAATATTCCAAAAATTCCTACAAAATCAAAAAATGAAACTTTTTTCAAAATTCTAAATATATATATACATATATATAAAATTCAAAAATTCTTTTTTTTTTATCAAAATTCTACAAATATTGCAAAAATTATAACAAAATCGAAAATTGAAAATTTTTTCAAAATTTTAAAAATATTTCAAAAATTAGAATGAAATCAATTATTTAATCTTTTTCTAAATTCCAATAATAATCCAAAAATTCTTAAAAATTCAAACTTTTTCCAAAATTCTAAAAATATTGCAAAAATTATTTCAAAATCAAAAATTGAAAATTTTTTCAAAATTTCAAAAATTATAATAAAATCAAAAATTAAAAATTTTTCAAAATTCTAAATATATTCCAAAAATTCTTAAAAAATCAAAAATTTAAACTTTTTCCGAAATTCTAAAAGTAGTGCAAAAGATTATTACAAAATCAAAAATACAAACTTTTTCAAAATGCCAAAAATATTTCAAAAACTATTACAAATTCAAAAATTTCCATGTCCAATTTCATTTTCAATAACATTTACTTCATAAAAACAGCTACATTTTTTTTCATAAATTGGCTAAAAATAAAATGAAATCATCTTTTGACACACTTGACATTATTTTTTTGAAAATGCCATAATTCTCTATAATAATAATAAAATGTCATGTCACACAAACTATTAATTTTGATTTTTTTCTAAAAAAAATTGGGTAAAAAGTAAATAAAAACCTTGCTTTTGACACACTTGACAACATATTTTTGATAAACTTATAATGCCATAATTCTCAATAATAATAATAAAATTTCATTTCAAACAAACAATTTTATTTTTTTCCAAAAAATTGGGTAAAACAATAAATAAAAATCTTTCTTTTGACACACTTAACAACAATTTTTTGACAAACTTATAATGCAATAATCTAGTTTTTGATCTCACATACCAATCCCGACCATCAAGATTTCTCCAAATTTAATGTTCCTACTCGTAATCACTTAAAATGAACGTTTTTTAAACCAAAAATATGAAAATTTCCTATTTGTGACACACATAATGATTTTTTTGACACACTTCCGGTACAGTTATCGAACACAGCGTCCTTTTGGACCCGTCCTTTGAGTATAGCTATTTTTAAGAAAAAGAAATTTTTGAAATCCCTGCAGCGGTTTTCCCTGCAGCGTAGGTAATGACGGCGGCCGGCCGACAGACATACATTTTTTTTTTTTGCTTTTTTAGAATCAGTAGGTCCTAAAACGTCGAGAAATGCCAAAAAAAGTGCGGGTAAGAATTTCATCTTGAGCTCATGAATGTAATACTTAGGTTATTCAGACCGAAGTAAAATTGTTGTCCGGGATTTGTACAATTAGTTCTCGACAAGTGTATGCTTCACAAGTTTCGACAAGTGTTCAAGCCGCTCTCGAGGTTTGGGTCCTAACTATATATACTAAAGTAGCAAACCAAAATGTCCGTCTGTCTGCCCCGTGTTATTAAAATACTAAAGGAAAAACGAAAAACAAAACAAATTTGCTATATAAAGCAAGTGACGCTTTCAACCCCTTATAAAATTAATATTTCGCATCGGAAATCGTTTCTCGGGGTCCCTGAACATGAATTCGAGGTCCAATTAAAAAAATGACTTCACCCAATGCGATGTGTGCTAAAATTCTAAAAAAAAATTACTACCATACGAATGACAGAACCACCTCGGACAAAAAGTATTATGGATGCAATAATTTGTGGATGACAAACTGTGCAACTTGTGGTTGCAGGAAGACTGGCTTATACTGCTAAAAAAAAAATGCAATAATTGCGAGCCACCTGAAATTACTGACATTACGGCGGTTGAATTGGTTAGTCAATTATATTTGTAAATTTTAAGCAAACCTCATTGGGCGATTGAATTTTTCCTTTGGACCTCAAATTCGAGATCAGCGACCCCAAAAATCACCGAGAGACAATTTCCGAAGCAAAATATTAGAATTTTGTATCACTCTCAATTCTTTGGGTGCTTTTGAAGGGTTCGATTTCCGATGGATACTAGTTTTCCTATATATTGTTCATAATGTATGTTACCAGACATGATCGTTTCTGGATGTATATTAAAACAAAACGGTGTACATGGTATTTCGAGTACATTATGGTAATCCTAGACCTGTTGACTGAAACATTAAAAAAATATGGGGTAAAATAGATATTATTTGGCGATCTAATCAAATGGTCAATCAAAGCACCACAGAAAATCTACATAATACAAAACTATATACTCATCAAATAACAGTTATCAATCAACTGTTATTTGATGAGTATATAGTTTTGTATGATGTAGATTCATCACTTGATTGATCAACTAACTATTATTAGCGAACAACTTTTCAAATCAAGACATTTTAGCCACATCTGGAATATGATTTGTTCTTAAAAATAAATAAATCGTTTTATTTTAGGGCACTTCAAGTATCCTAAATCAACATTCATATCTACTTTGATCCTTTTTTTGCTGATTCTCCTTAATAATAACTTTTTCAACTTCTAAATCAAAAGCATTTATTGTATGCAAACACACTCAGTTTTGATCATTTATCTACCTGCTATTTATTTTGTGGTGTTTATATTCCATAATGGAACTTTGCCATCTACCTGCTCTTACAAATAGAAAAATATGGAAATTCAAATACACACCATTATTAAAACCAAACCAAAGTTCTTTAAATTTTCACTAATAAACTTCGCTATAGAAAGATTGTCGTCATTCAATCACTTTTTTGTCATTTCTTTTCCACAATGTTTATCTTTCTTTATCTCATATGAAAACGGACACTATTAAGGGATTTATGATGGTTATTTTTTGCTACAAATCTTATTTCGCTCCTTTAAATTAAGTTATTCAGTTTTGATTTAATATGAATTGAAAAATCAGACAAGCTGATATATTTATTTTAGCGAATTTATAGCAGTTGTAGCAAATAAATAAAATTATTACGTTGGAAATAAGTTGACGCTATTTTGTTAAAAACAAAGCTTATTTCATTAAGCTTATTGTTATTAATGTAAATTTGACACAACTGAAATCCCGTTTGCGTCACTGCTTTAATGCGTCATATATTTCCTTTTGATTTCATCTACATAATCTGAAAGCTAAATTAATCACAATCACAAATCAATTCTATAAAAACATGAAAAATTAATTCTGACGTCAAAATTTTTTTTTTCTTATTCTTTAATTGACATATTTAAAAATAAATCTTCTAAATTTTTTTGGAATGTTATATTGGTGAAAAAGTCATTTAAACATAAACATTTTTCACAATTTTCTTCCCATGCCCAATTTTCATTCTCTTGCGAAAGAAAAAAAAATAATTATTTTTGATTAATGAATTTTTTTACTTCATCTTTTTCTCAACTTTCACCTTTTCAAAAGGAAAACTTATCTTTATACAATTACTAACACTAATATACGAAACCAATTAAAGTTTAACCTGTCAAAACAGGTGAAAAAAATCAGTTGAGGAATAAGATTGATTAAGAAAACTAGAAATATTATACTCAATCAAAAACATGAGATAGACATTTTGTGTTTATTTTGTTGGACTGAGTAGGGTATATACGTGGGATAGATAATTAGCTTTAGTTTATGACGTCAATCATCCTGTTTCAGAAAAGTTTGGTATCATTGGGTTTCAAATTTCAATTATAATTCCTTAAATTTACATAAACATGATAAATTTTTATCTATTAATACAATGATAAAACTATTTTACTCGTCAGGAGCTGTTACTAAGCTGGGTTTTTTTGTTTGATGTAGATATATATTAATATATATATCTGGATATATTATACAACTCTTTAGAGATGATATGATATCTTGGCATTGATACCGCTAACTTTTCTAATGGAGTGAAAGACAACTTCAAAACTATTTTCATATAACGATGAACAAATAGTCCTAAATCCCGTCAGATAAGGGCTTTTGAATATTCTCAATTCGCTTTACAGTGAAAACCGGTTTAACCAACATAATTGTGTGCATGATCAAAAATTATATGCCAAACCTAAGATTATTTTGAATTAATGTTGCCCCTTTATATCTTTTTTCTCTGATGAGTTAAAACGGTAAATTAAAAAAATATAGACCAAAGTGTAATTCAATGTTGTGCCTCAGAAACATGCGTTGGCTTAGAAGTGGTTAAAACTCCACTCCAAATCCAAAATGTCTGTGTACGGCTTCAATTTTTAATTTGCAGGAATGTAGCATTTTCAATAACCATGGAAATTAGGTTGTTTGCAGTTTTTTAGTCAAAGGGAAATCCCAGAAGTAATTTTATTATCTGCTAATTTAACACTAAAGAATTTAACCAACAAAATATGAAGGGGCTGAAATCTCACAGCTCTAAGATATCAAGACTTCGGTCTGGGTTAAGGATTTTGATAAAGTTTTCGGCAAAATACTTTTATGAGGAAACGGTTTTTAGTTTTGGGCAACAATATATATCAAACATAACTCTTTGTTAAAGTACATGTATTTTTTATCTCTGTTTAGATATGTATTACAAAACTAACACGAAACATCAATACTTGGTTGGAAAATTATAGCAGATCATAAATTAACATAATTTAGTGAAAAGATTATACAATCAGCAAACTACTCAAAAACCTCTCCATTTAGCGTTTCGAGAAAATATTTCAAAATCACAAATTCATATTTCTTTCAAAATTCCAAAAATATTGTAAAAATTGAATAAAATCAAAAATTCAAACTTTTTTCAAACAAAATTCTAAAAATATTTCAAAAATTATTACAAAATCAATGATTAAAACTTTTTGAAAAAATTCTAAAAATATTGCAAAAATTTTAACAAAATCAAAAATTATAACTTTTACCAAAATTATAAAAATTATAATAAAATCAAACATTTTAAATTATTCAAAATTCTAAAAATATTCCAAAAATTCTTACAAAATCAAAAATTGAAACTTTTTCAAAATTCCAAAAATATCTCAAAAACTATAACAAATTCAACAATTTCCATGTTCAATTATATTAACGTAAGCAATCAGCTATATTTTTTTTCCAAAAAATTATCTTAAAAAATAAATGAAATCATTTTTTTTGACACACTTGACAATAATTTTTTGACAATCTTATATTGCAATAAAATTCTCAATAATAATAATTTCATGTTCATTATACATTTCATTTCATACAAATAACTAATCTCATTTTTTCCTAGAAAAATAAATGAAAATCATTCTTTTGAGACGTCAAGTGTGTTTATTATTATATTACTATTATTTTTTTGACTAACTTATAATTCTCAATAATAATAATAAAATTTCATGTCGTACAAATAATTATTTTTATTTTTCCGAAAAATTGGGTAAAAAAATAAATAAAAATCTTTCTTTTGACACACTTGACAACGTTTTTTTGACAAACTTATAATGCAATAATCTGGTTTTTGATCTCACATACCAATCTCGACTATCCAGATTTCTCCACTTTCTTTGTTCCTACTCATTTTCACTTAAAATGAACGTTTTTTAAGCAAAAAATATGCATATTTCCTTGTTTTGACACACTTGACGATTTTTTGACACACTTCCGGTACAGTTATCGAACACATCGTCCTTTCGGCTCTTACCATTGAGTGTAATCGTATCCATTGAGTATGATCGTACCTATTTTTAAAATTCAAAATCTTTCAAATCCCTTTAGCCGTTTTCTAGATTTCGTCGGTTGTGACGGCCAGACGGCCTGCAGACAGACATACATTTTTTTTGCTTTTTTAGAATCAGTACGTCGTAAAACGCCGAGAAATGCCAAAAAAGTGGGGGTAAGAATATCACTTTTGGCTCATGAATGTTATGCTTAGGTCTTTCAAACCCAAGTAATTGTTTAATACCAATAAATTTAAAAGACTACTAGAACAATTGTTTTGTGTTTAATCTTGCAGTCAGTTTCACTAAAGATGACAAATCGAATCAAGACCCAGATGAAGTGAACATTACCATTTCCGATTTTTTTTAAGCTTCGGTAATCGTTAGTATAATAAAAAAATTAATAAGTGTTTTTTGTTTTCTTTATTTTTTCACAGGGTGCCTCAAAATTCCTAAGAAATTTAAAGACAATCAAAGATTAAAATTAAATTGTGCTTAAACGGGTTGCTCGAATTAAGTAATTTTTTCTATGATAACAAATGAAAAATCTTTTTCACTAGTGTAAAAAGAATAACAAATTGAAGTTGCAATGGTTTTTCATATAATTTTACAAAGTATTTTAAACAACGTAACCATGAAAAAATAGAATATGAATTTTGAATGCTTTGTTGTCGATTTCTTACTTTATAATTTATAGTAAATATCGATTATATATGCTATCATAGAAAAAATTGCATTTCCTACGCGGGATAAAAACGCTTCTCGTTCATAAACATGTCTCACTCGACGCTAGCGCGTCTCGTGAACAAATGTTTACTAACGAAAAAAACAATATTTTCATCTATTGTAGAAAAATATACTATTTTTTGTTTTATGTTTAGGGTTCCGTTTTTTATACGGAACATTATTGGTGAGAGTAAAACGAGTTTTTCACATTATATCGATTATCTCGTAAACTATAAATGCTATGGACTTGAAATTTGAGGTGCGTATAAAACTAATCTGTCCACATGAAATGCAGGATACAAATAAAACTTAAGTGGTTTTCGTTTGGTTTACATGGGTACGATGTGAGACCTTTGAGAAAATACATTTTTTTAAAGATTCAAGTAGGGTATCATAAGAAAGGGCTTCATTCCTTAAAAGTTTATTTTGGAGGTTTACACCTCACCTTTTTTTGTATAGTTTTGAATAATGCCGTTTTTTTTTGTTTTCTTACCTCGATTTGCTCCAAACCTAACTGATCGAAAGTTTTCAAATATGTTTGGAATGATAGTATAATTAGTAAGTTTTTAATAAAAATATATAAAAGTGTCAGATACTCATAATTAGATTTATTAAGGGGGTGGAAATGAGAAGGGGTGTAAACACTATTTAAAATGTAGTCAAGTGGGGTTATTTGAAAGAGTACCTAATTTAGAAAAGAAAGCACTTTCTTTTAGAATTTTGCGATGCACAGTTTTTGAGTTATTGTCAAAAAAGTGCGACTTTCAGACCGCCCCCTTCCCTACGTTCCGACAATGATTGACACAAAAATTTGAAAAATTCAGAGAGTTAGGTAATTTGGTAAATTTTGTATGAAAACTAAAGCGAAGTCTCAAATAATTATATTTCTGCGTGTTTAGGGGTGAGAAGGTAAAGAGGGTACAGAAAAGCTTTTTTTGACCCAAGCGAGTGGGATGTCATTTGAAAGAGCACCTAATTTAGAACTAGCTGTAATTTATTTTAGAATTTTGCGGTGTTCAGTTTTTGAGTTTTTGTCAAAAGAGTGCAAAATTCAGATCATCCCCCCATACGTTTCAACACTGATTGACAGAAAAATTTGAAAAAATTCACAGACATAGGAAATTCGGTAAATTTTGTAAGAAAACTATAGCGAAGTCTCAAATAATTATATTTCTGTATGTTTAAGGGACCAGGGTAGAGGGAGTAAAAAAAGCCATTTTTGACCCAAGCTAGAGGGGTGTCATTTGAAAGAGCACGTAATTTAAAATTCGTTGCAATTTTTTTGAGAAATTTGCGGTGCTCTATTTTTGAGTTATTGTCAAAAAAGTGCAAAATTCAGACCGTTCCCCCCATACGTTTCGACACTGATTGACAGAAAATTTGTAAAATTTCACAGACTTAGGAAGTTTGGTAAACTTTGTATGAGAACTATAGCGAACTTTCCAATTATTATATTATGTGTATTTTGGGGACCGGGGTAGAGAGGGTAAAAAAAGCCATTTTTGACCCAAGCGAGTGTGGGTGTCACGTGAAGGAGCACTTAATTTAAAAATAATTGCATTTTTTTTTTAGAATTTTTGGGTGCGCAATTTTTGAGTTATGGACAAGAAAGTGCAAAATTCAGATCGTTCTGCCCCCTACATTTCGACGATGATTGACAGAAAAATTTGAAAAAATTCACAGACATCCTCAGTAGTAAGGATTTGTTATTTACTCAATAAAATTACAGATAAGTGTTTGTTTGTGAGAGAAAGACATTTGAGGATATTATTAGCTTGAATTTTTTTTGTACTTTGTGCCATTTACTAAAAATTTGTTTACCGGGATAAACGTGGCGACACTGGGGTTAATAAAAGTACAGAAGAATTTTTTTACCAATGAATTTTTGACAGATAGTACGCAGCGAGAGACAAAAAGTAAAACAGAGATGTTTTATTTATTTTGAGATAAATTTGTTTTGAAAACAATTACGTTAGTTAAATTTCTACTCCTAGTTCGTACCATTTGTTTGTTGTGACATTTGTTTACATAGGCGTCGTGTTTTTTATTATAATTAATTTTAATTATCAAAATTTTGTTATAATATCTACAAAATCATTCATATTTTTGCTAGAGTTTGGTTTTTTTTCTATAATTGGTTGAATTACAACAATTTATTAATTTTATGCGTTTTTTTGTACATTTCAATGGGACTCCAACAGTTTTTTTAATATTTTAATCTGAGACACTAAATATTCGCACATGCGCATATGAATATGCGCACAACAACCAATTTTCGTATGCGCTGGTAAAAAAAATTCTACTATAAGGATGGTGAATCACCTCACACCTGGCAATAGGATGTGCTAATCGATGTGCAATAGGATGTGCTATAGTTTTTTAGTAAATATTTAAATGTGATTCAACATCAACAGAACAAAACGCGTGTTTGTACTTTTAGTATCTTCTAGGTAAACATCTAAATCCTTAAAAATCTGAAACCCAAAAGTACACTTTTGGGTTTCGCCAACATTAAAAACTAAATTTTTAAACATTTAAAATTAAGAACTTTAATGTGAAATAAATTAAAAATTTTCAGTGTTATACTAAATTGAGCTTAAGCACGGATAAGAAAAAAAACTAACAAATACAAGGAATTGAAAAGGGGAGAATTTAATTTTAATTATATTTAGTTATTTTAATTATTTTTTAATCACCGTTAAAATTTTGTTTATTGTTGTAACTTTTATTGAAATATTTTATATAAAAAAAAAATGGAATAAGATAAGCGATTGTTGGTAGGATGCCTTGCGTGTATCGAAGGATGATAGATGTTGTATAGATGTAGTGCTGAAGTGGTTGGAAATATTTGTTTTTTCTATATTTTATTTTTTATTTAATTGCACTCTACATTTTTGTAAGGGAAAGAACGCACTTAAATTGAACCCCCCATCGTCTGAGCTGTGCAAGAGCATTGCTAGGAGTGCAGCGTTTTTAGCTAAAATTGAAATTCACAGGCCTAATTTTAGCAATTTTCATCTTCCCGTTACAAAATGGCGGGAAGATGAAAACATTTACATTTACCTTTACATTTACCTTTTAATCAAATCTAATTTACCCTTTAAACAAATCTAAAATGAAAAAAAAAACAACAGAGGACTTTTTGAAACCATGACAGGTTATTAAAATTAAAATAAATAGAAAAAAATATGAGTTTTTTTCCAGTGTAACATTTTTAGTAAGCCTTACTTAGTACCTTTCAAACAAAAACAAACATATTAAAATCGGTAAAGCCGTTCGAGCACAATTTAACTTTAAATTTTCTATGTCTCTAAATTTCGATCTACCTTGTGTCAAAACTAGGAAGGAAACTTAAAACTAGAAAGCACTTCACATATTTTTTATTATTCTAATTATTACCGAAGTTTCAAGAAAATGGTCGGGTTCAGATCATCAGTATGTCTTGATTCGATTTTTCTTCGGTAGGTATAAACATTCATAATCCTCCATAGAAGAAAAACCGAGTTGTGAAAACTTGACCATTTTGGATTTTCATGAAACTTAGCCAATAAGTGGTATGAACAAAATAAAAAATACCACTTATATTACAATTTTTTTAAAAGTGCATAGTTTTTAGCATAGGGGCCACCAAATTCTATTCTGCAAATCCGATGTAACTTTGAAATTGAATTGCTTAAGAAAGGCTATACTGATGTCATCAAACTTTTTTTGTTTGATAGGTGATTAGTTAATTGTTTGAAAAAAAAATTAATTAATTGTTTTTGTAATTAATTTTTGAATAAAAACATTAAAAAAACTTTTTTAAGGATTGTGCTAGGATCGAAGATCAATTAGAATTTATTTTTTTGAAGTTAAACTTCTTTACGCGCGATATGACTAGTAAATCAAATCTTTTTTGAACGGAAGTAACATTTTAAAAAAAAAAATAAATAAAATAAAGTAGAAATTCAAACAACAATGAAGTAAAAAGGCAAACGAATATTATGTTCGGCAAGTATGGGATACAATTCGATTATGTGTATTGTGTCATGTGTGTGTGTGTCAATTGTCATTTATTTCATCTGTTAATGTTTTTATATTTTTTATTCAGTCTTATACTAAATGTTTTATGAGTTGGATGTGTCGATTTTGAATTTCGTTATTTATAAATTTATATTTTGAATTATTTTAGTTTTTTAACCGACTTAAAATAAGAGAATATTCTGTTCCATTGTGGGTTTTTTATGTATGTTGACCAATTTCCCAAAAACGGCTCGTTCGATTCGGTAAATTATCCGATCGTATTCTATCGTATTCTATTTGGGTTGATTTCGAGAGGGTCCCATATTTTTTTATGATGTGAAAAATGCCAGAAAATTGGAAAAACTCGTATTTCTATGTATTTGGCGATATAATCAAAACATCTAAATCTGTTTGTATAATTTGAGTTAAATTATATTACTATAGATAGGTGGTCGTATATGATTTTCTATGTGTGGGAATATGCCGTTTTTTTTTTAAAGTTTATTAATTTTAAATAAAAAAATTGGTGTTGATTAAATTTGTTTTGTTAAATAGAAAAATGAGTGGTGTAATATTTGCACGCGGTTGAATTAAATTTCTTTGGCTACTATGACAGGTATTACTAAAAAGATTAAATATAAAATAAATATGTCATATTGCAATTTAGAGTAGTATTTTTCTTGATAATATAATTTATAACATGTGTAATAAAAAGCAATATTTACATGATGTATTACAAAGTCAATTCAAATTATCATAATTGAAATATGAAATTAGAGTTTTATGATAACTAAAGTGAGAAACATAAACTCTACTTTGAAATTTTGCTAAATTTCTTAAAAAACTGCATCATTTGTTGTACCAAATCTTGTTGTTGAATTAAGTAGATATGCAGTTATCGTGAAATTTAATTTGTAATACGCTTTTTATTACACATTATTGTAAATTATATTATCAAGGAATGCTACTCTAAATTTCAATATGACGTATTTATTTAATATTTAATATTTTTAGTAATGCCTGCCACAGAAGCCGAAGAAGTTTTACTTCAACAGCGTGTAAATATTACGCACTTCAATTTTTTTTAAACAGTTCTATTTCTTAGCGTTAATTCGTGTTTTTGAGATATTTAATTTTAAAGATTTTTAGTCCGCCTAAAATTCTAATTGTTCATTATTTTATCAAACAATTTTTATCAAAAAAAATTTTAACCACTGAAGTTCGAGAAAATTATGAAAAATTCGAATTTTAGTCGGATGTATAAAACGGGAAGCATCATAGTATAGGTTGGTTATTACGGAATGGTGCTAATATCTAATTCTTACAATTTTATCATATTACCATTAAAAATATATTCGTTTTTCTGCTGTCATTGTTCACTTCCAACACGCACTCATAAATTTTAAAAACACATCATAAAATGGATTATTGTAACCGTTAAATATAAATCTAACCCACCAATAATCATTTTAACAAATCACATTAATGTTACATTGTTTTCAGGATGTTCACATAATAACATCAACAATATAAAACTTTTACAAATCATAAACAAAAAATTAAATGTTTTATTTTCCTTTTAGAATGAAAAACCAAAAACGAAATTGAAAATCTTTTACATCATAAAAATACAATTTTAATTTTTAAATTTTACAAGATAAAAAAAAAACTTCCGGAAATCTTTAAATAGAAAATTAATGGAACAGAAAAATCTTTTTCTTTGTTGTGCGGGAAAAAATATAAAATGAATTATAAAAAAATTTAAATGGAACCTAGATGAAAAATTATAAACAAAAGCTACAATAATACATAACCTAAGTTCTTTAAATTCAAGCGACTTATCAACTCACCCTTTTATATAAAGGAAACATAATTATCTGTTACGCAAGTTTATTTTAAAAACATTTTGCAATAGAATTAAAAAATGAATGTTTTTGATATAATTGCCAGTTGAGCTTTTTATTCCACGATAATAAGCGTAAGGAACCTTTTTTTATTCTTTATGCGTAAATTCTCAATCTGTTTTAGAGATTAACATATTTTGTTTAAGGTTTTTACTGTTTGAAAAATTCAATCACGAAAGTATTTGAAATACTAAAGAAACATCAACTTTTAATGAGTTTATGGTATAAATTTAGATTTTAAGAGAAGATACGTTTTAAAAAATTTGACTTAGGATTAACGCATATCCTTAAAATACATAAAATAAATCCATCCGTTTAATTAAACTTAATCTATAAAAAAACAAACCGAGACGAAGTTTGAAAAGGATTTCACTCATGAAGTAGATCTAATGAAAATACAACACATAACAATGTCAGATGCGAATATTTTCATATTTTATACTTTTGAAAGCGTTATTTTTAATTTATATCAACGAACTGATGGAAATCACCCGTAATCCGATAAATATTTTTGCAGATGATATAACACTACAGATCATGTGTCCCCATATCTTCAAAGAATAAAACGCATGAACGAATAAAGCACATAAATGTAAGCGAGGACCTGAAAAATTACCATTTGGAGTGGCAACTTTTGGTTAATTTCAGTTCCACCAAAACACAGCTATTGATGGTTTCCAAATCGAATATTAAAGTTTCCCAAAAACATATGACTAACAAATAGACCAATGTAAAAGCATTTGTTTATTGGAAGTCATAATTTCTAATGGCTTTATCTATAATTATACAATGTCGATGTTTACCAAGCCGGCTAAGCAAGCTTTTTTAACTCTGATTAAAAGCATTCTTTATCCTTACAGCACCTGTCGCATTGTAACTGATCTCGTTTATTTTATTAGAAAATCGTATGAAATCAGATTCATCAAGCCTCAAACATATTATTTTCCTCGTTTCATCATTTTCCTTCTTCCAAATCACTCTCTGTCATATTGACAGAATGCAGAGGGACTTCTTTGTTGGGACAGTGAACAAACGGAATCCTTTTCCCAAAACGTAGCATGATCCACGATAGTGAATTATATAAACTTCTCTATAACTTTTCTTAAATTGTAACTAGATTTTATCAACCATCTCAACTTAAACATTCATAAATAAGCTTACTTCTATTTATTCGTTCAATGTTAAACGTGCGTGTTTCATTAAGGTAACTGGAAAATAAATTTTGCCTCTAGCTAATTTCAAAATTAATTTTTTCATTTTCATCGACAAAGGTCAAACAGTTTATCATGAATTTTCGATTAACTTTCAATTTTCCTTTTGCTAAATTTAAATGCATGCTATGGATCGTTTCAAGGTTGTTAGGAGCTAGTCATAAATTAATAAACTGTTGAATGTTAAATCATTTTTGTAGAAATATATCGTGAAATTAAACATATATTAATAGAAATTGTTAAAAGAATAAAATTTATTTCAACAGGAAATTATCATGCAATTTTCTATAACTGTTTCAGTTTTCATGGTTGAGGTTGGGTAAATAACTTTATAGATTCTTATTTTTAAAGTTCATGTTACACGGAATTATTTTTTATTGGTGAGAAAGGTTATATAAAAATTTAAAGTGATTTGCGTCATTAGTGGGTTTTTCTTTAAAAAAAAATTTGTACCAATTTTCAGTTTTCATTTTATTTAATTTTTCAAAAGAAAAATCAATTCTTTTTGGAAATTTAATCTAAAGGATAAATTAAGTTGATTTCAATAAAATATTTACTTTTTCTTTGGCAAGATAAACAAATTGAAAAATCAAAGAAAGTATTCGTGAAAAACTAATCATTATGAATGTAACCAATAACCATGTTTCTTTGGTTGCAGTATTTTTTATTTTTCCCAGTCGATAAAATTTAAAGAATTGATGGTTGAAGTTTGTCTGTTGTTTTTTTATTAATATAATTAAAAACAAATTAATAATTCATTAAAAATTTTTGATAATCTCTTTTAAGAAGATTTCTGTTTGAAGTTTTGCTTGTCCGATATATATTTTCTTGATTTGTAATTTTAATTTTTTTGATTTTATCCAAGGGTTATTTTGTTTTGAGAAAATTTTTTCTTGCGTTGGTTTTTTTCTGCTAGGTCTCGTGGAAGAGCATTTTTCATCTTGTATTTAGTTTTAGGCTATGGAATATGATTTTATTTCATTTACTCTGATTTAATGCTACAAACAAACATCACAATATATTATTACTACAAACATCAATAAACCAAATTGATTATTATAAAACAAAAACATTTGGCTTCTAGGCAGTTGCCCCAAAAAATTGAAATTTATTTCTTTTTCTAATAGTTTATTCATGTGAATTGTTATAAAACAAATTCGGAATAACTGATTGTTTATAATAATTTGTAGATACAGAAAGTTACTCATACTTCCGGTTTGAATTGATCAGAACGAATCTTTTTTTAAGATAACATGTCCTAGATATAAAATTTGCTTTCTTGGAAGAGGATATATTTTTTAGGTGGATGTTTTAGTTTTTCGGCTATTCTAAAAAATTAGCATCTACAATGATAGGTTCTGAAACATTTTCATCAAATTTTAGTTTTAAGCTAAAACTTTTTTCTCTCAAAATCTTAAAAAATAAGTTGCTTAAAAACTAATCAAAATCTGTTACATTAAGGAATAGTTCTCTATTTTTACAAGTTAAAATATGTATTTTTATGAAGATTCTTCTGCATTAAATTTGAATTCATACCCCGTAAAACAACTTTGCAAAAAGTTCTTTGATGTGCATTAATTGTGCATGTTACAAAATCCCCGTAAACAAAACTGTGCATCATACATGTCATGCAAACGATGGTGTACATCCGCACCGTGCACATATCGTAAAATGCCTTAGCACATATGTGCGCACAAATGGTGGTAACCGCTTGTTTCACAAATAATAAAAAACAAAGGAAACGAAAGTTATTTAATGATAAGAATAATAAACAAAAACCTAAAAAATGGAGAGTGAAAAAGTATAGTTTAACATTTTATAAAATGGCTAGTTTCATATAATGCTTGTTTCATTCTTTTTATGAAAGACTTTCGTACTATTAAATTGATGTATTTTATCTTATTTTCATCTAAAATCTTTTTTGTGAAGGTAATGAAAACATACAGACAACACAAACGGGCACTTTGAATAATTAGTTTTAGTGTTTTAAAAACATAATTATAACTATTTATTATTTTTGTTTGTCATTTTTCATGTCGGTTTACTGATATTTGAATTTATTTTTTACAGTTATAAGAAAATTGTGGAAAATTAATATTATATTTTATATGTTAGCCAAATATTTAAATTTATTGAATTCTGATTTTTTTTCATTTAAATTGTATCGTTAAAAAAATTGCGAAAAATTGACGTCTTATTTACAAATGCTATCCTATTTCCATTTTACAACATCAAAATGCGACCACAATCTTCATTTGTCGTAACGAGGTTACCAAGAATATTATTAGTCTAGGAAAGATTCATAATGTATCAGAAAATCGTGGTCACAAAAGTCATACTTCAAATATTTTTGTATTTAGGGTCATTCCATGGAAACATAAACCTCAATGAAGTTTATGTTGTGTGGAATAATTAGAACCACGAGAGTGCTTCGTTTAAGGGGATTTTTCTGAAAACTATGCCTTCACAATTCAGAATTCGTTTCAAAGTTATCATTATAATAATTCACAAGCTACTATTCATCCATTTGTCATTTATTTTAAAAGTGCCGCAAGTGAATATATACAGCACCGAAGTTTTATACTCATTTTGGATACCACAACAGTACTGCAGTCCATCTTTTCATTAAAAAGCTTATTGAATTCATCAGAACGCATATAAATTCTAATATTAGGAATAATAGATTCTTGTATGAGCTTAGAATGAAGGCAATTCTTCACGAGGATGAAGTTTCCCGAAACGAGCGTAGCGAGGGAATCATCCGAGTGAAGAATTGCCATCATCCTAAGCGAATACAAGATGCTATTTTATCCCCGACTATATAATATTTCGTTTAATTTCCATTTTTTATGCAAAAATTTGTATCACCATATTGAAATAAATACAACAAGGATAGAGAAAAACAAAACAAGTTTGTTGTTTAATTTGTTAGGGGAATATTTAATAAACTATAGAATTGTTAACGAATTTTAATCAAATTCACTAGTTGTGGAATTAATACAATTATAATGGAAGACATATGCATGGAAAGCATATATTCTTAAGTAGTCGTGGATAAAATAATTTATAACACCGACGGTGCACCTTCTCAATACATAAATAAACCACGATACAAAAGACTTTAAGGTTGATGCAGAATGGCATTTTCATGCTACCAGCCATGGAAAAAGACCTTGCGATGGGATAGGTCGTAAATTGAAGCGTTCTGCACACCGTTATAGTATAGTCTTTTGTACCATTAAATACTAAGACAATAATTGCAAAAATGTTTTCCAACTCAAAAGAAACTTTTGAATGTAAAATAAGTAAATAATTTTTAATAACTATATTTATTTTCTTTAACCTACATATATAATTTGTATGATATTTTAAAAAGTTTATTCAATAATAAAATATTTGTAATTTAATGTTAAAACACAATCTTTTACTTTATGATTCCATAATAACATAATACGAACATAATACTTCTCCAGTCAAAAGTTCCTAAATAGATTTAGTTATTTATACGGCTTTTTTGTTTGCAGACGAGACTGTCAAATTATTTCTTATAAGAGTGATAAGTGATTACTAAAATTGACTAATACACATTTCATTTTTTTATGCCATCTAATACAAAAAAAATAATTGCAGAAGTGCTTTCCTATTCAAAAGAAACTTCTGTTTGTAAAATAAGTAAATCACTTTTAACAATTGTATTTATTTTATTTATTGTACTACATATATAATTTTTATAATATTTTAAAAAGTTTATTTAATAATAAATTATTTGATATTTAACATAAAAAATATCTCTTAGTTTATAACGCCATTTTTATAATTTTCCTTCAGAACAAAAAAAACTGATTCCCGATAGTCATATGCACTGCGTATTTTATCTTTAAAACAAAAACTAACGCGTGTCCTAAATTTTCACAAGTTTTAAGATATAAAATAAGCTTCTATTTAGTTTAAAAAAAAAAAGAGGCTGTGCCATCTTTTCTTTAATCACACAGTTTTTTTCTTATTTTACACCGTTAAACATTTTTTCAAAAAATTAACAGTGTGCATTTTTAAAAACTTTGTTTTAATACCTATTCAACGACATATCATTTATGAAAATCGATTCAGTAGTTTTTCTACAATCGCTCGTCAAAATGCACTCACATCCCAAAATAACAAAAAATTGAGGGGCACCCTGTGAAGACCCCTGGGCGAAAATAAAATTCTAAGCAATATAAACAAAAAATAATCAAAATTAAAAGGGGTCAAGTCAAAACGTTGTTGAATCTTCGTGAAATTGCTCATATATATAATATTTTTGTTTTTTGTTTTTCCGTCTCCGCTTTACATTTAATGACGTTTGGCATCAAAATTTTTCAGAAATTCCGAGATGACGGACATTGCAAAAGGTAGATTTTTATATGAAATCTACCTAAAAAAAATTATCCAAATGTTCAACAATTTAGAACCAAACGTGTGGATCTGAGATACCGTATAGTATATTGTATAGCGTGTACCTAACTTGCCGAAATTTACATCTCGGCATCGTCTAATTACAGGCCTCAAAACAAAGTTCATTTGTATTGTTCTAATTTTTGCAATATTTTTAGAGTTTTGGAAAAAGTTTGAATTTTTGAATTTTTAAGAACTTTTGAAATATTATTAGAATATAGAAAAAGTTTGAATATTTGTTTTTATTCTAATTTTTGGAATATTTTTAGAATTTTGAAAAAAAAATGGAATTTTGAAATTTTATATATATTTTTAGAATATAGAAAAAAGTTTCAATTTTTGATTTTGTTAGAATTTTTGAAATATTTTTAGAATTTTGAAAAATTTTAAATTTTTAAAATTGATTTTATTATAATTTGTATAATTTTGGAAAATATTTCAATTTTTGATATTGTTATAATTTTTGCAATATTTTTAGAATTTTGGAAAAAGTTTGAATTTTTGAATTTTTAAGAAATTTCGGAATATTATTAGAATTTAAAAAAAGTTTAAATTTTGGATGTTATTCCAATTTTTGGAATATTTTTAGAAATATATATTTTTAGGATTTTGAAAAAAGTTTCAATATTTGATTTTGTAAGAATTTTTGAAATATTTTTAGAATTTTGAAAAATTTTAAATTTTTGATTTTCTTATAATTTGTATAATTTTGGAAAAAGTTTCAATATTTGATATTGTTATAGTTTTTGCAATATTTGTAGAATTTTGAAAAAAGTTTTAATTTTTAGATTTTTAAAAATTTTTGGAATATTATTAGAATTTAGAAAAAGTTTATATATTTGATTTTATTCTAATTTTTGTTTTTTTTTTGAATTTTGAAAATATAAATTTTTGGGATATTTTTAGAATTTTGAAAAATTTTAAATTTTTTATATTATAATTTTACTTCGGTCTGAAAGACCTAAGTATTACATTCATGAGCTCAAAGTGAAATTCTTCCCCCACTTTTTTTGGCATTTCTTGACGTTTTTAGGACCTACTGATTCTAAAAAAGCAAAAAAAAAAATGTGTTTCTGTCTGCCGGCCGGCCGTCCGTCATTACCTACGCTGCAGGGAAAACCACTGGAGGGATTTCAAAATTTTTTTTTCTCAAAATAGTTATACATAAGGGACAGGTCCGAAAGGACGCTGTGTTCGATAACTGTACCGGACGTGTGTCAAAAAATCATTATGTATGTCAAAAATAACAAATGTTTATATTTTTGGCTTAAAAAACGTTCATTTTAAGTGATTAGGAAAATTAAATTTGGAGAAATCTTGATGATCGGGATTGGTATGTGAGATCAAAAGTTTGTCAAAAAAATGTTGTCAAGTGTGTCAAAAGAAAGATTTTTATTTATTTTTTTACCCAATTTTTTGGAAAAAATAAAATTGTTTGTTTGAAATGAAATTTTATTATTATTATTGAGAATTATGGCATTATAAGTTTGTCAAAAAATGTTGTCAAGTGTGTCAAAAAATGATTTCATTTATTTTTTAGCCAGTTTTTGGAAAAAAATTTAGCTGTATTTATGACGTAAATGTAATTGAAAATGAAATTGGACATGGAAATTTTTTAATTTGTTATAGTTTTTGAAATATTTTTGGAATTTTGAAAAAGTTTGTATTTTCGATTTTGTAATAATTTTTGCAATATTTTTAGAATTTAGGCAAAAGTTTGAATTTTAAGAATTTTTGAAATATTATTGGAATTTAGAAAAAGTTTAAATATTTGATTTTATTTTAATTTTTGGAATATTTTTGGAATTTTGAAAAAGTTTGATTTTATTTAATTTAACAGGAATTTTGATTATAATTTTCCGGCAACGTATTGATGTTTCATGTGAGTTTTGTTATAAATTTTTAAACAGAGATAAAAAATACTTGTACTTTAACAAAGAGTTATGTTTGATATACATCGCTGCCCAAAACTAAAAAGTCAGACAAGTGCGAATAAAATTCGCTCGTCAAGGGTTCCGTGAATGTAAAGGAACACAATATCAAAAACTATTGACAAAAAGTTGTGTTGTAATTTCTTATGTTTCCAGACCATAGACGCATAACAAAATAATTAATGTTTAATCGTAAATGTCGATAGTAAATTACAATCAAATCCACATTGATCAAAAATAACTCAAAAAATGTTACATTAGGTTAACTCTCATCCATAGATGGTTATGGTAACTCAAAAAAGATTCACCAGCTTGTAAATGGTTTAAATTAGATTATTTTTTCGGTCAATCAAGTGTTGAAATTTAGGGGGGGGGGGGGGGGGGTAAAGAGGCAACATACTAAAAAACTAAACACACAGAAATATAGTTATTTGAGACTTTGCTATTTTTTTTTTTTTTTTTTTTTAATAAAATGTGTTGTGTAATAGGGTTTAGAATATGTGTCACAACAACACATAAATACCTTTTAAGACCTAGGTCTAGATCTGGGTCCCACAACAACTGGCGTTCTGAGGTGTAGATTAACGCTTTTTTTAAACATCTGTGGGTTGAAGCCACCTGAGACTAAGTGTTCCGGCAAACTATTCCATTTGTACGCAGTTCGGACAAAGAAGTCTCTCTGCGATCTGCCAGTATGACAGCGCGGGATCTTTACCGTTTCACTGGTTGCGGCAGCCGATTGCCGAGTGGAACGGGGGTAAGAATAAGTTTGAGGCATGATGCCGCTGATTTCATCTGAGCACTGCTGATGACGATATTTGTAAAAAACAACGAGGTCAGCAACAGTGCGACGATGTTGTAGGGAATCAAGTTTTGATGTCAAAGTTCGATCACCTACAATTCGTATAGCTCGCTTTTGAACAGAGTCCAAGAGGGCCAAGATGGAAACAGAGGCAGCACCCCAAACTTGACAGCAGTACTCCATACAGGGACGAATATAGGACTTATAAACATGGAGCAATTGGTATGGAGTGAAAAATTTTTTGCATCTATTTAGGAGACCGAGTTTTTTAGACGCGCTTTTTGCCATCGCCATTACATGATCGTTCCAGAGTAGGTCATTTGAAACTGTGACACCCAATAAACGAATGTTTTTACATTCACCTATTGGTTCATCACACATACTAAATAAAATATCTTTGGGGAACTCGGTCTTTAATCTGGAAACAATCAACAGCTGTGTTTTGGTGGAGTTGAAATTGACAAGGTTTTGGTCACCCCAGTCGGCGACTTTATTCAGGTCTTTGTTCACGTTTATGGCAGCGTCTCTCCGGGCAGGATTAATTCGTTCGTGCATTTTACCTTTTGAAGGAAGGGGCTCGAACGACTTGTGCAGAGTACTATCATCTGCAAAACTATTTATTGGGTTGCTGGTGATTTTCAACAATTCGTTGATATAAATCAAAAATAGGGTTGGGGACAATACTGAGCCTTGGGGTACACCAGCGTTAATTAGTTTAGACTCAGAAGAATATCCGTCTAAGGTTACCGAAATGTATCGGTCGGATAGAAAATTTTGAATCAGCTTCACAACATTGGGATGAAAACCGTACGCAACGAGCTTGTTGATTAAGTTGGCATGCCAGACTCGATCGAATGCCTTGGAGATGTCTAAAGCGATAACGTATGTTTCACCACCTTTATCAAGTATGCTGTTCCAACAATGCGCTACATAGTTTAATAGATCGGTAGTTGATCTTTTGTTTCGAAAACCGTATTGGCTGTCGGATATTAAATGATTTTCTTCCAGAAATTTTGAAATATGTGTATTAATATAATGCTCATATACTTTGGATAGGACCGATAGTAAAGCTATTGGCCTATAATTTGAGATATCGGATTTTGGTCCCTTTTTGGGGACGGGCTGGACATTTGCCAACTTCCAGCACGAGGGAAATATACCAGATTTGTAGGATTGGTAGAATATTTTAGTTAAAGTTGGTGCAAGTTCTTTGGAAAAGGTTTTTAAAATAATGGGTAGAATATTGTCCATTCCTGATGCTTTGTTGATGTTTAACCCCTTTAAAAGTTTAGCGACTATTTTGGGTTTGAAGTGAAGTTCATTCATATTAACTCCTGAAGACTGGATTTGGGGTATTTCTTTAGGAGTTTCCAAAACAGTGGAGTTCAGAGCAAAGCGTTCAGCGAACAAGTTAGCTTTTCTTGCGGGATCATTGACGATTAAATCACCATCAATAATAGGGGGAATAGAAAATTTTGTACCAGAATTTAAAGAATTAATGGCACTGTAGAAACTCTTGTCAGAAACAGACATTGACGTAAGTTTTGAGGCTTTCGCTCTGTCAATTTCGGACTTTTCGTTTGAGATAATCTGATTAGATATTTTGTTGGCCTTTAGATATTGGGATCGATTAGTGGGAGTTTTGTTATGAATCCAAATATTAAATGATCTACGTTTGTTTCTAAGTGCCGTTTTGGCAGCTTTCGAATACAAGTATTTTTGTTTGGGTTTTACTATGGAGAAAGGGACAAATTTATTGATAGCAAATTGGATGGTTTCTGTAAAGTTTTGAGCAGAAACATTTACATTGTCAGTGTAAAAACAATGACGGTCGAAAGGGAAACCATGGAAAAAATTTTGAAGACCACTCTTATCCATTTTTGAGTAGTGAAATATTTTACGGGGTTTGGGAGCTGTAGTTTTAAGTAAATCAGTTTTGATAACTGATGAGATTAAATAATGATCAGAATTTCCAATGCTACCTTTCGCAACATCGACACTCGTAATATCTGGCATTGTGGTAAGATAGAGATCTAGTAGAAAACTATTATCACCGCCATTACGGGGAGTGAAAGTCGGGCTTTTAACAATTTGGAATAGGCCCTGAGACGCGGCAAAAATTTCTGCCAGTTTTCCACTATTGTCAACATCGTCGGTCGATTTGGAGAATTCCAACCATGATTTGTTGTGGACGTTGAAGTCACCGGTAACGATAACTTCACAATTAGGGGACTTTGCTCTAATCTTGTCCACAATTTTTGTCAGTATATTAAAAAAGTTTGGGTTACGTTTGTTGGGGGACCGGTATAAAGCTATTGTAAAAAAAGTCATTTCTGGAAGACAAATCTTTAAAACCATTGTATTGAAGCCGTCACCGTGTAGTTCAAAATTTGGAAAGCGCGTGTACGCAACACTCTCATGAATGAATGCGCATACGCCCTGATGGAGTTTGAAAGCTGATTCGAGCCTATATTTGGAATTATGCGATTCTATAAAGAGAAAATTTTCAGAAACTTGTGTTTCTGTAAGGAATAGAATGTTCGGTTTGTCGTGCTCAAGATGATGTTGCACGTGGTCATGGTTAGCGTTCAATCCGCAGATGTTTTGAACATGTATTTTAAAATTTTTTATTGATTCATATATGTTTTGTCCCTGCAAATTCCGTGGACATGCCGCTTTATGGGCGGGTGGATTGCGCAAATTTGCTTTACCACTTGCAGACTTATTTTTTTTCGGTTGTACTGCCATATATATATCAAAATGTTTATTTTATTTTTTTGTGTTTTATTTTAAAATGCATAACTAAGTAAAAAATCCTATCATACTACAAAATATGACATATGCCAATATTTCATGATAAGATTTCATGAAGAAATAATAACAAAATAATAAGTGAAAAACAAATTGTGAGAAATTTGCAGAAAACAAAACAAAACTAAATGCCAATAATCCAGCTGATGCAGCGCACCCCAGACGCACCGCCCACCACCTTAATCGAGGCACAAAGCCCACACATAACTACGTGTTGGTTCGATTCCACGGAAGAGCTAATGAGCGGTACCGCTAGGGAACGCTGCCCAGCTAAGACTGGAAGTGCTGCCGTTGACTAATTAAAGTTCGTCCGCCAGCACCCTAAGATATCATCTTGGCTAATGACATCTCCTGCCATTGCCAGTGGTATGTGATATCTCACGCTAACTCATATGTCGATGGCAGGGACTGGAGTACGCAGGGTAGTCAGACCCGTAGATCAACATTGATCATAATCGATCAAAATCGATCCCTCCTGCATATGTATGATTTTCATTCAAAATTTACAAATTATCCTGTCTCTGTGAATTTTTCCAAATTTTTCTGTCAATCATCGTCGAAACGTAGGGAACGAAACGATCTGAAATTTGCACTTTTTTGATAATAACTCAAAAACTTTACATCACAAAATTCTAAAAAAAATTGCAATGATTTATAAATTAGGTGCTCTTCTAAATGACATCTCACTCGCTTGGGTCCAAAAAGATTTTCTTTTACCCTCTTTACCCCGGTCCCCTAAACGCACAGAAATATAATTATTTGAGACCTCTCTATAATTTTCATACAAAATTTACCAAATTTCCTAGCTCTGTGAATTTTTTCAAATTTTTCTGTCAATCAGTGTCGAATCGTAGGGCGGGGGAGGGGGGGGCGGTAACGGTCTGAATTTTGCACTTTTTTGCCCATAACTAAAAACTGTGCACCGCAAAATTCTAAAAAAAATTGCAACAAATTTTAAAATAGGTGTTCTTTCAAATGACACCCCACTCGCTTGGGTCAAACAAATTTTTTTTTTACCCTCCTTACACCGGTCCCCTAAACTCACAGAAATATAATTATTTGAGACCTCTCTATAATTTTCATACAAAATTTATTAAATTTCCTAGCTCTGGGAGTTTTTTCGAATTTTTCTGTCAATCAATGTCGAAACGTAGGGGGGGGGGGGAAAGGTCTGAATTTTGCACTTCTTTGTCCATAACTCAAAAACTGTGCACCGCAAAATTCTAAAAAAAATTGCATCAAATTTTAAATTAAGTGTTCTTTCAAATGACACCCCATGCGCTTGGGTCAACAAAATTTTTTTTTACCTCCTTTACACCGGTCCCTTAAACACACTGAAATATAATTATTTGAGACCTCGCTATAATTTTCATACAAAATTTACCAAATTTCCTAACTCTCTGAATTTTTTCAAATTTTTCTGTCAATCAGTCTCGAAACGTAGGGGGGGGGGGAGAACGGTCTGGAAGTTGCACTTTTCATTAAATAACTCAAAAACTGTGCATCGCAAAATTCTAAAAAGAATTGCTATGTTTTCTAAATAAAGTCCTCTTTCAAATGACACCCCACTTGACCCCATTTTAAATAGTGATTTTACCCCTCCTCATATCCACCCCCTTAATAAATCTAAGTATGAGAATATGACACTTTTTTATATTTTTATTAAAAACGTACTAATTTTTCTATCATTCCAAATACATTTGAAAATTTTTGATCAGTTAGGTTTGGAGCTAATTGAGGTAAGAAAACACGAAAAAAACGTCATTATTCCAAATGATACAAAAAATGTTGAGGTGTAAAATTCCAAAATAAATGTTTAAAGAATACTGAAATAAAGCCCTTTTATATGATACCCTACTTGAATCTATAAAAAATATATTTTCTCAAAGGTCTCACATAGTACCCCTGTAAATCAAACGAAAACCACTTTAGTTTTATTTGTATCCGTCATTTTATGTGAGCAGATTAGTTTTATACGCACCTCAAATTTCAAGTCCATAGCATTTATAGTTTACGAGATAATCGATATAATGTGAAAAACTCGTTTTTCTCTCACCAATAGTGTTCCGTATAAAAAACGGAACCCTAAAAACCATGTCCTCATAAAAGTTTTTTGCCAAAAACTATATACAAATACTTAACCCAGACCGAAGTCTTGATATCTCAGAGCTGTGAGATTTCAGCTCCTCCATATTTTATAATTTTGGAAAAAGTTACAATTTTTGATTTTGTTATAATTTAAATGCAATATTTTTAGAATTTTTGAAAAAAGTTTTAATCTTTGATTTTGTAATAATTTTTTAAATATTTTTAGAATTTTGTTTGAAAAAAGTTTGAATTTTGGATTTTATATAATTTTTACAATATTTTTGGAATTTTGAAAGAAATATGAATTTGTGATTTTAAAATATTTTCTCGAAACGCTAAATGGACAGGTTTTTGAGTAGTTTGCTGTTTGTATAATCTTTTCACTAAATTATGTTAATTTATGATCTGTTATAATTTTCCGACAACGTTATGTCATGTCAGTTATGTAATACATATCAAAACAGAGATAAAAAATACATGTACTTTAATAAAAAGTTGTGTTTGATATACATCGCTGCCCAAAACTAAAAACCATGTCCTCATAAAAGTTTTTTGCCGAAAACTATTTTAAAATCCTTAACATAGACCGAAGTCTTGATATCTTAGAGCTTGAGATTTCAGCCCCTTCATTTTTTTTAAATTACCTTTATATACAAATAAACAAAATATATATATGTGTAAAGCATATAGCTAGCGATTCGCGATATAGTTCCAAGTTTTGTGTCTTAACAGCATTGCTGAGTAGTGTAGATCAAAGTATTGAACAGTAGTATAGAGAAGAGTGTACAATAGCAAACCTAAATGAAGATTGTTTATGAACTACTTAAAGTGTTGTTTCAATAACTTTGATGAATCGACTAAGACACTTTAAAAACTTTTTTAATTTTTTCCAAATATTTTCGGTTTCTATGAAACCTTCCTCAGGGAAATATTTATTTCTATTAGTAACTAATAGAAATAAATATTTCCCTGAGGAAGGTTTCATAGAAACCGAAAATATTTGGAAAAAATTAAAAAAGTTTTTAAAGTGTCTAAGTCGATTCATCAAAGTTATTGAAGCAAACCTAAAGCTAATCGTTCGCGCTATAGTTCAAATTCATTGTATTAACAGCACTGATTCAAATTCATGAAATTATCAGATGTATGACCTTCTAAATTATTATTTGTTCGTAACGGAAAATTTTTTCTTGACTTCAATAAATGGAATTTCTACTTTTTATAACACAACTGCATGTTGCTCAGGCAAAACAGTAATTGCTTATATTTGTCTTTAATAATTCATTTTGTAAATCTATAATCTATAATAATAAAATAAAGTGTTTGTCTGTCTACGTGCGATCTCCAGCGAAATCTGTAGCACACAGGAGTCTGAAATTTTGTCATGAGAAGGACATTAACAGGTACTAATGCACCTTGGAGCCGAAATTTCGAAATTTAATTTAGATTTTTTATAATTAATAATTTTAATTTTCCTAATGGTTAAATGTATGCCTAAATGTATATTATATTTTATACTTGAATTTTATTCAACTTTTATTCAGGTATCTTTGATCGATTCTTTTTTCCGCAAAACAAAATTACCATTCAAATGGAAAATTAAAGTATAATGTGACAAACAAATTCATTTAGATGAAAATTATATACATTTATATATTTATTATATACATACATGATACAATTGTATGTATCCAACACATTACGTTGCAACAAATATTTCTAATTTACAACAAACACGTTCTTGGTTTGGTGTATATAAATGTGTAATACATATTTTATTTGGTTTAAATATATGTGATACATGTTCAAAATATAGAAAATTGGAAAATTGAAAAATTCTTTTCCTCTTTTTAGAAACATTGATGCAGCAAGTTTTTGCAATGGAACCTTTGTATTGAAGAAAAGGATTATGAACAATAATATCAAAGCTACAGGTTGCAAGTGTTTTACTTATTAAGAAAAATATGCGTCCCCATTAATTTCAAAAACAAACAAACAATGTAGGTTATTTGAAGAAATCGGTAAAATATATGCAAATATGTCAACAAATGAAGTGATTTGACTGGTTTTAGATTAGTATATAAGTCTGGATTTATAATTGATATTATTCTTATTATTATTTTTATATTATACAACAAATTAGTCTTATTATTATGTTTGTCCAAATTTTTATTTTAAAACTCTGGCAGAAATGTCGAAATAAGACGATGGCCATAAATCGACAAAACCCAAAAAACGAAAACCTTCACTAAAAATGCTGTCATTCTTAGACCGGTTTTTCAATCAAAATCGTGTTTCGTATCAAACATCTGCGCTATGCATATTTAGTCTGCTCTTCAAAGTTTTCTTTCAGTGACATGCTCCATTACTAATAAAAGCACACAGAGCAGAGCGCATGTAGAGCATTGGAAATAGTTGGTAAAATATATTTGAAAATCTAAATTGACTTTATTTAAGATCAGCAAATAATCTGGATAGATTGATAAATGAAATTAGTCAACATGAAATGTACGATAAAACAGTAAATTTTAGTGCGGTGTGCCTATTTTGTATCGCAAGTATGACGGTTCCAGAGTAAGTCATTGATAACTGTAACACCCAATAAACGAATGTTTTGACGTTCACCTAATTTTTCGCGACACATATTAAGCCGATTAACGCGAAAAATTGCAAGTGTTTAATTTAAACTCTCCGAAACTCTTTACCAATCACTTTCAAATGTTGACCTTCCTTTCAATTTTCAAACTATCTGGATTGATCAGCTAGAGTGCTAATGATCTCTGTTATTCATATTTCCCAAATGATAAAAATTAAAATAGGCTTCTTCTATTCTCATTACGACTCTTTGAAATTATTCTTACTAATTCAACAAAATCTACGCACACAAACTTTTTTATAGGCGTAGCAACGTACGCCGGGTCCTGCTAGTGTATATAATAACGAAACATTTCAATAATAATTTGTTTTTGATATAAAAATTTGAATAATGTTATTCTTTAATATAGTTATTCGAACTTTTAAATACACTACAAAAAGCAAAATCTCACTGATTTTATTAGATTAACAAAATATAATACTTCAAGCTATTTACAAAAACGAAAAAAAAGACCTAAAAAAACTATTTTGTTTTTAGTAATTTAAACAAAAACATCGCCTGCTATACATATTTAAAAATTTGAAAATGGTTCTAATTTGAATGTTCGCCACAAGCATAGCAGGAAAATAGTACATTTTGCTACAAGAGACGAAAACATTGTTTTTTGTAAGTGAAAAAAGTTGAGGTCGGTGAGACAATTTTACGATCGTAAAACGGTTTCATCACGTGTAGGAAATACAATTGTTTCTATGACTGTAAATATATAAGCGATATTTATTATAAATTATTAAAAAGAAATTGACAACCTAACATTCAAAGGCCTTTCCACACTTGTATGCAATGCAATGCATCACTTATTCGTTTCTTACCTCTTTCCTATAAATTTCCTATAAACTAAATTCAAGTATGGCAACTCCAATTTATTTTATAGGCAAATTAATAGGAAGAGAGGTGAGAAACAAAAAAGTAATGTGGAAAGGGGCATTATGGGCCATTATGGAAAGGGCGAATTCATATGCAATTCATATGCTATTTTTTCATATAGTTGCTTTAGTTTTACTTATATTAGTATATTTATTGAAGCTTGAGTTAAAACTTAGTTATGAAATCAAAAACACTTAGTTTTAATTTGTTAAAAGATGAGTAATTCAGTTAATGATAAAGTTTCTGGTTATCATCATATTTCGTTCTTATTGGTTTTTCAAAAACAAGTATTGAAATAAAGAAAACTACTCTTTTGTTAAGAAAAACTTTATACTTATTAAGCAAATTAAATTTTAAATCTAAAACTTTTCTGACATTTTTGTCTTCTCCATTTTTTCAATTAAAAGTTTGTTATTGACATTTTGCATAATCAATAAAAATTGTCTGGTTATTTAATTTTTGATTATTCAATTTATAGTTATATATAGAAAGTTCATAAAATGAGAAAAACGTTTAAGGAAACAGATTCTAGAATCTCTTTGAAGGACGGATAAGCAACGGTGAGGAGACCTTCTGCATCCCAACGTCCTAAAAACGGGCGTTGGGATGCTGAGCTGATGTGAACTGTAGTAAATGCTTATGTACCAAGCATCAACTTGTTTTAAATTAACTGAGCACAAATTCTAACTTAGTCAAATTCATCAAAATGAATTGACGAACGAAAGCTAGATCAAAGATGCTCCAAACAAATATAGCTAGAAAAGTGAAAAACTCACCAGTTGGATGGTGGACTCTCGGAAATTTTTCTCATCATGATTGAACCTTTTATTAATGTTTCATGAAAATCGCTTCATAACTGTAGCCTATGGTACGGATATAAAGACCATACAAAAAGCAACAACAAATTTTACCGGAAGTGATACACCAAAAAAGATTGACATGACATTACTAAAACCTTATATACAAATTTTCGATAAAATTAAATGTCATGATTACAAGTTATCCAAGTTTCAAATAAACAGTTGTTTGGGAATTATTTTTTCAGACTGATGGCATTACTTCACACAATTTTCCATTATAGTGAAGTAAAAATTATATAAAGTTTAAACAAAAATATTTTATCTTTAAATTATTAATTTTATGTGAAATTGAATATTCATATTTTGTATACATTTTTTAGTTCCATTAATACGCTCGAGTTAAACTCAACAAAGAAATACACGTTAAATTAATTTTTCCGTTTTTAAAGATTTTTTCCCATTATGCTAGTGCATGTACTCCATACACCATACAAACATTTTCCTCTACAATTTTCAATTTGTATTTTCTTTTATATCCTTCCACGATAAAAAAAGTTGAAACAGCAATAATGTTAAATAGAAAAACTGTTTTCAACATTTTTTTTTCATTTCTTAAGATAACGGACAAGATTGAAAATTCCATTATTTTTTTTCTTATTTGCTGTAATTCAACACTACGTCAGTTATTTTTTCTTGACTAGCATAACATTTTAATGTTATTTATGTTTCCGTTACGTGCTTCTAAGGAAAAAATGAATAGTTTGTTAAGGAAATTGATGTTGTTTTCAACGAAGAAATAAAACTTTTTAAAGAATTGAAAAATGAAAAAAATTTTAGTATGGATATAAATTTATTATGTTGCATTCATAAATTTTACTACAATCATTTATTTAGTTCATTTGTATCCTATTTCTTTACATTTTATTTAAAACTATCCAGAAAGGATATATTTAGAATTAAATCAATATAATTTTACGTTATTTCAACTCTAAAACTATGAACACTTTACATCTATACATAAATATGTCCTTCGTAGAATTTGTTGCTCATATTGTTCTATTTTCTGTCTATAATTTCCATCAAACAATGTTTCATAAAATTGAATAACTGCAAAATTACACAAAAAATATTTTTGTCGGAAAAAAAAGCTTCCCGGAAAAAAAGCTTGCATTAAACAATGTTTCCAACAGAGAACACTATTGGTATAAGTTGAAATATTTGCCATATTTATAGTTTTTTTTGTGCAAAATGAAAATAATATTACATTCAATCTCCCAACTGTTCTATTTACCACATGCTGTGAAATTTAATTTTCATTTCTTTATCAAATAAAACTGGTTGAAATGTTTTATGGATTTTTGTTGTTTAAGCTCAACCCTTTGAGAAACGAGTGTTACCGCTAGTAAATAAAATAATAATGTTATTAAATGTTAACTGTGGTTGTAAATATTTCCACTAACACAGATTTGAAAATGTTTGATTTCTAAGAGACAGCTTACCCCAGATAATCCCTACTCCTTAAGAATACCATATTGATCATTTAAAGCAGTTAGATTGCACAAACAAAACTAGCTAGGTCTTAAAAAATCACTTAAAATGCTGTTTTTATATCCTATTCCATTGTTTGCTGATTTAACAATAGAGAACTGATTATATAGTTTCGAATAACATCCTTCCGCTTCTGTATTTCAACGTTTTTTATCATTTTCTTAGTGTGACACAATTTGTTTTTATTGAACATAAAAATTAAGAGAGAATGTGTTTTCCTTTTATGTCAAGGATACAACTGAGTTTTTTTATTTTATATAATTAAGATAATTATTATATATTTATGGAGTTTATTGATTCAATATGAGAGTGTTAATATCGTTTATGCTTAATTGATTATTTCTTTGATTGTATATGTACAGTTTTTTCAGTGTTGTCACATTCTAGGAGCAATTTTATAGTTAAATAAACTTCGTATTTATAGACCGGGAGGCAGCGTTGCAAATGAAAAAGTCATTTGATGCTGGTTGATTATTATTTATTTAATTAATTAACTCCATCTGATGATAAATTTGGCGGTCAGCTGCTAAAGTGGTGGGGGGTGTGGTTGTGGGAGACTTTTAAACTGGTAAAAAAACTAATTCCAAAAGTAATTTGATGCCGCTTCAAAATTTGTATGATGCTTGTTTACACCATAACAATTGACAAAAAAGTGATCAGCTGATTGGCGGATGGGGGATTATAAGTCAGCTCCTCGTATACATCAGTATAAAAATGCAATATATTCAAGACCATAGGATCTTGATGAAACTTTGGTACAACAATATATAAAAAAAAGTTGTTCAATCAAAATTATAAAGTTAAATAAATTTTGAAATAAAAACATGTGGAACAAGTAGCCTTTGACAAGAAAATAATTGTTATTTTTTCAAACTAATTGTTTAATTATGCCACCAAAATATAACAAATATTTTGATTGGATTATGAAATTTTGAATTGTAAGGTCGCTTTGATAAAAATTTTTTTTTGATATTTAATTTATACAAATTTAAATGTGTTTTACTTTTTTGGACAACAAAATATAAGGTGGAAAAGTTACACTTTTCGACGAAGAAATACATTTTACGGAGACATTCTAAATAGTGGAGGGACAGAAATAAACAAAACCTGAACAACAAGGGCAACAAAAAACTCAGACTAAATAAATCAATCATGCTCTTAGATGTGGAACCTCACAGTGAAATTTCTCTGCCCAAACAACGTATAGATGGAGATTTTTTTAAAATCAATAAACTCCACTGGCTTCATTCTGAAAAGGTTTAAAAAGCTGCCTGTTTTATGTCTAAATAGGTATGGTGAGATCCAAAGTCTAATGGTGGTAACTAAAAACTTATTTTTTTGCACCCGGCTACCATTTGAAATGTGGAAAGCTCAAGACTTCTAACAACATTATTTTGAAATTTCTATTTCGCTGTTTGATCTTCGCCTTAAAAAATGTGTGATTTACCATGTTTTTATCTCCTCACTTATTTCCAACTTGTATAAACTTTAAAATTTAAAAACAATTGAATTGATAAAAAACTTTTGAACGAACAAAACATTTGCATTTGCTTCTTTTTAATAATTACATTTTTGGTGTAAAAATGAAATTTAATCTGCAACAACATGATAATTGCCAACTGTTTTTATTAATTAAAAGTAAATGAAGCTGAGTAAATCCTCATTTTTGATGTTCAATTATATTTTATGTCGTCCAAATAATTATTTTATGGGTCAAATGTTTCCCATTTTTGTTTGTAAAACATAGGTTACTATGAAATTCGACTGGAAGAGAGATGAACATTTTTTTGCTTGCTTATAGAGTCAAAAATAACATCAAAAAATACAACTGTAAAAAATCAATCGGACTGAAAACCAAATCAGGAAATCGTATGAGTTGAAAATTAGGCTTGCTTTTACATATTAAAATATTCCGAAGTTCCACATATACATTATATGATAATCAACAGTTTAAGGTTAATCGATTTAATTGTTGTATTACGGTTCCGATTGAGATAATTTATTACTTCGGTCTGAAAGACCTAAGTATTACATTCATGAGCTCAAAGTGAAATTCTTACCCCCACTTTTTTGGCATTTCTCGACGTTTTAGGACAAACTGATTCTAAAAAAGCAAAAAAAAAAAAAATGTGTGTCTGTCTGTCGGCCGTCCGTCCGTCCGGCCGTCACAACCGACGAAATCTAGAAAACCGCTGGACGGATTTCAAAATTTTTTTTTTCTAAAAATAGGTTTACTCAATGGGAAGAGCCGAAAGGACGATGTGCTAGATAACTGTACCGGAAGTGTGTCAAAAAAATCGTCAAGTGTGTCAAAACATGGAAATTTGCATATTTTTTGCTTAAAAATCGATCATTTTAAGTGATTACGAGTAGAAACATTAAATTTGGAGAAATCTTGATGGTAGGGATTGGTATGTGAGACCAAAATCTAGATTACTGCATTATAAGTTTGTCAAAAAAATGTTGTCAAATGTGTCAAAAGAAAGATTTTTATTTATTTTTTTACCCAATTTTTTGGAAAAAAATTAAATTAAAATTTTGTTCGAAATGAAATTTTATTTTATTATTGCGAACTATGGCATTATAAGTTTGTCAAAAAAATGTTGTCAAGTGTGTCAAAAAAAGATTTTTATTTATTTTTTTACCCAATTTTTTGGAAAAAATTAAATTAAAATTTTGTTTGAAATGAAATTTTATTATTATTATTGAGAACTATGGTATTGTAAGTTTGTCAAAAAAATGTTGTCAAGTGTGTCAAAAGAAAGATTTTTATTTATTTTTTTACCCAAGTTTTTGGAAAAAAATTAATTTAATAATTTGTATAACATGAAAATATATTATTATTATAGAGAATTATGGCATTATAAGTTTGTCAAAAAAATAATGTCAAGCGTGTCAAAAAATGATTTCATTGATTTTTTTAGCCAATTTTTTGGAAAAAAAATGTAGCTGTTTTTATGACGTAAATGTAGTTGAAAATGAATTTGGACATGGAAATTTTTTAATATGTTATAGTTTTTAAATTTTTTTTGGAATTTTGAAAAAAGGTTGTATTTTTGATTTTGTAATAATTTTTGCAATATTTTTAGAATTTTGGAAAAAGTTTTAATTTTTGATTTTGTAAGAATTTTTGGAATATTTTTGGAATTTTGAAAAAAGTTTCAATTTTTGATTTTGTAATAATTTTTGGAATATTTTTAGAAATTTGAAAAAAGTTTGATTTTATTATAATTTTTACAATATTTTTGGAATTTTGAAAGAAATATGAATTTGTGATTTTGTAATATTTTCTCGAATCGCTAAATTGAAGGTTTTTGAATAGTTTGCTGAAAATATAATTAAAAATGAAATTGGACATGGACATTTTTGAATTTGTTATAGTTTTTGAATATTTTTGGAATTTTGAAAAAGTTTCAATTTTTGATTTTGTAAGAATTTTTGGAATATTTTTAGAATTTTGAAAAATTTTAAATTTTTGATTTTATTTTAATTTTTATAATTTTGGAAAAAGTTTCAATTTTTGATATTGTTATAATTTTTGTAATATTTTTAGAGTTTTGGAAAAAGTTTGAATTTTTGAATTTTTAAGAATTTTTGGAATATTATTAGAATTTAGAAAAAGTTTAAATATTTGATTTTATTCTAATTTTTGGAATATTTTTGGAATTTTGAAAAAAGTTTCAATTTTTGATTTTGTATAATTTTTGCAATATTTTCAGAATTTTTGAAAAAAGTTTAATCTTTGGTAATAATTTTTGGAATATTTTTAGAATTTTGAAAAAAGTTTGATTTTATTTATTTTTACAATATTTTTGGAATTTTGAAAGAAAAATGAATTTGTGATTATGTAATATTTTCTCGAAACGCTAAATGGAGAGGTTTTTGAGTAGTTTGCTGATTGTATCATCTTTTCACTAAATTATGTTAATTTATGATCTTTTATAATTTTCCGGCATCGTATTGATGTTTCGTGTTAGTTTTGTAATAAATTTCTAAACAGAGATTAAAAAAAATACTTGTACTTTAACAAAGAGTTATGTTTGATATACATCGCTGCCCAAAACTAAAAACCATGTCCTCATAAAAGTTTTTTGCCGAAAACTATATCAAAAACCTTAACCCAGACCGAAGTCTTGATATCTCAGAGCTGTGAGATTTCAGCCCCTCCATATTTTTTTCATTAGTTTCAAAGCAAACAAAGTTGTATAATAAAATTCAGGATAAACTTATGAAATAACTTTACCCACTTCATCTACGAATAAATAAAGAGTTATCAGTTATATTTTAAATTAAAAATTTCAAAAACAAAACTAAACTCATTTCCTGAAGTAAATTGACGTTTTGATAGTTGCTTTTAGTTTTTCATATGCCACTATATGGTTGGCTTCAACTAATTTCAAACATAGAATGGAGTAAAAATCACCCAATGCAAATCTACCTTAAACAGCTTTTTTATTCAAATAATGATTTTGGTGTTGGTGTTTTTCTAAAATCAATATTGGAAAATATTATGGTTTGATATACGTTCAATATAAACACATTTGGTTGCAGTTTTTATAACAAACAAATTTATTTTTTTAACGACTGTCATAGAAAATAATGTTTTCTATCTATCATTTTAAAACAGAAAGTTGGCTTTTGCTGTTTGGCGTGCATTTTTTAATTTTTTCTGCTCTAATGCAGAAAGTAAGACAAAAGACATAATAGACAAAGACATAATATTAAATAATTTATAAGTTTATAACATATTATGAATTATTTTTTATTTAAAAATAGATAATTTATTAATTTAAATTTTTAGCTTGACGTTCGTTCGATATGTTTTTTAAACAAAAACTAAATAATATAAATGCCTCCTTAGCAACGCATATCTTACTTAAAAAAATATTGTTTTTTAAAATTAAAATTATGATTTAAGCTTTTTTAATAATAAACAAATATGTCGGCAGTCGTTAAAAAAATAGTATGTATACTTTGAGCAGAAAGTAACATTGCTGCTCTGACATGATTGCTGGTTTCGGCTACGCCTCAACCAGCAACTTTCATGCACGAGCAGCAATGTCGTACTTTCTGCTCTTAATATACAATGTACTATTTCTAAATGAGAAAATAATTACAACCGCTTTACAGTCGGTCGCTGTTATTTTGTTTATATTATTGTTTTTTTTTTTAATTAAATAACGGTTGTCAAATGCAAAAAATTTCCTCTTGTAAAATAGTTTGAGCAGTTGAATGAAAATTAATGATTTCACTGTATTGAATACATCAAATACTTATAAATATGAAAGTTGATAGAATAAAACTAAATCGTTTAATTGAACAATTTATTTGTAAAATTTGATTTATTATTTTGAACATGATACACAATCATTATTTTTGAAATATGATCATCTAGAAATATAATTGATGATTTGAATGAAACTGAGATTTTAAATATTCAAAATATGAGAGGGGCATTATTAAACATGACTGGAACAATGTCTGCATTGTTGAATGTCTTAGTTTAAGGATAGCCATAAAAGTGAAGATCAGTTTTATTGCTATGCTAGTCAATAAGACTTATTTACAGATAAACAAGTGCATCAGGTAACAACAATATCCTTAAAGTAAAAAATTTAACAATGCGGATATAGTTCAGTAAACAATGAACTTAAGCTTTTTGTAAAAACTAGTTAAAAATAATAAAATGTTCATTTTCTAAAGGATATTACGAATAATAAAATTTATGAATAAAGAGCTGAAAAAAGTATAGACTTTTTGTATCCTATAAAACTGTTCAGGTTTTATGCATTTTACTGATATTTGTACTGGCTTTGAGTCAATGGTAATCTCCATAAGGTGGAAAACTTCCTTGTCGACTGGTTTCTTGACCAAATTAAGTGGAGAGGATACCGGAGATGAAAATGTTTGAGTACATGGCATATCCATGTACTCAAATTCATTATGTCCTGCCTGCATGAATTGGAAAAGGGAAGTCGACCTGTTTTAGCGATATAATGTAAACTTTTATGTTTTAAGGAGCATTATTATAAGATGGCTCTGGTTAATTGGGGGTATGCAACCAATAGAGAACCATACTCACAGTAGAGTGAATACGGTTATGGGGATGGTGTACCTACGCAAACTGCCATTATACTGACAAACAAACCGGTAGAAATGTCAATTAAACACCTTCCTTTAAGGTCAACCATTGCTACTTAAAAAGTCAACACCTATTATGTTTATGTTAAGGACCTTTGCTCCAAACGTGGGGATAATTCTGCAGCTGGCACCGGATGGAGACAAGTTTGGGTCCGTAGAACTTTAAGGAAACAGAAACAGAACAGAAAAGATAAGGAAACAGAGATAGTTTCGAATAAATAAACGGTGGCTTTTCATGAATCTACTGTATGCCGAAGTGTCCGTATGTTATTCTAGTTTTATTCATTTTTTGTAGACACTGTGCCATTGTCATGGAAACATAAGCATAAATTGTTGTTACTAGAATTAAAGTATTTGTTACTTGAACGACTCCGGCTCCTATTTTGAAACAGTCACCGTAAAAATATGGGCTTGCTAGGAGCTGGAAATCTGCTGCAATCAAGAGATTGCTAGCTGATGAATTCTTCAAGTCAAGAAATCGCTTCGATGTCAAAACTTGCAATATTGTTGATCAATTTCTGTTGTCGCATTGGATTGTGGATGTGGAATACAATACAATAGTGTTGCTCGAAATTTCATGCATCCATTCTGCTATCTTTACCATATCTTCGATCAACCACTATCGAGTTTTGAAATGTTTCTCAATCACGTATGTGGGACCTAAGTCTTGAAAGTTTGTGATACATATTATGATTCCTATTTCCTACTATACAGCACATTTTATTTGAAGCAAATATATCAACCGAATTTTATATCATTTAGCTAAAACCAACATCTTTAAACTTAAATATAAAATTGAAATTGACAGTATCAATAAAACATATAATCAACAATAAAGTTATACAAATAAAATAAAATAATGGCCATAAAGCTGTGCAATAAAATGATTTTATTTAATTTTTTTTCATGTCTTTCTGAATACTCAAATTGTTATCAAATAAAGCTCTAAGGAGAGCTTTTTCTATGATATTTTGTTAGGTGTATCAACAGGATTACATCAAATTTTATGAAACATTCATTTGTTTATTTTTGGTTTTCTTTCTCGTGAAATAAAAAAAAATCTGTAGTTGAAATCATTTTTTTGAGGTTATGGTAACTAAGTCTAAGTATTCAAATAACATTTGGTTGTTAAATTTTGTTTATGGAGGTAGCAAAAAAGTAAGATTGAGTGAATTGATATTTTTTCAGATATTAGAGTATTAGTACACTTTTTAAGATTAGGATAAATTTAAATGTTTCAACAAACTTGGCTATGGCTTCCGCCGATTGGATGCTCATAAACTCTTGAAATTGAATCTATTTTAAACAATGGTGGTTGTCACAATCGACTATAATTATAATAGATACATACGATATCTATTTTCCAAGGGTTTTAAAACTTTCACTATTAAATGAATGTAACGGACTTTGAGTGGCTTTTACAGACGGAAAAATCTCTAATCCTACCTAAGATATTTTACAAGACCCTTATGATCTAAAACAATTCACACATTATTTAATGAATTAAAATAAATAAAACATAAACATAAACCTATCTTATTTTAGTTGCATGCAGTTTGGTGTTGAAAGATGGTATCGACTTTCGTCCTTGTATGTCGAATCAAAATTGTATCCAATATCCAAAACGCCGTATTTAGGCTGATAAATATTATGTTTGTATTCCATCATGATTTAATCTGCTCCACTTTAATATTTCCTTTTCTTCCAGTTTCATAGTCATACAAAACAGGCTTTTAAAAATGAAAATTAAACCACCATCTCAAGTTGAAATATGGATAAATAAATGAAACTATTCTTACTTTTAACTTGTATCTTTAAGATAAGGTTATATATTTATAAAAAATTTTTATGTAACAGAAACACAATTAGTAGTTTTTTATATTTTGTGTATATGTATCACCAAAATCAAGATTATTTAATACACATATGTATATTAATACATTCATTTATATAAAGATGCTTGGAAGAATTAGCATTTTTATAAAAATCACATATGACAACAAAAATAACAATAGCAAAATAATTTCTTTATATATTTTTAAAATTTTATTTCCAAACCGAGAAAAACTTACTTTTTTCATAAATATGTAAAAAGACAAACTTACAATATTTTCTGGTTCTTTTAATTTTTTTATCACCATTGAAAGTTGAGAACATTTTCAATTTAATTCTAATTTGCAACTCAACAAAATTCATGAATATTTTGTTATTTATACTCTTAATATTACCTATAAAAGAGAGTAATTAGAATTTGATCACGTAAGCATTATATATCGAAAATCAATCAACCACGATCATACTCAATTACATAAAAAAGAGATACAATATTCAAATCAAAACTCCACCCAACCTATTCATTAACATTAAATCGAGTTACATTTGATAATAATCAATTAAATAGGGGCGTCAACATTTATTATTACCAACATCTAGTCAAACATTGGCAATGAAAGGATTACTGATATAACAGCTGACTGAGAAATAAATAAATTACAAATGTAATGAAACGATGCAATGAAGTCGTATCGTAATTGAAAAATGGAAACGTGTTGGTTGGCTAGGAAATTAGTCCTTGCTGCTAGTTTTTTTAGCTACGAGGAACTAATTTCCCATGAAACACCTTTATTCAGAACTCAAGGGTTCTTATCAGATGGTAGGCCTTTTGTTCTACCGATTCATGTTAGACATCACGTAATTTGGTGGTCATAACATGGTATCATTCTTATATCAAAAATGTGATCTAATTTATTGATCAACTATATTCTCTTTATTTCTAAACTTTTTTAACTTCAACATTTAAATTTACAGCATTTATTTCTTCTAATTTTTTGTCACAATATTTGCTCTACTGCTATCATTATTACATTTTTTACATGAATACGTTTAAACAACAAAGAAATAAATCATTGAAAATCATTTAAGAATATAAAATATAAAAACAAAAAATTAAATCTGAAATTATTCCCAATGGTACGGTGCAACTGTTAAAAAAATTTGTAACAACAAAAAAGAAATTATAACAAAATCTACAATTTTAACAATAAACAACTTTAAATTACCTTCAAACAATAAAAATAAACTTAATACATTTTTCATTTTAATTTTTTTTTTTCAACTTCACTCGTTGTTTTTCTTAATTTTCCTTACTATTCTATTATTTCTTGTAGCATAGATAAAAATTGAATTGTTTTTATTTATTTTAAAAATTATTTTTCCATTTTCTCTACAATTTTTCTTCGTATTTATTTTAAACATTATACATATATAAGAAAACAAAATAAACAACAATTATATTTGTGTTTTAATAAAAGTTTATCAATATCAAGCACAACAGCAGAGTTTATATTTTAATAAAAGAAAACATATAAAATTATATTGTTTATGTGAAAAGTTAGGAAAATTTCTTGAGGGGTTATGGACTGTAATGCAGATAAATTATTACAAAATTGTGTCTTTACACCCACAATATCTGTGTTGTTATGTGATGAATGATGCAGAAGAAATACATTAAACAATATCTTCATAGTAAAATTGTTTTACTGCATTTTTAAATGCAAATCTAAAAAATATTCTAAGGCGAACTACTAAATTGCTGTATTGTTCAATGTTCCAAAAAAATGTTGAAATTAATTTTCAGTCTGAAGATATCAAAAGTTTTGTTTTCGAACATTCGCGTTAAGGAAAAACTTTTATAAGTAATGGAAAATAAAATATTTATGTAACATTATAGTTTTTATGATGGGAACGTGTGTTAAATTACGATTTTCAATAAACTTATTGTATTAAAATTTAATTTAATGAAAAAACAACATTGTGTGTTATGATAGATTAAATTGTATAAATATTTGACTACAAATAATTTGAAAAGTTAACTTCACAAGAAAAATTAATTTTTGATTATTATAAGCCAAATTTATTTTAAGATATCAGAATAATTCTAAGCGACGCACTGTTCATAGTTGTAATGAACGATATGCTTACGAGAAATGAAACCCTTCTCACACTAAATTTTTAACATTAACAATTAAAAAATTTAAGTTTATGGTCGCAAAATTGCATTTTTGATTTCACACAGTGGCTTTTTGAGAAATCATCAAGCACCTTTTAACTTTTCACAAATTAAAGAATAGTAGATTGTTTACTAGTGCGAATGCGTTTTCCTAACAAGAAATAGTTTGTAACAAGTGCATAAAATTTATAAATATTTATTTAATTGTTCATTAATTCATTTATTTTATTTAACAAAGTTATAAACAAATTTAAGATTTTTAAATAATTAAAGTGCGCCATCTTCGTTGTAATAGTTGTAAATAATAAGAATCAAACTCCCTTTAAAAAATAAACATAAGAATCCAACTACTTTGAAAACCCAAATAAATTGTTTTTTCTTGCAATTCAAATGATGCAATGTGTTTAAGTTGTTTTTACTATATGGTAAGTTATTTAAATTATTATTTTGATATTTTAGTGCTATAAAAATATTATATATAGATAGATATATGGATAGATTTAACTACAAATCTCACATGTAGGCGGCGTTGCGGTCCAGGCTTACAAAATATTTTGTGGTCATATGTGTGGAAAAGTAGTTTTTTCTTTTATTCTATTCTAGTACAAAATTGAATATTTTTTATGCATGTGTTACAAAAACACACTTGTCTAATTTAATTTATTTATTCTAAAAACATAATTAACTTTTTAAAAAAATGTTAAAAATTTTTGTTTTACTATTTTTCGATTTTCAGAAAGAAATTTTTTTGCAAGTTGTTCTACAGAACTTTCGATCTATTGCTTCAGCTTCAGATTAAACTACTGATCTGACACATCATAAATTAAACTTAAAGACTAAAATTAAATACGAATGAATTAGCCTTAGATCAAACTTAATAATTATTTACTTAACAGTTTCTGGTGTGTAAACCTCGTTCTAAAATTTATGTAAGAATTAAGCTATTTTATTAGCATTAAGAGTTCATGTATTTTAAATTTGAAAAATTAAGAATAAAATTATATTTGATGTCTCATTTTCTTTGGATCACTGCTTCGCTAGCAAAAAATTTCAATACCATGCATCATTATTAAGTAAATTATTAAGTATTAAGTGTAGCAAAGCGTATGGCTAATCAGCCTGACCGAAACTTAGCATTACTGGGTTTAATCCCTTCATAGGGTTACGTAAGCCTCAACCAATAAACTCAATTAATATATGAAATTGCAATGTTTAGAGAGATTGTGAATGACAACAAAGAGGTTTCAGACCATTGTGCGAACATAATGGTCTTAACAGTCTACCTGCCTATTCATGGAACACCAGACCTTCTTTTTAAAAAAAATATACTTTGTTCGTCGATATTACTGTTTTACGTTTTTGGTATCGATTTTGAGAAAAATAATAACACGATTGTAGTAGTTGTTCAATGGAATAAAGCTAAATATTTGTGTTGTGTTCCTCTTTGAAAACTTAATTTAATCAATTTATTAGCCCATAGTTTTTCCAATTTATCAACTAAATTTGTTGACTATCGTTTAATTGGAATATTGGTATGTTGATAGTTGTTAATAGTTTGCTTAAAAACACTTTGAACTAGGATGGAATGAGAACCCGGGTCCTCCCAGTTCAAAGTCCAGCGTGCTGGCACAAGGCAAACTCAATATATCGTTCTCATCATCTATATCTTTTATAATATTGTCTAGTGCGATATTGGCTAATTGAACATTATTGCAATTAGTCCCCCACATACATTCCTGGCAAAATATGAAGCGAGATATTTGTAATTTTGTAATGGGCAAAATATTCCATGTGAGTTGTGATTTCATTTCCGTTCTCCTTACTAATAGTAGTATACTTTAGAGATCTTCAAAGTGAACAGACTTATCAACCCAATTGTGTGTAAGAACATAATTATTTAAAATATTTCTAAAATTTGACACTTCCGGAAGCTCGTATCAATTTTTATTTCTATTTCAATTCATATTTTTTTTTACCTAATTATATAAATTAAAAAGAATTGCAGAATACCCAATTTAAATGTAAAAGAAAATTTATGCTGACCGTTGATTATTTTTTGGCTCGTGCCATTGAATGTTAGATTTTTGTGTAGAAAACTGGTTGGTATTTGATTATTGAGCAGTCGGAGTTCGTAAAGTGAGTTTTTGGTGCAGAGAAATTTAGTTAGTTTGCTAGACTGAAGTTGAGTGGGAGTAAAGGAAGTTTTTCAAGTAAAATACAAATAAAAAATTAATAATGGTGAATATTATTTAGTGAATAATGTGATCATTTAAATGGTCAAAAATGCCGTTTAGCTACCAAGAAAATAAAGCTAAGAAAAAACGAAAAAAAGAATGAATTATGATTTAGTGAATGATGTTAGTATTAGGTCAAAATCCAAAGATTACTGTTTGTGTATTTTTCAACTTTCAACCGATACAAAAAGAAAGTTGAGGAACTCTCAGAAGAAGACACAGAAATCATCGGAGACATGTTCAGAGAAGTTTCTTTTTGTTTTTTATTTATTTGCTTATTAAAAATTGTGCTTTGTTATCTTAGTTTTTGAAGTAATTCAATAAATTGCTAAAGTTATTTGTTCAGGGAGAGTTGTGGCAAAGCAGTTCTCCCTTTTGGAGGTACTGGGTGGTTATAAAGGCACGCGAGTGAATTTGTTTAGTGTATTTTAAATTTTCTTGTGAGTAAGGTAGGTCGCAGAAATCAAACCCGCTGCAGTTAGCGCAGGGTAAAGATAGTGTTTGCATGCACGACTAATAGGTAGACTTTCACGGTCTACCAGACCTCCTACTACAAGATGGGGTCCAACGTGGGGCTCTAGAGCAACCATGTTTGGGTCTTAGAATCCAAACCTGATTGTTCTGGAGACAACAATTTTGCAATATGAAGATCTTTATCTGGTATATATCTGACTTCCAACTTATATTTTAATAGTTTTAGTCTCAGACGCTGTAATCTTGACGAATTAATTTTACCTAAATCTTTTTTAAAAATACTGACTAGAGGACGATGGTCAGTATGACAAATAATTTCTTTACTACCATATATATAATTATGCAATTTGTGACATGCAAAAATTATTGCGAATAAATCTTTCTCAATTTGTGCATAATTTATTTCATGATCAATTAAACTCCTAGAACCATATGCAATAAGTTTGTTTTCTTGTAACACAAGCTCCTAATCCATATTTAGATGCATAACACTGTAAAACAATTGGTAGGTTTTTATCAAATGATGCCAAAGCCGGTGAAGAAGTTATAACTTCTCTCAACTTATTAATTGTTTTTAGCTGCAGCATTAATTAAATATTCAACATCCTTTTTTAATAATTCTCTTAGGGGATGTGTAATTTTAGCTAAATTTGGTATACAACTTCTTAAAACAACACCTAAAAATGACTGTAACTCTTTTTCACACTGAAAAAAACATGTTCTATTTCCAATCGAAATGCAGTTGTCACAACCTCACCGTGCGGGTAGATATGGCGAATAGAACTATGAAATTTTTTCAACAACATTACAATTATAGAACGATGTAGTTGAGACAATCACACGTAATATTTATGTGAAAATAAAATTTAGTTCAATTAATCTCAAAAACTTCAATTTTAAAATGAAAAATTCATGATATAAGACCAAAGCAATTTTTTTTCATGGAAATATTTATTAACTTTATTCAACTTCTGTTATATTAGATATAACCCTTAATATTTTAAATAAACGTCATGCCGTTGTCAGGAAAATGTTTCCATGTAGATGTCCCAATCACGGTGAAATTGGTTGCAAATATTTTTTCTTTGTTTGAATAATAAACTGCGAACGTCGAGATGAGGTTGTCATTGCCACAACTTTTTTTTCAGTGCATATTTTGAATATCTATACGTTCACTACCTATTTTCATACCATCAAATGAAAATATATGTCCCATATATGTGATTTCAGCTTTTTGAACTTATATTTTATCTTTATTAAAAGTTATGCCTATATTTCCTTGCTCTATTCAACAACTTTAATTGATACTCGCTCGGAAGCGTTAGCTAATGGGAAGTAAAGAGCTGAAAGGAAGGTTTATAATTTAGATCTAAACTGTAGTGAAGCGCTCTTCGTTGACGAATCAACGAAGGGACATGGCAGGCCGCGTACCTCGCGAGGTTTATTTATAGCCCCAAACTAGCTTCAGTCTGTGGGGAACGAGAATAGAACACCTGCTGCTTCAGCACAAATATCTGATTCGTACGCGTGTCGATAACCAAACGGATCAAGGAAAAGCTACGTGAAAAGAATAGACTCTTGCTACCCCCATGTAGGAGAAAGAACCACGATCACCCCGTCCAACCCCATATCTCTAACACATTCACACGCTCGCGCACTTCATCCACTCACTCACACACACCCAACACACCCATAATCACATACACTTACATACTTACACTCATTCACCCAAGCATATCCATACACCTCTATACACATACACAATAGCCCACTCATAAACACGTCCATGCACGCATATAGTCATACATACTCACATTGATTCAGTGTAATGCGACCTTAAGATCGTAGACAATCACGGTGGGTTATTTATATAATTAATGGTAAGTTTTAGTACATAGGATTGGGATCCTCGTTTTAGCGGAATTGATCTCAAACTTCTGAAAATATAGGTTATTTGAGATTAATCTAATTTCCTCTGGGGAAATTTAGCCATTGATATTATTTATTTATTTATTATTGTTATAATAGTAAATGTTAAGGTAAACGTTATATTTTATTAGGTGGGTTGTACGTTAATAACCATACCCTACTACCACTATTAATAGTAGGTAATTAGTTATTTTTTAGTTTTATCAAAGGCTTTAAAGTACAACAAAAATGTAACAACAATCTCGATAAACATTTATATAGTTGAAAATTTCCCAGTTGTATTTTTTTTTTAATATTCATATACCAATTCTGACACAATTATAAACGGAACATGAATTACCGTTTAAACCAAAACAAACTGGAAATTCCGTTCTTCTTGTTTGGATTAAACATCGAAAACTGGCAATGTGTTTAAAGCCCACGATAGTTTAAGTAAAGCTAAAATTCCCATTTGTTTTTGTATGCTTATGGCTAGAATATCCTGAAATACAGAGGCAATGAGCATTTAGAATTTAAACAAAAAAAACTTAAATTTTTAAGCTGGAATCCATGCTAAGAAATGTTTCGCAGTGAACCGTGATAACCCCATCTATATCAGTTTCATATTGGAGGTATCGAGGTATCCTAAAGGATGACGGGCGTATTTATCAAATTTTACAATCCGGAATGACATCATCAATTAAAATTGCTCCACGTCCAATATGATCAAATTTCCGTTTTAATAATCCCACTAAAATATCTGATAGCCTATGTCCAAATGCGAACGATGTTGTCTTCGATTCATTCTTATCAATATTACCAGCATTATCAGTATCCGATGATCTAAAACAGTTTCGCCAGTATGTTACATATTTCCATAGAGCTCCGAACTCTTGAAAACCCACTGTCCCTTAATTTTCTTTATCAAACCTGCCAATCATTAATCACACGGTTTCTGGTTTAAATGGACTTCCTGTTCCTGTTAATGCTGTTATAATTCATCTGCGGATATAAGACCGCTTCGTCCTTAGTACACATTATTGTACCAATAAAGTGCACTATGGACATTGGTTCACAAGCATGCCTCACATGAACCCCCCACATACTCACACTCAATCACACACGCATCCGTAATCATTCCCACATTTAATTAAAATAATATGAAATATGACTCACCCCATAGATAGTCGAGACCCCACCCCATGTCCTTCGCGACCTTATTCTACCATCCTCACCGAGTTATTCCTGGTTGAAAAATACCACGTCTTGCAGTAGGCCGGAGGACGACAACTATTAGCACAATCTGCACTGGTAAACATGCAACAATGCCACAAAGAAAATGTTTGACTGGTTCCGCCGTTATTCTTTCCGTTGAAGCAGTAATTTGGGTTTTATTTGGATGGAAATAAATTGACATCCACTCTGAATTATTTAGGTTCTTTTTCTTGGTTTAAGAAACAGTATTTTATTTTACAACAATAACGCGTACACAAGTTTATTATTTAATAATAATCCTAACATTATTGGCCAAATGCCTAATTTGGAAATATATTGACATATGTTACGTTTTATAGGCGGTATTTTATTTTTCAATATTTTTAATTTTAAGACAATAACAATAACGACTACACAATTTAATTGCTTAGCCGTAATTTCATTAATATTAGCTAAATACACAATTTGGAAATATTTTGCTATCAACTGCGTTTTATATGCGGTATTTAATACTACGGTAATTTTAGTTAATGATATTAACAATAACGTTTACACAATTTAATTTTCTAGCAGTAATTTCATCATTATTAGCTATATGCACAATTAAAAAAAAACTTTGATATCACCTGCGTTTTATATGCGGTGTTTTTTTTTTTTGCTACGGTAATCCAAATTTTATCACATTAACAATATTGTCTACACAGTTTTATTCTCTAACAAGAATTATAATATTAGTCGCTAATTGCACAATCATCACCATAAACAATTTAAAAGAGTTAATGCCCACACATTTTTCTGGCTAATTAACTAATTATTTTAATTAATACAGGTTAAAATTTTGGCTATATGTTAGCCAGCCATGTGACAAAACAAAAATCAGATGTCAAAAAAAAAAATCACCAGACACAACTGCGAACTAATCGACCATTGAATCGACTAAGAGATTGATGACCTCTGTCGTCGAACATTTATAGTAGGTTAACGGTTGTTAAAACGATAAGTTTATGTTAGCAGTATTTTCTTTTGTTAAGTTTTTTTGTAGACGAGAGTTGTATAAGAATAGTTGTGTAAGAATTTGCACAACTATTTTGTATTAAAATTGGAACATTATTTTTTAAAAAAATATTGATTACGAAATGACTCTAAGCAATTACATAGGAAAATAGCGCGATTAATGAGTCTGCACAACTGTTTTATGATAATTTTAAACAGAGATTATTGCGATAGATGATTACGATCTGAATATAGGAAATTGTCAACGCAAATTCAATGCGGGTGGGAAATAAATGCGACTCAAAATTACGAAGAATGAATAGTAACTTCGTTACAAAACTGCGACCCATTGTCTGAGACAATTGTTTCGGAACAACCAAAAATATGGAACACATTCGTTTCGTTTCAAGCAGTTTACAGATAGGCTTGGCGATGAGTTTCCGTAAAGGAAAAAAAAACGGGAACTTAGTAAGATGGTCTAAGACAGTCAAAATTGCTATATGACTGGACTTAGTTGTCAATGACTGGTAAGTAATGGGGTAATAATGGTAAATAATGGGGACCGGGGGTAATGACCGATTATACCGATATATAATCGTTGGTTGAGTTTTTCAGAAGTGATGTCACACCAGGAGCACGAAACATGGTGTCAGGTGCTTTGACAGTCTAACAGATGTCACATTGAGAAACAAAGGATTTAATTTGTGTGGCCACTCAGGGTCAAAAATAGAATCGACGTAGATGATGTAGCGTTTTCGGAACTCCATCACTCCATCATGAGCCTGGCAAATCAACTAAGTCGCTAACTCCTCGGGAATCCACAACTTCCAAGTTTCACCTTCAGGTGTAACATCACTTGTGAAGAAATTAAGTTTTTTATACACAAATTGGACGTGCGTAAATTGGAAAGAGAACCATTGGAGTCAGTGACTATCTTTATTAATTTAAGATAATTTTCACTGTTTTCAACAGGAGATTTTAATTCAAGATTAAAATTATTAATTTTGTCCACGGTAACCACATCGATGGAGAACACTCTCCAAGGCGACTCTTCGCTGACGGAGTAATTTCATTGACCCAAGTTCATTTTATTGGACGTATAGGCTATAAGATGCTCAAGACCCTCTTTGTTCAACTGTGCCAGTACACAGCCCACACTAGAACTGGTGCTGATGTCAATGCTTTCTTTAACGAGTAAAAGGTCACATCAGCTTCGGGGGTATACACTAATTTGTTAGTGGATTTTTTTAACAAGTCCAATACTGGTGCCGTTAACGAGGTCTCGGGAATCTGTTTCACCGTGGTTGGTACAGGAAACTCATCAATCGTGGCGATTTTATCTTCATCGATTTTTAATACACCTCTACCTACTACGTAGCCCAAGTATTAACTTCCGCGATTAAGAAATTACTCTTCTAAACATTGATCGTCAAGTAAGCATGTCATAGACACTTGTCGGCTTCTTTCAATAGATTGATGTGGTTAAAAAAGGTGTTAGTAACAATCAAAAGGTAATCTAAATATACAAAAACACAGGATCTTAAATGGGGAGGGATTACTTGATCCATTAATTTTGTCATGGTCTGAGGTGCATTGCACAGTCCGAAGGGCATCCTTACGAACTGACACAATAGCCGACCAGGTTCGGTGAACGCAGTTTTCTCCCGAGACAATTTTTGTAGAAATACCTGTCAGAAAGAATTTTTAAAATCCAAGCTGGAGATGAAGTTGGCTTGAGGTAAGCGACTTAGAATTTCATCTATTTGTGGGAGGGGATATGAATTAGTATTAACGATTTTTGCCAGGTTTTCGTACTGGCACTTATCGATCTATTTTTTAGACATGATCATTTTATACTCTATCTAATAACAAAATAGCTTTGTTACAGCAAACCCGTTCCCCTTTTTATGATCTTAAAACCTGACAAGTTGGTGAATTTAAGGCCTAAAGGTATGACTTATTTTATTTTATTTTCACAAAAAATTGATAAAACTGCGAAAAGCGCCAAAAACATTTTATTCACAAACTTGAAACAATAAAACATATTTGAAAAGCGGAACCAAACAAAAATAAAAACTGTTGATATTGGTATTAAAAAGATACACTAAACAGAATGTAAATTTCTATGAACAAAATTTTCTAAGCAATCAATCAATTTCCAATTATTATTTCTAACGTTAAAAAATATAAAGTAATAAATAATCAATAATAAATCGCACTCAACATCTGTCAATTTACAAATTTTATATTAAAACTCAATTTACGCTGACAATAAATTTAGATTTATTACAATAAATTTCATCTTCATTCATTTCTTTTAAGTCATAAAAGTTTATCGAAAAGTAAGAAATATAAAATATCGAAATAACCAAAATTTAGCGTTGTTTGGGATTGATTTGAAATACAATAATGGTTATCCATTTAATGATTTTTACAGTTGAATATGAAAATGTTCTTTAAAAATGTTGTTAAATTTTTAGTACTTCACTGCCAGTAATAGCACAATTTCGAACATTTCATATACAACCACCACGAGTTATACCCATGAAATAGGAATATGCCATTTTTCAAATAAGTTTGAATTTATATCTGCTTTTCAAAAGTGGTTACAATAACAAAAAATACTATGAGGAAAACTCAATATTTTAATTTTTTCTTATTCTCTTGCAACAGGAGTACATGTCTAATGTTATTTGTGATGAAAAATTGTTTTCCATAAAACCATTTTTGTTCAACTTTCCTCCAGCTTCACTTACACTCAACGATTTTTTTTTCATTATTATTTTTCTTGTTAAAGAAAAACAAAAGTAAATCATCATTAATTTTCATTGGAAATTTGGAATGGAAAACACAAATTTACAAAAACGAAAAAGTTGGAAACAGGAAATTAATGAACACTTATCGGATGGATAAATTTGAATAGAAAAACAAACTTGAAGTTACTGGATGTTTGTACCTTAATGGAATAATTTAAGAGATTCCTGAAAAATTAGTTTCTATTATTTTTATGCTTCGAAAATGAGAGTATTCAGAGGGTTCGGACGTTTTTTTAACAGATATGAGAAAAATATATGTTTGATGAAGTGTAACAATAATTTAATAAGAATTCGACTCACTTGACCATCATCAGCTTGATTTAGCAAGAATTCATTTTTTATCGATATATGACAAGAATAATTTTACTTACCTTTGTTTCATACATATTCATTATTCATATATACATAACAATAGCGATCTTCTATAACGAATCATTATGCAATCATGTGACAAGGGAATAAGAAATGATGTTGAAGACGTAAAACTGAAGTAATAAAAATATTGTTATTATTGCTGATTTATTATTATGTAAAAATGTCATGTAGAGAAATGAAATAATACATTTTCTTTGTTGTTGAGATGGTGTTCACGGTAATAATTTATAGGGAAAACCGTTTTCTTTCCTTTTAAAATTAAAAAGATATAGTTATCGATTCGTATGAGATATTTCTAAACCACTTTTATAAGACGTTATACAGGTTTTACTTTGTTATTGTTAATAAAAATAAAACATGTGACCAAACGATTAAATCTTCATAGCTCCCCTTTTTATTAATTACTTTAAACTCTCTCATCTATAAGCTATTATGATTGTATCTAAATATATATTTGAGATAAAAAAAATACTACATCAATGAATATTGGTTGTGGAAACGATAAAAGCAGTTAAGTTAAACAAATAAGAAAATTTATATAAAATATGAACGTAAATTGAAAACTCGAAGACACAAGAAAACGTGATGAACACGAAACTAAAATAGCAAAAAAGTTATTCTAGTTCTAGTTGAATTATTTCTAAAATATAATTTTATCTTAAATTAAGATTAATTACTTGAACAATTAATTCTTTTAGTGTAATTTGTGTATCTCGTTTCTACAGATTTTATACAACAGAATTATTAAGTTTTCATATGCGCGTTTGTTTTTATCAAAACGAGAAAAGGTGCATACATGAAATGAAATTAAAAATAGTATTTTAATCAGTGATTACAAACCGTTTTAACTTATAACATAAGGAATGAAAGAGCTTAGGTTCACTTGAGCTTAGGTTCTATGTTAAGTGTAAACATGAAGTTCTAGTAGAATAGTTGAATACGCAAGCTTCCACTTACCTGAAAAGAAAAATTTAGATATCGAAATTAATATATTGAATGAAAAAGTCTTAGTCGGGATTAGTCTTGGCTTAGGGATTTTTAAAACAGAACCCTGTGGCTTTATAAGGCAGAACTTGTATACATTCTTTTATCTTTTAATTCACCAATTTTAATCAAGTGAACATCTCGAAACAATTGAGAATTAGAGAAAACTTGAAAAGGAAATAACATTATATTTTGCAAAGTGGGGTGTCATTAGAATGAGCATTTTATTTTAGTAAACTCACACTTTAAATCACACTGTTTTTGAAATATTGTCGTAAATATGCAATATTAAACATATTAAACATTCGGTAAGTCTGCTGTGCATCCATTGATGCGGAAAGAAAGTACTGCCGATTCTCAAGTTATTTGATAATGCAAAATCAGTCAATATGTCGCCATAATCATTCGAATTCAAATGCAGGGACATCTTATATTTTCATTAGAGATATCTGTACTAACTTGCCCATTGACGCCACCAAGAACTATAATGAAGATGCGTGTATGATGTTGATTTCAAAATCGCATCCATGGCTATGTAAAAAGTGTCTTTCTCGTTGACGTTCTTAGGGTCGGTGAGTGGATGCAAGGCAATGACAGAAATATTGCTGTATGTTTCGCTTACCTGTCGGTAGCAAATCTTCTAATTGTATGGAATGAATTTCATCACGGCTATTTCACCTACAAGGAAACCAGTGTCAAATTTTCTTCGAGTAGGATGACCACTACAGTTCCAACAATCATAATGCACACGATGCACAAGGGCATGCACATATCGTGCATTTTTTTATAATGCTAATTTTAAGTATTTTTTAAATATTCTAAAATATTGTAAATTTAGTATTAAGGGCGTAAAGTAGGCCTTTTTTAGTATGCAAAAAATATACTTTGTGCCCAACTTACATGTACGAGTAAAATTCTTTATTATTTCCATAAATGAAAGTTTGCATAAACGTAAATATATATTTACATAAAATAGTTTAATCCAAGTAGTTTTGCTTTTCATATTTAAGGTGCAAACACAATAGATCCGTTCCGTCCGCTCCGTTATATTTGAACTGTCAGTTTAAATGTAAAACGGAAATTAAAACACAATGAACGGAGGGGAAAAAAGCGGAACGGACACTAAGCACAAATTCAAACTTTTACGGAAGACATAACCTCAAATATTGTTTATTTTTTCTATATATTTATATAAATGAGCAGATTTCAACAAATTTCAAAAAAAATGCATATAATTTAGCAGATCTATAAAATAATTCATAAAAATATAAATATAAATAAAATATAAATTTTTCGATATAGTTAAAGACGGTGTTTTACAAAACGAACGGATTGAGGCAGATAAAAAACGAACGGAACGGATCTATTGTGTTTGAACCTTTATTTTTTTAAATTGCTATGGCAACCAATTTTTTAAAAATTTCTATATTAATTTATTTAAAACATTTTGTTTTTCAGTTGTATTTGATCCATCGTATTGCTTGGAGGTATGTATATGTACATATGTTTAAAAATATTTTTTGGTCGTTAAATTCGTTAAATTCAGGTATTTTTTTGTTAAATATTTTTTTAGTGCGTAAAATAGTGATTCCACGCTTTGTTATTGCAATTGGAAAAATAGCCTGCTTTACACACGATTTGAATCGTAAAATTGTATGATGTAAGGACGTTAGACTAAGGGTTTTGGACGTATATTTGGAGTTTGCAAATCGAGGCGTCAGCTGGGATTTGGACATAACTGTGACAACCAAATATAAGGTTAAAATAAAAGTAAGTTCAAAAACTAAAACCCGACTACTGAAAAATCAATTAACAAACAAGAAAATATTCCCATCTCAAATTGTTATGTACACTATGTACAAATTGTTACGTACTATGAATGCAATTACATTAATAAAATTTTAATGTAAAACAAACTTAACGTAACTTATAAACAATCACATAAATAAAAAAAAATCACGATCAGAAATTATAAATTCCAAATAAAGTAATAATCAAAAATTAGAAAACTGTTTGCTATCAATCCGACAAAAGTTGTTGTCATGTGACAAAATGGATTTACCTAGAATATTTGAGAAATTAAGAAAAATTGTATATCAGGATTTCCTTTTAAAGAATGAGAAATTATTTTTAAATTGAACTGCGATAGTGTAAAGTTTATTTAAATTAGACTGCGATGATGTAAACATTTTAAGTGGAATGTTTATGTTAAGTTAATTGAACTGTGTTAATTAAACTGTTAATACAGTTTTAAGTGTTATAAGTGTTACGCAGTGTTTTACTAGAAAATTCTACAATCAACCGTTGGAGATTTTGAAGCTATTGGAAGAATATTATAGATAGAAATATTGTTTGCAGAATTGTTTTCTGTTGTTGTAAAAAAAAAGAAATTGTGGAATACTTAGTAAAACCTGGTGATTTCGCTTACTAATCAGTTACCGAATCAGGAAGGTGATTTAAGAATTACAAATTGAGAGTAAAGTCAACTGGAAGCTAGATAGAAAAATTGACTATTACAACAAATATCAGTAAACCGACATGAAACATAGCAAACAAAAGATATTAGAAATATATAATCATTTTTTTAAATCAGCAAAATTAATTATTCAAAGTAACCGTTTGTTTTTTTGGGTTGGTTTTGATTACATACACAAACAAATTTCTTTCGCACAAAATTTTAGATAAAATTATGGAGGGGCTGAAATCTCACAGCTCTGAGATATCAAGACTTCGGTCTAGGTAAAGGATTTTGATATAGTTTTCGGCAAAAAACTTTCACGAGGACATGGTTTTCAGTTTTGGGCAGCGATGTATATCAAACATAACTCTTTGTTAAAGTACAAGTATTTTTTATATCTGTTTAAAAATTTATTACAAAACTAACACGAAACATTAATACGTTGCCGGAAAATTATAATCAAAATTCCAAAAATATTGTTAAATTGAATAAAATCAAACTTTTTCAAAATTCCAAAAATATTCTAAAAATTAGAATGAAATCAAATATTTAAACTTTTTCTAAATTCCGATAATATGCCAAAAATTCTTAAAAATTCGAACTTTTCCAAAATTCTAAAAATATTGCAAAAATTATTACAAAACCAAAAATTAAAACTTTTTTCAAAATTCCAAAAATTATAATAAAATCAAAAATTAAAAATTTTCAAAATTCTAAAAATATTCCAAAAATTCTTACAAAATCAAAAATTAAAACTTTTGCCGAAATTCTAAAAATATTGCAAAAATTTTTACAAAATCAAAAATACAAACTTTTTCAAAATTCCAAAAATATTTCAAAAACTATAACAAATTCAAAAATTTCCATGTTCAATTTCATTTTCAATTACATTTACGTCATAAAAACAGCAACATTTTTGTTTTCCGAAAAATTGGCTAAAAAATAAATGAAATCATTTTTTGACACACTTGACAACATTTTTTTGACAAACTTATAATGCCATAATTCTCAATAATAATAATAAAATTTCATTTCGAGCAAACAATTTTATTTTTTCCAAAAAATTGGCTAAAAAATAAATAAAAATCTCTCTTTTGACACACTTGACAACATTTTTTTTGACAAACTTATAATGCCATAATTCTCAATAATAATAATAAAATTTCAATTCAAACAAACAATTTTATTTTTTTCCAAAAAGTTGGGTAAAAAAATAAATAAAAATCTTTCTTTTGACACACTTGACAACATTTTTTTGACAAACTTATAATGCCATAATTCTCAATAATAATAATAAAACCGAAGTAGTTTCATTTCAAACAAACAATTTTTTTTTCCAAAAAATTGGGTAAAAAATTAAATGAAAATCTTTCTTTTGACACACTTGACAACATTTTTTTGACAAACTTATAATGCCATAATTCTCAATAATAATAATAAAACCGAAGTAGTTTCATTTCAAACAAACAATTTTTTTTTCCAAAAAATTGAGTAAAAAATTAAATAAAAATCTTTCTTTTGACACATTTGACAACATTTTCTTGACAAACTTATAATGCAATAATCTAGTTTTAGATCTCACATACCTATCCCGACCATCAAGATTCCCCCAAATTTAATGTTCCTACTCGTAATCACTTAAAATGAACGTTTTTTAAGCCAAAAATATGCAAATTTCCTTGTTTTGACACACATAATGATTTTTTTGACACACTTCCGGTACAGTTATCGAACACAGCGTCCTTTCGGACCTGTATCTTGTGAATACCTATTTTTAAAAAAAAAAATTTTTGAAATCCCTCTAGCCGTTTTCCCTGCAGTGTAGGTAATGACGGCGGCCGGCGGCCGGCCGGCCGACAGACAGACATACATTTTTTTTTTTTGCTTTTTTAGAATCAGGAGGTCCTAAAACGTCGAGAAATGTCAAAAAAAGTGGGGGTAAAAATTTCACTTTGAGCTCATGAATGTAATACTTAGGTCTTTCAGACCGAACGAAGTAAATACGATTAAATTCATTTATTTACACGAAATTCTGTTTAATGTGCTGTATAGAGGTATGCCATTATTTAATAATTTATCAAATGAGTTAAGGACAGATAAATATCTTAAAAATTTTAGGATTAAATTGTTTGAGTATTTAAGACAGTGTAGTTGAAGTTTGATATATTACTGCTATTGTAGTGCATTTTTTATTCTTTGAAATATTAATGCGTTGGTAAAGGTTGGTTTTTGTGTTATGTAATTAATTAATTGTTTGGCACTTAAAATTTTTTGTATCTTTTTTAATTGAATTTTTTGTTTTATTTTTTTGTTTTCTTTACTAATCTAAGTATAGTAGATATACTAATCTACATATAGTAGATATGGTTTGAGCAAAACAGATGTTAAATTAACATAATTTAGTGAAAAGATTATACAATCAGCAAACTACTCACAACCTCTTCATTTAGCGTTTCGAGAAAATATTTCAAAATCACAAATTCATATTTCTTTCAAAATTCCAAAAATATTGTAAAAATTAAATAAAATCAAAAATTCACACTCTTTTCAAACAAAATTCTAAAAATATTGCAAAAATTATTACAAAATCAAAGATTAAACCTTTTTTAAAATTCCAAAAATATTTCAAAAACTATAACAAATTCAAAAATGTCCATGTCCAAATACATGTCCAATTACATTTAAGTCATAAAAACAGAAACATTTTTTTTCCAAAAAATTGGCTAAATAACTAAATGAAATCAATTTTTGACACACTTGACATTATTTTTTTGACAAACTTAACATGCCATTATTCTCTATAATAATAATAAAATTTCATATCATACAAATTATTAATTTTATTTTTTTCCAAAAAATTGGGTAAAAAATAAATAAAAACCTTTCTTTTGACACACTTGACAACATTTTTTGACAAACTTATAATGCAAAAATCTGGGTTTTGATCTCACACACCAATCCCTACCATCAAGATTTCTCCAAATTCAATGTTCCTACTTGTAATCACTTAAAATGAGCGTTTCTAAAGCCAAAAATATGAAAATTTGCTGTTTTTAACACACTTAATGATTTTTTGACACACTTCCGGTACAGTTATCGAACACAGCGTCTTTTCGGACCTGTTTCTTAAGTATACATATTTTTAGAAATAAAAAATTTGGAATCCCTCCAGCGGTTTTCCCTGCAGCGTAGTTAATGACGGCCGGACGGATGGACGGACGGCCGGCAGACAGACATACATTTTTTTTGCTTTTTTAGAATCAGTAGGTCCTAAAACGTCGAGAAATGCCAAAAAAGTGGGGGTAAGAATTTCATTGTTGGCTCATGAATGTATTACTTAGGTCTTTCAGACCGAAGTAATATGTCAGCAATTAAATTTACGGGTTAAATCAGTAGCAAATCGGGCATGGTCGATTAATCGATTGGAACAAAATATCGATTAACGATTAATATGAAAATTTTAACACCGATTAATTGATTAATCGATTAAATAAAATTCTCTTAAATTAAATTAACAAAATTTACGCAAATACGCATCATAAATCATATCTAAAATAATATGTAATATATTTATCATATTTAAAAGTTTACATTAATAAATAAACTAATTCTCCTTATTTAATTGCAAAATGTTGAGTTTTAAAGGGGGGGGGGGGGGGGGTAAGGTTAATTCGCACGAAAAAGGGCATGTTTTTGTGATGACACAGTTAAAATCTCTTTGTTAAAACCAATAGTACATTAAAGTATGACATTTGAAGAATATTGTATAAAATTTTTAAGGAAGAAATGTTAAAAAACACGGCAATGGCAGCAATTATTCGGACGTGTCTCGGAAAAAAGTAGAATTGCGGTGCCCCTCATAACTTGGTGATGGATCATCTTAAATCAACAAATCAAAGTTCATTCGTTAGATAATAGTTTTCTCCATGTAACGCTGGGAGGGTTTTTCGAAATTTTAATTTTTCACTTTTTTGGAACACTTTGAAGGGAAAAACGCGATTTTTTGCGAAAAAAATCGGCTAATTTGTTGTTGTGAAATAAAAATTATTAGCAAAATTTGCAAAAACTATTCGTGACCTCGTATATTATGTACAGAAATAGTGTTCAAAATTTCAAAAGGATCGGTGCAGTAGTTTTGAAGTTATGAGGGGCACTGACTTTGAAATCGTGAGTCTTGGGGAAAACGCTTTAAAGTTTTGAACACTAAAACTTCTGGTATAAAACGTTCATAAGCGATTTTAAAATGCTCGTAACTTCGTCAATTTTGCTCCAATCGACTTGAAATTTTGACACAATATTCTTAAAATAATATGAAAAAAAAATGCACAAAAAAAATTTTAATACGCATCTGAGTTTTTACGGAAAAGATAATTTTATGAAAAGATAAATAAAATTTGTTTTTGGGCTATTATTTTGAAAACGTACATTTTTTTGTTGATTTTTAAATTTTTGATTTTTAAAAAATCTGAAATTTTGATATATTGTTGGCATTGACAAAAGGAAAAAAGTAATTTCTGCTTTTATTTTTTGTGTACTCTGAATCGGAGTTATGCGCGGTTGAATTTTGAGGCTTTTTCACGTAGTTTTTGGTAATGGTGGCAATGTTTTGTGTATAGGTGCCACAAATTTCATCCGACTTACGTATATTTTTGCAAGTAAAAAGGAAAATAATTGAATAATTGAAATAAGTAAGTTTAAAATTAATAACTTTTCTCTTTTCCGCTAGGCGGCGCGTAAAACCTTGGTTTACTTCAAAGCTCATATCTCGCAAAGTAGGCTTTTTTTTTTTTTTGTTTTTCACAAATTTTAAAGTAAACATATGCAGCTATGAAATTGAGAAATAAAAAGTCAGCAATTCAATATGGATTTTTTCTTACGATTTTTTGAAGTTTGGTATATGAAAAATTCACATGTGTTTTTTTATTAAGTTAATAATCCTGTACTAAATGTGAATCTAATAAATTAAACATTTCATATTTTAACACCTGCAATAAATTTGAACCATTTTCTGTGCGGTTAAATGGTTAAAAACTTATTAAAAATTAATTTAAGTTAAGTGGTAAAATAAAGGAATTTAAATTATTAAAAGGGTGTGTAAAATGTTTATTCATTTTAAAAAATGTCTATTCAGCCCCTTTTTACTAATTAAAATCTCATTAGAATCTCAAAATTTTAACATTTAAAATTTCTAATGACGCCCACAAACGGTTTTTGACCAAATTATACTTGCATCCAATCAAAATATATTAAATTGTACCTACCTAATTTTACCTGATTCTACCTATGTCAAAACTATTTCAAGGGTATATATATATATATATTGATTGGATTGCCTTATAATCAATTATATTCCAAAATATTTAGAAGACATAACGTTTAGAAAAGATAATAATAGAAATGCCTTTCAAATTGTGCTGTAACTTGTACGGTCTCAAAAATCATCAGCGGACATCAAAAAATGTGAAACTGGTCACACCAGCTGTTATTCAAAAAGCTGCGACCCTAAATTCTACTTTGCGTGATGACCAGTTTATATGTGAAACATGTCGCACTTATATCTATAAAAATAAGGTAAATTTAATTATTTTATTAAAATGAATAAAAATTCATATGCAACTAATATTTTCTATACAGCAGCTTTCATGTTCGGAAACTTTCGATAGTGAAATTATTTCTATAAATCAGGATGTTGAAAATGTTCCAACGAACGAAAATATTCAAATACCTCCAGCATCTTTAGATCCAGCACCAGTTTCGGTTGATACTATATCTCCACCAGTTCCTGAACTACTTAATGACATTTTAGAAGATATTAACAATGTTCTTGGAAGGTTAGTCGAATCTCCTATCAAACAAAATCATATTACAACAGGAAGTTATAAAAAAATTGCAAGTGTCACATCGGCAATAAGTCAAAGAATATTTCAAGTAGATTCAGTTAAAGTGTTATCACCAAACGAGGAATGTGAATATACATCATGGCTTATGAACCTTAAAAAAGAGTTTAAAGATGCCAGCTGTAAATCAAAACAAGTGTTTTTGTTGACAACTCTACCACGTAAATTTTGGTCAAATCAACGTATCCAGGATGAATTTAATGCATCAAGACGACTGGTAGAATTCGCCATGGATCTGTTGGAAACAGTAGGTCCTTACAGTTGGCCTCAAAGCAAACAAGTGCACAGTTTGTCACAAAATATAGTAAAACAAATTCAAACATACTTCTTATCAGAGGAAATTAGTAGAACAATGCCTGGCCTTAAAGATGTTGTTACTATTACAGAAGGATCGACAAAAAATAAGAAATCAAAGCGGTTGGTGTTATGGACCCTCACCGACATCTACGAAATGTTCTTGGAAGAAAACAAAGAACTCAAGGATTCCACTGTTTTTTACCGGATAACACTACACCCGATAAAATAATTGCCAAAATGTTTTCTTTTTCTGATGATCATAAATATTTCATTTTAAAGGCAAAAAAAAATATATAAATTAATTTTTTAATGTATTTATTTATAATATTGATTAAATTATGATGTTTATAGGAAAAATATTTTTTTAATGTTTTTTTCTAATGTTAGTGTTGGTGATGTTGAAATTATAACAAAATCTTCGATCATTGGGATCTCCAATTCTTATTCTGAATAAAAACCTGTTTCTCAATCAGAAATACACAAAAAATGGTTCAAATTTATTGCAGGTGTTAAAATATGAAATGTTTAATTTATTAGATCCACATTTAGTACAGGATTATTAACTTAATAAAAAAACACATGTGAATTTTTCATATACCAAACTTTAAAAAATCGTAAGAAAAAATCCATATTGAATTGCTGACTTTTTATTTCTCAATTTCATAGCTGCATATGTTTACTTTAAAATTTGTGAAAAACAAAAAAAAAAAAAGCCTACTTTGCGAGATATGAGCTTTGAAGTAAACCAAGGTTTTACGCGCCGCCTAGCGGAAAAGAGAAAAGTTATTAATTTTAAACTTACTTATTTCAATTATTCAATTATTTTCCTTTTTATTTGCAAAAATATACGTAAGTCGGATGAAATTTGTGGCACCTATTCACAAAACATTGCCACCATTACCAAAAACTACGTGAAAAAGCCTCAAAATTCAACCGCGCATAACTCCGATTCAGAGTACACAAAAAATAAAAGCAGAAATTACTTTTTTCCTTTTGTCAATGCCAACAAAATATCAAAATTTCAGATTTTTAAAAAATAGTTGTTTTTTTTTCGATGTACGTTTTCAAAATAATAGCCCTTTTATAACACAAAAAACTACTTTTCCGCACATATGACCACAAAATATTTTGTGCACGGGCTAACACGCCGCCTGCATGTGAGATTTGTAGTTAAATCTATCCATATATCTATCTATATATAATATTTTTATAGCACTAAAATATCAAAATAATAATTTAAATGACTTACCATATAGTAAAAACAACTTAAACACATTGCATCATTTGGATTGCAAGAAAAAACAATTCATTCAGGTTTTCAAAGTTCACAATTTTGACAGCTAGTTGGTGGGGTATTATATGTTGTTAGTTTGAATCTTATGTTTATATTTTCGAGCTCGAATAATTTACAACTATTACAAGGAAGATGGCGCACTTTAATTATTTAAAAAGCTTAAATTTGTTTATAACTTTGTTAAATAACTGATTAAATAAACAATTAAATAAATATTTATAAATTTTACGCACTTGTTACAAAAAATAGTGTGTATTACTAGTGCGAATGCGTTTTCCAAACGCGAGTTATTTGCCGCACGAACGCAGGGAGACTAACTCTTGTTTGGAAAACGCATTCGCACTAGTAATACAATTTACTATTGTGAAAAAAGAATATATTAAGGAAAAAATAATTGAGAACTTTTCGTATTCATGAGCACTCTGGATCAAGTTACACACTCTGGATCAAGTATATTTGTGTATCTTTTAAATTAAATTTTATTCTAATGCTCTGCTCCAAATATAGAAATGAAATTAATTAATCAATAAAATTCAATTTTCTCCGTTACTAAAATGGGGACGAAAATTTTAAAACAAATTTAAGAATTGTTCTCTCATTTCCAATATTCTATCAATTCAATTATTCAAATTTCTAATGACAATTTTCAGTTTTTTTTCCTTTAACATTATCTTAAAATTAAAAATAAACAATTATTTTCGAAAGAAATGACATAATTTTTATAAAATAAACGTAAAAGCTGTAACCATTCATATACACCTGAGACTTTTAACCGTATTTTTATTTCGTTTCTACATTTTCTTAATAATTTTTTATTTTTTTATTTTATGACATTTTATTAAGAAAATGTAAATAAATAAATTGTGTTCATAAAAAACGGAAATGGAATAAATTTTTCATTCTTGTTTTTTTTTGTAGAATTACATTTGTTGTAGGATGTCATTTTCTTAATGTTTTTATTTTTTGTAGATAATTTTTCATGTAATCATGATGCTAGAAGATTTTTGCTCTTACGAAATTTTAAGATCTGAGTAGTCGGTCGTTATTACGGAACTGATTCGTAAACATATATTTATAACGTAAATAAATTTTGTTGGTTTCATTTTTCGAATTTTATAGCTTCAGAATTTCTGGTTTGTACAACTGTGAATATTATCAACAATGATAGTCAGATAGTAATCATGACTGGTGGAAGTTGTTCTATTTTTCCAGTTGAAAGAAATTTATTGTGTTGGATTTATTTGAGTTTTCTGAGAAAATAAAATTTAAACGTAAGTTACTTACCAAATACCACGATTATTGCAGAAATATAGCTATCAATACGTTTGTAATGTAAAAACTGGACATAACTTGCAAACTCGTTTCACCATAAGCAGAACTACATCATTCAACTGTATACACTACAAATTAACAAAAACAAAAGCTTCCAAAAAATATTTGAAATCTGCTTTTATACTCAATACTTTTCACTTCTGTAAAATACTGTAATGGTTTATGGTATTGCCTTTATATTTTCATTTCCACCTACTTTGAGTTTTTCAATTTCTGCTTGATGATGAATGAACGAATTAAGTTTTTATTTTTCATATTTTTTCTTTTTGGTTTTGCTTTTATAAAACTAAAACAAAATTAAATTAAATTAAGAAAGCTCTTTTACTGCTTTTGTTTTAGTTTAAAAGCAGAATGAGGAAAAAGAATGTTGTTGAATAGGAAACGAAAAATTGGAAAATTCACACCATTGTTGTCCGATGAAAAGTTTTTAAACAGAGAAAAAAAGAATCTAAAAATAAATCATTTATAAAATTGTTGTTATTTTATTTTGAAAGGATATTTTGATGGAGGTTGCCATTAGCAGATGGAAAATTTATTATTGTATTGAAATGTGATGATTATAATCAATGATTTTTTTTTTCTTTTTGAGTAAATCAAATATTAATTTTCAAACTGTATAATTTATAAATTGATTTAAAAATTTAAATGTAGGGATCATCGTATAATGCAATTATAGGTATGACGTCAATTGTTTAAAAGTGAGATTTTCAGAAGGAAGTTTTTTGTGAAATGAACTCATTTATTTTAATTTTTTAAGAAAGGCAAACTTTCTCAACGTGGTTAGATTAGACACCTGACGTTACCACATCAACTATTTTTTGTTATTACTCTGCAAATTTTGGTGTTCTATTATATCCGAGATTCAGTAACTCTGACGATTTGAAGACAGACCAGATATGATTTGGTTTTGAATTATTAGAAAAACGGTGGTTGTGATGTATAGAGGGCAAATGCCATGTTGAGAAGGAGCTACATTGTAGGAGTTTTTCAGCGTTATTAGCAGAAATGCTTCAATCAGTTTCTCCTCACGTTGAAATAAAATAATCCAAACCAATAATCCTGCTTTAGTTTTACTCTCACGCATTTAAAGAAGGGCTTTAAAACAAATGGATAACTAAATAGTTCTAGCTCCACTGTTGCAGAATTCATTTGGAAAACAGAGAACTGAGAAGCATATCAAATTTGTTTTAAGTTTATCGTACAAAACCAAGTTTTAAATTCTTTTAATCACGATACAAGATCTGATTACAAAAAAATATGTCCGTTGTTCAGTATCAACACTTAAGATCTAGGTCATATTGTTTTGTACAAACAATTTTGAATTATTTTATATTTCTTATAAAAACAAATATATCAATTTAGTCTTGATGTTACTGTAACTTGTTATTATTCTTTGCACATTTTTTTTGTTTATTTTATCTTTTGATCGAATCGTTATAAAAATAAACTTTATAATTGGAAATGTATCGTTCAACTAAAATAACATAAACCAACTTTCTGTTACTTTTGAAATAAAATAGCAACAGCACATTTGAAATGAAATTTAACTGTTTAAAACAAACTTGATCATATTTATTGCTCTTGAGTTTGATGAACAATGTTATTGTAGATTAGATATTACTTGACGAGTATTGAATTTATTTGGCCAAATATAAGCGAAGTTGAAAATAAATACAAGAGAGGTGGAAAATGTCCACAATTTTTTAATTTACTTCGATTTAAAGTGATACAAAAAGTGTTGAAATCACGTTGGGGTCACCAATGCTAAGTCGTTTTGAACGATTTTGTCCTTCTCGAGTGGGTCTATAATTATGTGACTAAATGCAATAAAAAAAACAAAAGTTAGTTTGGTTGGTTTTCTATTAACACTGAAAACAATTAATAATTTATTCGATTAGTTTTAAAGCTGCAGTAGGTACATACTTTGAAAAAGTAAAAAAAGAATAATCACAGCAACTTATATGCTTACGACTATATATAAAAACATGATTTTCTTTAGGTAGCAAATCATGCTTTTTAAAAAATTTGTATTCTTGCTTTTTGACATATAACATATGACATATTGATAACAGTGATGCGTAAATGATTTTAGTTTTGTTATTGAAATTTTGTTTTGGGTGAATCGAGGTACAATTATACAATTTTGGTCTGTATTTTGTTGCGATTTTGTATAATCGTTGCCATTTTTTCAATAAAAAGAAAATCGAAACAACAAATTAAAATGGTGGATCATAGATCAGCTGTACTTAAAATATAACATAATTACCAAAATCAACTTATAATTCACATAGTAGAAAATTTAGTAAAATTAAACATATTTAAGTTATTAAAATAATTTATTGAAGTGAAAACTTCTTTAGGCGCACCACACACAGATTTAGGTAGTAGGTAGTTAATTAAACTGATTCGTCAGCATTTCTATCATTTATCAATTTATCAAACTATATATTATTAACGTTTCAAATTGCGTTGTGGATAACGTGCTCGACTGATGTGCTGTAGGTTGTGAGTTAACACCTGGTATTGGTACACATTTTTGTTGTTTTTTTTTTTTAATTTTTATCAAATACCATTAAAATTATTTTTTTTTTATTCATGAATTCATAAAAATAATAAAATTTTCTTTATACGAATTTTAAAAAATTGATCTATAACGAAGTTTTTTAAAGTTAAGTCGTTGCCACATGACAAAAATTTTTGCCGGATTACTAGCAACGATTTTCTAATTTTTGATTAATCGAAAACCTGCTTTATTTGGATATTATGCCAAATGTATGGTAAGTTAGAATACCTATTGATTAAAATTGACAAAGCTTATTATTAAATTAATTTTAATTGATGAATTTTCCAAAAATAATTTTGCACAATTTCAAAAAAATTACGGAAATCGCATAAATTCTATACAAAGAAGCATAGCTTATGTATAATTAAACATGGATGGCAATCATGACAAATAAAATAATTAAAAATGGCACCTAGCCGATAGTGATTTGCAAACGGCAACAATGCGCATTAATACCAATGAATTTGTTTAGCTTTCCGCAGAAAGATTTGTAAAATTTAAACTTGTTGATCTATGGGTGTGACAACCACGCGTACTTCAGTCCCTGCTATTGGCATATGAGTACTATTTTGACAATTCTTTGGTTTACATTGTGAGGTTAGTGTGTGTAGTTAGCGGTTTATCGTTCTGGCTTGTTTCTCATTTATTCTAATAATACGATATCAATTGATTGCGATTGCCAGTGAAGCTTTCACTTCTGCCGTGCGGTCTTAAGCACACTCTCTGTTTTTTTTATAGGTAGTATTACGCTATTATTGCTACTCTGAATGAAAAAGTGTAAAGTATGAAAAATAAATAATCTAAGTAGTCGCTTTAAAAATAAAAATATTCAAATGTCAACCAAATTTTCTCATTTCGTTTTAAATATTTTTGGAACCAACATTTGAAAACTATTTTTTTCGTCTTTATTTGTTTTCAAAATTTTAAAACTAAAACCACAACCCATTCGGTACTTAGAATTAGAATATAATGGATAAGTTTAAACCTGATTTAAAATGCACCCTTACTCCATTTCTACAACATGCAGTATTTCGGGACTGTGGATATTATTACAAACAACGAACTTTATATGATAAAGCTATCTCATCATTTGCCGAATCGTATGCCCAAGACGCAGATGATTACATTCCATTATTGGAGTCTAGTAAATGTAAAATAGAAAAATGTCAGATAAATGATGCAAACATAGATGCACAAAAAGCTTCTAAATTGAAACCAAAAAATGATCTTAAGTTACGACATCACTTAATTGATTGCAAGTATGAGTTAAATGAATTCGAAAATAGTTTAATAGAATGTCATAATACGTTAAAGCATAATAATGGAATTGTAAATATAAGAGCCTGTCAAGATCTACTTATTACAATTTTGGAAACGTTTAAATGTTCAATTGGAGCAAACGGAGGACAATGTTTGTTAAAAATGGAAAATTCAATAAAAAAAATTCAAAAACTCGAACAAAATGAAAAAAAGCAAGTTGGACCACTTTGGAAGATACGAAAATCAAGTGGAGTTTGTGATGTGACAAGTAATATTGAAATGAAAACAAAGAAACAAAGTCCACTTGATAAAATTCAAAAAGAGCATCATAGGAATCTTGTCAACCATATGGTTTTAGATAAATCTGCAGTCGATTTAAAGTATTTAACACAACTTTTGGAAGAGAAGCGTTTATTTTTAACTCAAACTCCAACAAGTATGGCTAACGTGAAATCTGTAATTAAATCACATATTGAGAGAATTGAAAGCTGCCGCAACGTTTTAAAACATCGTCAACCAATTTATTCGAAGAAATTCATGATGATTCGAAACGAAGAAATGGCGGAGAAATACAACAAATCAATGCAGTATCGAAAACAGTACGCTACACGGCGGGATGTATTTAAACAAATGCAAAATATTTGTAGACTTATGCAATCTGGGCAAAAAGAGGAGCTTCTAAACTTTGTTGAATTTGTTGTTGGTGATTACTATCAAATTTTGTTCAATGAAGAATTTCCACGTAAATTTGAATTTTTAAGTGAGATTTGCAGTATTGTAGGCTTGGCATATATGGAACAGTTGGAAATTCCTAGTGATATAATGATTGAACCATTAGCTAACCGAATTTATAAATTGTTAAAGCTCAACAAAAATAAAAGTATCGAACGTGATGATACGAAAATTGATCCTAGTTTTGGAGATCGCGACGCGTTTTTCAAAATGAACGCTGTTGATCAGTCGTTCATTATATACAAGAACAAAGTTGAACGATTGGAACATTTAATATCATTAGCCAAATATCCAGTGGAGCTATGTTATTTATACTATGAAATAGGAACATTACATTTGACTCAATTTAAAACCGATGAAGTCAAATCAATTGCAAAAAAAATAATTTTGTTAGCAGAAAAATGTGGTAATTGGGTATGGCTTTATTTGGGATATTTTATGGGAGTTAAAGTGGATCTTATTCAAAATTCGTCTACTCACGTTATGAAAAAATTGTATAAGATGTTAGAAATTTCAGAACATATGAATGAAAAAACTCAACATTACAGTAAAATTGCAGTTTTAATTATGACAGAGGCTTACGCAGAAGTCGAACGCATTGAGCGTAACAGAAGGGAAGCGGAGGAAAGAGAAAAAGAAGCACGCAGATTAAAGCGGGAAGAGTTTATAAGGAAAACGACAGTAGTTAATATTTAATGTTATTTTAAAATATAAATGTTGAATAAAATATTTTTTAGTTTTGAAATTATCGATTCCTGTTCTTATTTTTCTATTTTTACTAAGATAATAGTAACGATAAGATCCACTATACATTTTTCTATTTTTACTAAGATAATAGTAACGATAAGATCCACTATACACTTGAACTATGAAAGTTTATGTCGCATAGTTTATGTGAACACGAACAACGAACTAAGAAAAAAACAGCTGACAAAGATTAACTCAAGTGTATCCATTTGATACTTTGGCTGTGTACGAAACGAAATAATGACAGATGCAAATTGTTAATTTTCATAATTTTGTCTTTGAGCATATCCAAATTACCATATCCAAAAATAGAAAATTAGAAAAATGAGAAAATTGGAAAATTATAACGTATTAGAGAGTACGAAAATTAGAAAACTAAAATTTATGTTAAATGAGGAATTATGCAAAAGTAGCCAGCTAAAACTTTTCAAATATTATAGTAAATATAAAATTTTAATTTGTTACGAAGCAGTGGGAATATTCCTATATTATCCCCGTTTTCAAAATGGCGATTTTTTTTTGCGAAAAAGTGGCGAAAGTGTGATCCTTTATAAGTTTTGAACCCCTCATTTTCGCAATTTTTTTTTCATAATTATAATGAAGAGGACCTAATCTTTCTATTTATCTAAAAAAATGGTTATTTTGAAAATGGGAATAAAATAGGATTGTACAATTTTTTTTTCTTATATACTTGTATGAGTGTACAAGGTTGTCAATTCTGGTATATTTTCGACAGGCAATAAACTTGCAAAAACGCGACGGTTCAAAATTGTTAAAAAAAATAAAAGTCGTTATTGAAATAAACTCAAATTAATTTTATTATACTGCATTATTGTAATTGTTCAGCAATCGCTTGTGGCATTGACACAATGATTACTGTTATATTTATTTATTATTCACATCCCGCAATCGCCGGTACCATTGGCGCAACGATTTCTATTTTATTGATTTATTATTATTCATTGTTATTATTATTCACAGTCTTCCGTACCATTGGCGCACCAATTATTATTATATTATATTGTAGTTTGATTATTATTATATTATATTGTAGCTCAACAATCTCCTAGATTGGCGCAACGATTGGCGGTTTTATAAAATTTATTACTATTTGTTATTCATTATGATTGGCTAGTGTAGAGGAAGCATGAAAAGTTGGATTAAATTCAAATAATAAGGATGAGTAATTTTTAGATGTGATAATTATATTTGATGTTGTGTGTGTGATGATCTCGGTTCTGCCGACTTTTGAGATCGTCAGAGTTCCTATTATTTGCTCATTTGAATCCGTCTTGTTGTGAAACTTTTGCGTGTAATTTAGCATTTGTGATGAGCTGAGGAAAGGCATAATTGAACTCACATACTGTAATCAGTCGGAAATTTAAGTCTCAAGGCACGCAATGCCTCTAATGTTCCTGATAGTGATTCCATTCCATTATCAGGAATGCATAGTGTTCATTACAAACTCACCCTTAGAAATGTACTAGCGATATTATTCTCGAGTGTTCGTTAATATTTTTGTGTCAACTGAGTGTCAATCAAACAAATGTTATTATACCATTATCATTTCTATTAAATAAACAAAACAAACAGAAAGGAAAGAAAACAAAACCATAATCCTTTTACCTTTCACATTAAAATAAAAATTTTCACAAAAAAATATTTTTAAATCCTTAACCTTTGTTATTTGAATGAAAATTGAACCAACCTACACTCATTCGTAAACAAATTGATTCAGTCAGAATCATAACAATGAAACAAATCGTAATACGTTTTTTATTGTTTTCCATAAAGTTTTGTTAAATATAACGAATAAAATAATACTACTTATTCGTTCGTTGATCTCTCTCATCATTTTGTTTGCAAATATAATTAATTACGAATCTTTGAAAGAATTATGTAGGCTTAAGTTCCAGATATATTTGGATTCAAAAATCGTTCAACGTCAATTAGATAACAAATAAGCAATTTTTATAGGAAATGTTTCTTCATACATTAAAAAAAATTACATTTCCAAACCACTAATAGCCTAAATACATTTTATTATAAGAAACAAATTTCCAATAAAATTAGTAAAAGAATTTATTTTGCATATTACTTTTTTAGATTTATGTACTGCAGTTAAAGTATAACAATTTAAAAATAACAAACCACTTTATCAAGTTTAATATCATCAATATGATTTTCCATAACAATAATCAGGAAATTTATATGAAAAATGTATTTTAGGATCTCTCTTATAACCAAAATATTTATATTCAATCAAATTTTCAACCTATAGCGCAAAAAGTAAATAAAATTAATTGAATTATTGCTATATATTTACTTAAATGAAAAATGAATACAGGAAAATGTGAAAAAAATAAATAAATAAATAATAGTATATTTTCCTACAAGAAATGAAAACATTGTTTTTTTCGTGAGTAAACATTTGTTCACGAGACGCGCTAGCGTCGAGTGAGACATGTTTACGAACGAAAAACGTTTTTATCTCGCGTAGGAAATGCAATTTTTTCTATGATAGTAATATATAATCGATATTTACTATAAATATAAAGTTATAAATTGACAACAAAACATACAAAATTCATATTCTATTTTTTCATGACTACGTTGTTTAAAATACTTTGTAAAATTATATGAAAAACCATAGCAACTATAATTTGTTATTTTTTTACACTAGTGAGTTTGCTTTTCGCATAGAAATAGTAGATTTTTATACAAGTGGTGAAAACGTCTCTTTTGCGTGACTGAACGGTTTGTCCACGAGACGCGATAGCGTCTAGTGGAATAAGTTCAGGAACGCAAAAATGTTTTTATCACGCGTAGAAAACGCTGTTTTTTCTACGCTTGTAAGTATAAATGATAATATTTATAAATTCATTTACTCAAAACTTACAAAACGACATATCTAAATTTGACTGTGTAAAAAATAAACATAAATAAGCATTTTTACCAGTTTAGAATAATGTGATTTTTGTGTTCGCCTACAGATGGAATAATAACAGGCGAACACAATAATAACATTATTTTACACTGGTAAAAATGCTTATTTATGTTTATTTTTACACAGTCAAATTTAGATATGTCGTTTTGTAAGTTTTTAGTAGATGAATTTGACAATATGAATAATGAAAATGAACTATTTTCTCTAAAAACTTTTACAGATATTACAGATATTTTTTTTACCGACTGGAAGTCATCGTTTAAAGTATAAATTTAAAAATTGTAGGTAAAGTTTCAATTAAAAACAACTAAAAATAAATTTTTTTATAAAATTTATTTATTTATTTAATAAATGTTTTTTGGCGGAAAGAACTCAAGAGATTATATTTTATATCTGACAGTTAATTATGGAATGAAAAAATTATACGATATATCTGATACAAATTTTATTTTATCGCTCCGATTTTTCCGATATAGAAAAAAAACACACTCATTATAAGTTTAATTAATTAACTACACACAATTGATATAATGATTAGTTTCGATTCGATTCGATCAAAATATTCAAAATATTCAATCCCTTCAAAATACTGCGATATTGACAGAAATAAACATAGCAACCGAAACAACAACAGAAACAGTAAATCAAATTCAATCTCAAATATTTAATCCTTTATATAACCACCACCTGTAGGCGACCACTGAAACTTATTTACTTTCAGTCCTAGTGACTGAAAACATTTTCAGTCACTACTTAGAAAAAGTTTCCCTTTCACATAGGTTTTACTATTTATTAAAATGACATTTTCGTAGATTGAAGTAGAAAAAATTAAATTACAAGTAAAAAAAAATGTTCTTGAAAGAGATCTTAAAAATAATTTGTTTTCGTTATTGATATATTTTAAATTTGTAAATCCTATTTAATTGAGAGAAAATGATTGAAAAATAAATTGAAAATGAGCTGTGGAAAATGATAAATTATTTAAATTGGATTTATGAAAAAAATTTCGTTTTTGTTCTTGATTCAACGGCAAAACAAACTAATGAATTTGATTAGAAATGAAAACCATTTTCATGCGTTTTGCGATATAAACTTAATCCCTTAAAAATTTCAAAATTCAGCTTAGTTTTATGTTTAGAGTATTTTAGTTAAAAACATCAAAAAATAAGAAAAATTAATAATATAATAAAATGTGTAGGTCAAGATTTTCAACATGATTTAAACATATGCTGTTAAATGTTAATTAAGCTTACATTAAAAACAAACGTCTAAACCGTATATATTGCCGTTTCCTGGGACAGAACAGCAATTACATATTAATAAACATGATATAAAAACAAACTAGTCACAATAATATTTGCGGCACAGTAATTGTCACATAATTATCTAGATATAAATTTGTCAAGATTAGAATAATAAACGACCAAAACGATAAACGAAAACGATAATTCAACATTTTTAGGTTATTTTCATTAGTATAAAATTTAAATTTCAATTATCAAAATATGATAAAACTACGAGGACATAAATCAAACACACAAAACTCATAAAAAAATATAATAATATAAAATCTTAAAAATAGAATTTATATTAATAATATTATTTTTATTAAAGTTCTTACATGATGGCATATGTCAACAAATATATGTTAGAATCCATTAATTCGCTCTGTTTTTTTCCCGTCTATATAATTTTGTTCAGTCTGTACAATGTCGTCTTGTTTTATTAGTTAAATGTGAAACTTTGGAGGAAAAATACGAAATGGTACATATATATTACATGGTAAACTTTATCCAGTATAAATGTGAGGAAGGAATGAGTGGAAATTATTGATTTAATATTAATGTCGCTAATGTTTGTTTTTCGTATGGAATTAAATACAACATTTGTGTGTTTGTAAGCAAACAGGAGGGTATGGATATGTTCTGTATATTGATTAATTACCTAAGGTATATGGTTTTCATTTTCTATTCCTGACATGAAAAAGGCAGAATATTTGAACGGTATTGTGTTTGTAGAAAATTCATTACAGGTCGTTTCATTAATGAATTGTTATTTTATTATTTTATTTACCTTTAATGGGTCTAGATTCTTTTAAACAGATGAAAATCATTATTGGAGGTGTTACCATGACTTTTAGAGACTACAAAATAATTTTTATTAATTCTAAGAAAGTCTTATTTAATTTCGCAAAGGAAATGTTGAAAAAGATATCTTTATTCGTTTGGTGCAAGTGTAAGATAAAATAAAGATGAGTACTAAACTTAATCGGATGTTGGGTTGCTAAACTGTTTAGGAATTTCCTAATATAAAAAACAATGGTTGTTGTCCCTGTATTATATTTATGAATCATCTGGGAATCACATTACCGTAGTAAAAGAATTTGGTGAACATGAATCGAGTTTATTTTCTTTTTGTATTTTCAGTTGTTGTTCATCATGGTTTAACTAGCTTACCACAATTGGTCAATAAGGGAACGAAAAAGAATTATATGACCATCTACTTAAAAAAAACTTCACATGTACTGACATATTTAATTTTATTATGCAGGTAATAGTTATTTAATTAATAAGCAAACAAACAACTACATATATGTTCTCCATCTTTAAAGGGTGAACGGAAGAGTTGGCTGAAAATTAAGTAGCATAATCAAATTTGCCACAATAAGTAAATAGCAAAATAGTAATCGAACAAGTTAACACATTGTTTGTTTAAATCAAAATTTTTTAATTGTTTAATTACAGCTAGTCATTCGCGCTGTTTATAGGTAATAAGTAGATTTGTGGCGTATATTAAAACTAAAAAATTTTAAATCCAATCTACTTATTTTGAAAAACGAAAAACAAATTAGTTTTAAGTTTCTTTTCAGTTTGAATTTTCATGTTTTTTCAATAGGTTTAATTTTTATTAAAACGATGAAAAAATGTTATTAGTTAAACCTTTTATAATTTAACGGTGATAAAACATATTAGTTTTTATTAAATATATTTGTGTTTTATCAATAAACGATTAGAATTGAATTTATTTAAGATTTATGTATGTAATCGTGAAAAGTTTTACTTTCACGGTCGTCTGCAAAGATATTGCAGAATACAAGGTTACGTATTAATTTGGTTCTAAAATATTAGATATTGTGATATTAATATATCAGCTAAACTTTGAAAAAGAATATTGATTTTTATTAATTATCTTTATTCTATGAATGTTTCAAATGATATATGAAAATACATTTGTTTTGTTTATGTCATCCTGCATTTAATTGATTAAACTGAAAATCTGTACATCAATGTGGATCATTACATTACGTTTTTAGTAATATTATCAACGCTGCATCATCAATGAAACTGATTATAATTCAATAAATCTCATCTCTAATTATAAAGGCTAATTTCCTTTATGCTATCATTAAGCTTTATGTTAAGCTATATACAAATACTTTGTCGAAGAAAACATTTGAAGCTACGAGCAACAAATCACAATCTACGTGAACAATAGCGTGAATGACCAGCTATAGATTCATGCTTTAGTGTAATATCAGCAATTATTTTCATAAGTTGAAATTTGAATTGTTTTACATAATTTTTGATTAATCCATAAACAGAGTTGATCCCAAAATTTCGACTTAATTATAATTTAAAAACTATATTGCAATAATGTATTGGTTAATGGATATCTCACTATTTTGTATGCTAAAGGCTTATGAATCAATATCAATTAAATATACTGGATCAAGAACACTCGTTTATACATTTGAAATGTCTCGTACTATAATCGAGTTAAGTTTATTGCCATGGGAACTCGGACGACTCAAACTATGTTGCTCGTAGCTGTATTAATGCCCAGTTCTAATGCACGATTCCAGATAATGTAGAACTCCTCGCATCTGATAATGTATATATATGTATTGTAATGATGATCTATGCAACTCATCGAATATCATCAAATCATTTAAAGTGCTTAGGATTTATTGGCAGATTCAATAATATATTTAAGCCAAACTATATACACAACTTATATAAAACTCATTAAATTTTATTATATTTAAAATAATATAAGAAGGGAACTTTTTAATATTGAGGAAAAAACTATTTATCAAAATTATTTCTATTTTTTTTGTTAATTTGAATGAAAAACCCTCGCATGCTAAATTTGATATTTAAACTTTTAAATTTAGATGTTCGCCACAGATCAATAAAATTATCTGAGCAACACAGATCAACTATTAGTCTGCATATAAACATTCGTCATATTCTCTTTAAATGATCTCAAAACAATGTAGTGGATTACACCGAAGCCACTACATATCGCTTACCAACGCCATTCAAACAATCCACGCAACTCAAAATCCAATCAACATTTTATCCAAACAAACAACTCAAGTATTCAATCCAACCGAAATCCATAATGCAATCAATATCCTATCTAAACAAACAATTTAAATATCTCATTCTATATAAAATTCAAACCTAAACATTCTTAATTGAAAATAGTTACGATGTAACACAAACCCTAAAAATTTCCACAACCAACTGAAAATTCCAATAAACAAATATTTCAATGTGACATTGTATTCAACAAAACAAATGTTCCACGTTTCCACAGTTCCCTCCTAATAATCGAAAAACCAAATAATTCTCTTCAAAACAGGTCAATAAGACAAAAATTTCCATAACTATAATTAGAAATAACCAAATCAAAAATCAAATACCAAAATCTTGTTGTTGTAATCCATAGTTACTAACATTGTAACATAATATGTCCATCCATAAAATTCCCGCTTGTGACAAGAAATTAATGTAAACCGAAACAACCAATTTTCTGTTTTTCAATAAAAAATTAAAACTAAATTATAAACGAAATGCTGAAGAAATAATAATTTACTCTGAACCGCCAGAGTCTGGACCGAGAGAGTCTTAAAATAGACTAACGAACTAAGTAATGGACTAACCAAACCGGTACGTAGTAAATTCGAAGGCTGCGACGAAAAAGCCCAAGTGTTCAACAATATTGAAATTAAATTCATAATAAATTATTTTATAAAAGTGTTCAATAAATGAAATTCATATAGTAAACTATTTTTCAATAAATGAAATTCATAGAGAAATTATTTTATAAAAGTGATCAAGAAAAATTGAAATTAAATTCATAGAAAATTAATTCTATAAAAGTGTTCACTAAATTAAAATACATAGAAAATTTATTCTAAAAAAGTGTTCAATTAAATTGAAAGAAAAATTATTCAATAAAAGTGATTATTCACTCCATAAAATAAAATTAAAAGAAAATCATTCATTGAAAAGTGCTCAATAAAATAATTAAGAAAGAAATTAACTTGTTTTCTCTCAACACGAACGAGAACCAACATCACCGGAAAAGGACCACAATTAGTGAGTAGCCAATTCTCCTTATTTTATTTTTAGATTTATAAAAATTTAGTGAAACAGCTGACGAATCAAAGGGACATTTGGGTCGCTTCAAGTCATATCAAACCGAAAATGATCAAAACTTCTACAATTGGACCAGCCGGAAGTCCACATCACCCATGATTGGATCTTAAAACTCCTATAATTAGCACAGTTGGTTATAGTTCTGGGCGGATACCTGATCCATCACAACAATTAACCTATATTTATTAATATTGCAATATGGAAAATTAACTGGCTGCCGTAATCTACAATTTCTAACAGCATAAAAATCAAGCTTATTAGTACCATAAATGCTTTGGACATTGTCAATTATTACTTTAATGTTCTTAAAAAAACTTTCGTGACAAATAGAAAAATTTCTAATACGTTATGAATCTTTCCGAGACTAATATTTTTGGTAACGTCATTACGACGAATAAAGATAGAGGTCATATTTTTAAGTTGTAAATTAAAAAAGTATATGATTGCATTTGTAAATATTGCGTCCAGTTTTTCCCCATTTTTTATGATACAATTTAAATGAAAAAAACATCAGAAATCAAATCACCTCGGAGGTAAACTACAATATGTTCTATGTAATTTACTAGTAACATAGTGCAGTTTACCTCCGAGGTATAGAAATATAATTCAAAATATATTACAAAAATATAATAAGGTTTTTAAATCATTAAAATTTATTATTCACATGCCCATTTGTTTTTTGTGTTTGTCTTCATTACCTTCAGAAAAAAAATCTTTCCCACATAATTTTAAATGAAAATGAATTAAAAGTCATCAATTTGTTATTTTGAAAGTCATATTGTCTCATAACAGTTTTATGAAACCAGTTGTAGGAGGAAGTCTGGTGATCCGTTAAATAAAACCCACCAGTTGGTCATTGCACTCAAAATGCACTCTGACGCTAGCTCATTTGAGTGGGGTTCTTCGGATCCACCTCTTTACAAGTAATTTTCAAATTAAAAACACTGATACAACAAATACGTACATAAGTTCCCCCTCAGGTTAAATGGAAGGTCTCACTGCCGTGTCACAACCCGTTCTTAATTATAATTACGTTAGCCTTGTATTTTAAATGAATTTCCAAAATAATATATATAACATTAAAATCCTTTTAACATCATTTACTTTGTGCTTTTTTGCATTATTTAATTGTAAGGCAATGACAAATATTTTTTTTAATCCTAAAGCTAGATTACCATTTTTGACTGTTTATGTATGTATGTAATGTCCACTCATGAGGTCTTTTGTTTTTGGATTATAGATATAATTATTAATAAAATTTATTATTTTGATTAGTACTACAAGTACTGATCTTTGTGAAAAGGGTTTATTAATATATTTGATCAAAAGTTATATTTTATAATATCATTTACCTTGCTATTACATTTACCTTGCATTTCTAACTTAAATTGCCAACACCATTTAATTTCAGAAAATAGTCAATATTTTCTTTTATGCTGAAACTTATTTTTATCCTGCATAATACGCTGTTAAAACTTTGAGTTTATTTGTTTAACTTTAAATTAACACTATTCAGGTGGTGTCAGTTAATAACAATTTTTATTTTCTGCACATACATTTATAGATTTGTGCAAATACAATACATATTCTTTTACTTTAATATTATTCACTCTGCATTTTCATATACAATTTTGAACCTGTTTAAGTTTAAATAAAAAATGGAATCACTCAATTGACCACCTCACACAACCACTCCAACAATCTACCTTTAAATTTCTCAACACAATCGATCAATTGTCCGATCTAATTTTTAAGGTTCAATCGCCAATGCCAAAAGAGCAACTTCATATCCCAAAAAAAAACAAATTCCCATTGCACGAGCCAAAAAAACCCGTCAGCATATATTTGTTTGTGTCAAATTAGAGCGAAAAATAATGGAAATAAAACGTAATTTAATACGGGCTTACTGGAAGTGTCAGATGTACTTCGAAATATTTTAAATAATTGTGTTTTTGCAAATAAGTGGCTTGAGAAGGTTTTGAAAATGTATATATACATTCTCGAACTACGCTACATTATATTCCTATATGTAAAGAGAATGGGAAATTTACGTACGGTTGAAACAGAATATTTTGCCCATTACACAGTTTCTTTATTGATCGTAAAATATCTGGCTGACCTGTGTGTGCATGCGATAAGGTGCACATCATGTGCATGATATGTATTATGCATAATTTTGTGCAAGGGGATTTTGAAACAAGTATACAATTATGAACATTTCATACATTTTTTTCAAAACTGTCTTTCGTGAAAATCTTTTAAGGAAGTTGAAAAGTTCTAGCTTCAACACAAGAGGCTACGTTGACGATATAGTAGTCATGAACAGAGATAAATATGAGTATGCCGTTAGTGAGGGTGTAGTCTTAGCTAGGCATAGTCCTTATATGGACTTTGTGCTTAGTTTATCCATCAAAATGGTGTTGTCTTTCATTCCGCAAAAATTATATCGTTGCCTTTACACACTGTTGGCACTGCAATTTAAATCTTCCTGTTTTCACATACATAAGCTTGTTGGGGAAAACCTGGGAGATAAATGCCAAAATGATACTTTGATTACACCAAAGTATATTAAAACCCCTTTTGTTATACGCATCTTTGATACGATGGCCTCAAACAAACCAAATACATGATCAGGCAATACTTACAAAAACGGAGAGTCTTGAGCAGATCAGTTCCACAGGTGTTTTTCGAACTAAAACAACAACATAAATAGAAATCGTTCTCCTACTCTCTTTATTGCACCTTCATTTTGTGGTTCTGTTATTTGACGTACAACATACAATATTTTTTACATAAGGAAAGCAAGACAAAACATATTGCATTCACTTATATTTAAGGGGAATAGTTCATCTACAATTTGAACTAAACAATCACAAACAAACGTAACATCTCACAGTGAAATCTCACTAAGTAAGAAAACACAACAAAATGATCATCCAGGGACGGTATTGAGAACTTGTTACGGCTACTATTACTAAGGACAGTGTCCAGTACACGAATGGCTCCCAAATCAACGTAATGCAGTAGTAAAACTCAGACTAACTCAACACTCAAACTAACTCAGTAGTAAAAGGCAGTAAATATTGATCCAGAAACGAACCCTGGACTCAACAAAAGTTCGGTTATCTAACCGAGTTATGCAAAATTGGGTACAGGAACTCAACAGATAACTATAGATATGGGGGGGGGGGGGGGGGGGGTTTAATGTGCTTCTAAAATTTTCTATTTAGTTTTCTCATTTCTTTTCTTAAAATAATCGATCTAAAGAGAGAGAGTCCCTGAATATTTTAACGTAGTATGGGACATGATATGGTCCATCAAACCACCAACTTAACAAAATAAGTTTTTTTTTCTACTGATGTAACGACGGACTATTTTCAATTTTTACTCTAAAATAATAGTACATATTAATATTCAAAGAAATTCGATATTCGAAATACCAAGGAATTTTCTTCAATGGTAATAAGCGTAGGGACATTTGTTTGTACTGTTGTATTTTTTGTTTCAATTAATAATACATTGCAAAACATGTTTTGTATAAATAATTGTTTTGTTAGTGAAAATTGCTTGTTATAATGATGGAGGAGGAAACAGAAAATCTGTAATATGTATATATAAACGATCAAATATTTGGGATCGATTAGATTAGTATAAATTTAAAATCGAAAAAATTAATAATTAATCAAAATTAAACAAAGATAGATAATTATTATGTAAATCAAAACTGAGGTTAATTTTTCTAAAAATAAATTATTTATTTCAAGTTGTGATATCGAGGTTCTTTTAATTTATTTATTAGAACGCAATGAGTTTTAGTGAATATTGTTAGAAGAATCATTTAGTAAATAAAATTAAAATGAAAAATGAACCTAAAACATAAATTCAAATACAAAAGCGTTAAAATATTTATTCAAGTGAAGTGATAACAAAACCGTTCAACACACTTTTTATACCTAATGGCTACGGTGTTCGCTTCATTCCACGTCGTTACATGTTAAATGCAAATATTCATACATTTAATGTCAATCAACAAGCAACTACAAAAGTTACTGATATTGCTGAGCTTCGAAATACGAATAAATGTTGGTGTGTGGATAAATTAGATCAAACTATGAGGAATATATTTCAAGTTGACAGATCTAATTTGGTTTTATCATTTCATGGTGCTTTTAATAAAATTACGTTTAGTAAGATGAACTACAGTCTGTATAATCATCATTTGTTTCATGGACTGGTTTTTGGAAGAAGACAACATTCAAGAAATAAATTAATGTAAGCTTTTTTTTTGTATTTTGATTTGTATAATTTTTGTGATTTATTTCTATAATGATAAATTATTTTCTCTGTAATCTAGTTAATAATTTCATTACATTATTTTGTGACAAAATAGATAAGAGATTTGCAAGTGTAATTTGTTTGTCGTACATTCAGTTTTGACATATTTTCCGGTTTAATAATATTATTTTTGAATATATTATATTTCTGTATAAAGTCCAATTTTCTATACTGACAGATAATTATTTTGAGAGGCAGAAACATAGGAACCCATTTTCTGCAACTGATCTGACCTGACAGAGGGCAGATACATGAACTTTGATCAAGAGATGCTCTATTAATTTCGCTAAAGGGATTGCCGTCCGTTACCTAAATTATTATTATATTATATTAGTTTTAAACACAAAAGATCTTGAGGTTACAGTGCTTTTCGAACTAGCTAAGAACAAGTTTAAAAATACTGACAAATCTTTCTTTTGATGAACCTTGTTTGGATCAATGATTTCTCTAAACTAAACTAAAATAAATAATGAATTATTTATTGTACAATTAATTATTTAGTTTACAAAAAAACCTAAAACATTCAAGTTAATCCAAACTTTCTACAAAATGTTCAAACTCAACTAAAAAATTCAACTTAGCTCTTCATTTCTTCACGAAAGTATTTCCTAAGCTCAGCAAACACTTTTATATCTATCGCATCGTTTCTTATACCACTAATTCAAATACATCCAATTTATTAAACGATTTAAGATCTATCAAATAAATCATTTTCCTTTTATCTTTTCTTGATGTACTAATTTATTTTACTTGCACATTACACATAATATTCCTCCAACTAATAGTTCCTAATCCAGCAAAAAAAGAAATTGCAGTTCGAAAATAACGAGGACCAATAATAATAAACTCATTTTATTTGTTATCGTAAAAAGCTTTATCAAATGTTATTATACTTTCTGTCTGTATACGAAACTGGAAAGATCGTCAAAACGTAAAGAAAAAAAACCATAGCAAAACTTATCTCCCATCATTTTTCTTTTGTTCATATAACACCAAAAAAAATACGTAAGTTCATTTGAAGATGAAAAATTTCAGTCACATAAAACTTATTGCTGAATTTTATCGATGAAAATTATATATATATATATATCTTCAAAAAGACACGAAACTAAAATTTTTAAATTTAGTCTGTTTTTGAGGTAAGAAATTTTGTGTTTCGTTGAATTATTTAAAACACATTTATTATAAACAAAACGGAAACTCAATTACAAATCCATTCACGACCAAATTCCCGCGTCGTTAATTTGAAACATATTTTGTTTTGAAAAATTTAATTTGCGTTTTCTCGTGATAAACTAATGATACAACTCAAAATATCCAATCAAATAAATCGACAATCGATTTTCAAGTAGCATAATGAAAAAAATTAATCTTCCAATTCAAAATGAACTTTTCCAGTTAGGTTGTCAAATAACGATTGGAAATACTTTGAAGATTTTCTTCATTTTCTTAAAAACAATTCTGAAAAATGGTTTTTGTTCTTTTTTTATTTCTATGTGAAATGATAAACTTTTAAAGAGCTACAGATGTATGTCAAAGATGTTTGTTATAGATTTTATTTCTTAAAGAAGATGAAAAATGTATTTTACTTTACTTTGTAAGTCAATTTAATTAAGGTGATAAGAGGTAAGATAAATACAGAACATTTATGAATTGGAGTGCAACCTAGTTATGTAAAATTTAATGGTGATACTTACTTGTTTATTGGAAAATACTTTTGATGGAATATGAAAAGTTTCAAAGTGAGGTTTAGTTCAAATAGTCTGTCAAAATTATTTCGATGAGAAATGGTTCATAAAAAAAAATTTTAAGAACAGAAGAAGGGTTGGCATTGACAATCACGGTTTACACTAAAACGATTGATGCAAGAAGTACTCTTGTTACGAAGCTGTTCACGACACAAAAGTTCATTTGATGAAACACTGTCTTACTCATGAACCAGCGCGTTTAATGCGATTTAACTCATTCCTGAATCAATGTATTTAAGCAACTTATCCGAGACACACGACTTATCGTCTTTTTAGGTAGATTTCATATAAAAATCTACCTATTGCAATGGGCTTCATCTCGGAATTTCAGAAAAATTTTTGTGCCAAACGACTATATATGATAAGCGGAGACGAAAAAACAAAAAAAAAATTTATATATATATATATATATATATATATATATATATATATATATATATATATATATATATATATATATATATATATATATATATATATATATATATATATATATATATATATATATATACACGATATGAGATATAACGAAAACGACGGGCACTCTCACGGTCGCATTTGTTGAGGTAGATCAAAAAAATTTTCTGTACATGTGTGTTCTATTAATATCTCGGACGAGTTCGTGAATCAGCAAAATCCGACACGTGGTGAAGGAGCCAGAGCTTTTTTTCTAAAAAAAATTGATTTTTTAAAACCGATATAACGGCCGTTTGGATACTAATATTTTAAAATAATTAACAAATTTAGAATCTTTGAAATCTTTTTTATCAATTTGTTTTAAAAGTAGACCTCTGCAGTTAGAGGTTCCTGAGTGAGCGGCCCCAACAAAAAAGTTTACAAAAAAAATTTTTTTTTGAAACAACCAGCACTCTCACGGTCGCATTTGTAAGGCCAGATCAAAAATCCTTTTTTAAAAATGTGCGGTTTATTAATATCTTAGACAGGTTCGTAAATCAGTCAAATCCGACGCATGGTTAAGAAACTAGAGGCTTTATACTAGAAAAAAACTCTGTTTTTTCGATCCGTTATAACGGCCGTTTGGATTCTAATATTTTTAAAAACTTCATAAATTAAGAATCTTTGAAAACTTTTTAATCACTTTCTTTTAAAAAAAGACCTCTGCAGTTGGAGGTTTCTGAGTGAGCGGCTCCAACAAAAAAGCTTGTAAAACACAAAATGCGTTTGAATCAACCGGCACTCTCACGGTCGCATTTGTGGAGCCAGATCAAAAAGCCTTCCGTAAACATGTGTGTTTTATTAATATCTTAGACAAGTTCGTAAATCAGAAAAATCTGACACATGGTTAAATAACTAGAGGCTTTATACTAGAAAAAAAATTTGTTTTTTTAATCCGTTATAACGGCCGTTTAGATATTAATATTTTTAAAAACTTCATAAATTTAGAATCTGTGGAAACATTTTAATCCGTTTCTTATAAATATAAACCTCTGCAGTTAGAGGTTTTTGACGTGTTGCCTTCAACAACAAAGTTTGCAACAATCCATAACTAAAATTTCCAAAAACCTTATAACAGTCAATGAAAAACAAATAAAAAGGTTTGAATAGAAGAAATTATTTTTTTTTCTTAGAAATAAACTATTTTGATATTTTGCAGTAATTGGACGACATATGATATAGCGTAGGTTTGTGTCATAAATTGTCACTCACATGTTCTGTGGTAGATTTGATACTTGTTTGTTGCAAAATTGGATAGATATAGTCTTGCTTATATGAAGCTAATTTTCTTTTTAAAATTTGTTCGATATCTGTTTTAAGTTAGTTTGTGTTGTTTAAACTAATCTGATACATCAGATTCTTCTGGCACACAAAACTGTCTGATCTCGAAATCTACCTATTTCTAGCGGATACACGTGCCGCTTGGACTTTTTTATTCTTGTATTTTGTTTTCTCTTATTGCGGTCCTGAATGATAGATATTTTTTTATAGACTATTGTTTAGGAAATTTTCTATAAATTTTTTTAGCGAAAAAAATCTTGACAGCTGTGATCAGCTGATTTGCATTTCGAAAACTTTAAATAATCGTTATTTGTGATAATAAAACCATTTGTGTGTGGGAAAAATCACACCAAAGACTACCAAGTTTGCTAAATAAAAGTGTTGCTCAATTTTCGCTGATTTTAAACCTGGATGGGAGCTAATTCACATAACACAGTATCGAACCCAAACCACCTGAATATAGGAAGAACACCAGGTAAATTTCGACTAATATACGTCGAATTTTATACGATTACGAATAAAAAAAAATGTTTTTCTCTTTTAAAAAGCCGGAATAGGTACCGGACGAGAATTTGAGTATTATAAAATTATTATTGGAATATTAAACATTGGGAAAATACACAAGTATTTTTTTAGGATTCATCTATATCTTCAATTCCTTTTAACGTTAGAAGAAAAACTTAGTAAACCCTCGATCTAGATATGCTTAAATCATCGTAGAACCCAAATCCTTCCACAATTTGATAGGGATGTTGACTGACTCTTATCCTAAAATTTCTTTCAACTATTTCCTTGTTAGCAGGCACAGAGACCTAATATAATGGCAGGCAATGTAAGATGCTACAAAAAGAAAAAAATGTAGGAATGTCTTCAAATCCTAGTAATATGAATCGATATATGTGCAAAAAGGAATCATTATTACTTTAATAAAGTACAAGGCTACAAAAAATTAATAAAATTAAGTTATTTTAAACAATCAGACGGTCAAGAGATATCACATGTGAGAAGTGCTTAAAACTTCTACTAAAAACGTGTTTGTTGGACTGCTCTGGAACACTGACGTATTCCTAAATAATGGATAACAGCTTAGAGCATATTTAAATTTATAGAGAACGTAACTACCAATATATGTATGAAGTGAGACAAAAAAATTGTAATAGCAAATCTATCAAATTCAATTTCTCTTGTCTTGTCAATTTTGATTTGTTTTCCAATGTTTATATTTACTATAATAAGTTTTTTATTAAATTATAAAATAAAAAATAACTAAAATAACTAAGCCAAAAATACTAAAAATTTTTTCCATAGTTGTGTTAATTTTAATAAAATTAATAGTTACAATAATGGCGAGTGTAATATAAATTTATTGAGTTTTTCCAGTGATTATTTACGTCAAATATTTTATAAAGGACAAGCAGTATTTTCAAATGACATGAAGAAATATTTAAGTTATGTGATTATTCTCAAGGCATGTTATCAAAGCCGATAATCTTTTATCGTTATTGGCAAATTTATTTTTCATTGATGAAATTTCACACAACTATGTTTTTCGGTAAACGGCTGTAAAATTGAACTTTACGGTCGCTTGGAAAAAGGCTAATTTTTTGACCTAGATATAATCAAAGCGGCTGTAAAGTAATGCCAATTTTTTCTTTTTTTTACGACGGCAGTAAAGCAACTTTTAAAGTGAATTTTAAAAATAACTATTTGTTATTTTTTCAAACAAATTGTGTAACTATGACAACAAAAATAAGAAATAATTTGATTGAATTATAAAATTTTGGATTATTGTATAACTATGACAACAAAAATAACAAATAATTGGATTGAATTATGCAATTCTGAATTGGAGTTTGCTCCAAATTCCAAAAATGTTATTTATACAAATTTAAATGTTTTTTACTTTTTGGATGTAATTATGACGGCAATAAATCATATTTATAAAAATTTTGATGAATTAATTTCATATTTATAAAAAATTTAAAAATTTGCCGAAAAAATAGTGTACTTAATTAGGATCTAAACTGATTTTTTGTGTTTCGTCTATAATTGTAGCCAAAACTATAGACTCAACTCAAAAAGTAGCACTTTCGCTCCTAATTAAATAATAAAATATTGGTTATAAGAAATCTAGAACTTTTTTTTCTTTTGTTTTTTCACAACCGCAACCGAGAGAAACTATTATTTTTTGTGTTAGGATTTTCTTTTCGTATTGATTTAAAAAAAACTCGTAATAATTGTACAATTTTGAATCAAATTAAAAAGTTACGCATATGTATGGGAAGAAATTTCGCTTTTAAGAGAGAAAACAAAAACCAATTAAATAAATAAATAATTGATATTTATATCTGGAGATGCAGGAAATCACTTTCATTACAATTTCACAGACCTTACGCCTTTCAGCATGTCTGAACTTATAGAAAACTATTTCAAAAGTTTAATGGTGTGTATAGAAAATGGTTTTACATAAAAGCGTTTAAGCCCCTTGTAATGGAGAAGATTGTCCATTTATTAATAGTTGTGCTTTTATTTCCGTCCTCCTTACCTATAGTAATAAACTATATAGATCTTCGAAGTCACTAGACTTCTCAACTCAATTATGTGTAAGATCACAATTGTTTAAAATATTTCTAAAACTTGACGATTCCGGAAGCACGTATCAACTTTTTCCTATTTTCAAATGATAATTTTTTTACCTAATAACGAAAATAAAAAAAAAAGAATTGCAGAATTCTTTCATGGCTCGTGCCATCGAATTTGTTTTTTTTTGGAGTTGCTAATTAGTTGAGTTTGGAATATTGAGTTGGTTTAAAGTTATGGAGTTAGCAGTTAGTTTGAGAATTTTGGGTATTTGAGGTCTGAGTGAGTAGTGGAGTTTTTAGTGAGAAATTAAGTTTAAGTTGGTCATAGTTTTTGCTGTTTTTTTTATTAAAATAAACGTGGAATGTAGTGTAGTGTTTTAGTTAATTTGGTTGACTATCCAAAGTAAATATTATCTGAATAAAAAATAAAGTTAAGTTTGTATGACTTGAATTATAAAATAAAAATTGAATTAAGAATAGAATTCAAAACAAATAAAGGAATTAAGATTTTAATGAATTTGAATTAAGAATTAATTATAAACAATATTAGAACTGTGCTCTAAATTCATAAAAAGTTGTTCAGGAATCAGGTGTAATATAATTAATAATTATGTATTAAAATTGTGGATATAAACATAATAAACGAGGGGGAATAATAACTTTGTTTGAACTTTGAATTGGTGTATTGAAAGTGCAACCAAAATCTAGTGGGATGGTATCAGTGCAGCATACCCATACTAACGATTGGAAAGCCTAACGGAGAAGGCAGTGGGGTGTAGGAAGAATCAGAATTACGAAACAAGGATTATTTCGATCTCTGATTCATGATTCTTCGGACCTATAAAGACATGTATCTTGGGATAGCAGTTTAAGGGAAGTTTTTTTGTTTATTTCTTGTTGCTTGTAACTTTCAAAAATGTGTAGAATAATGCAGTTAACCCTAGCAATAATTTAGGGAGGGTTGTGAAATGGCAGATCTGCCTTCTGGAGATCCTAGGTGGTGTAGTGTAGGCACGCTTTTGTTTGCTTTGGGTTTATTTTAAAATTTCTTGTAAGGTTGGTCACCAGAGTTTACGCCTGCCTGAGCTAGTGGCGGGTGAATGTTGTTTGCATGCAAAAGCCACTGGTAGACCTGGACGGTCTACCAGACCTTTTAGTATACCCTGAGGCAAGTATGCGGAGTCAGTCTTGCATTCTCCAAACCTTTAAATGGAAGAAATACTCAACGGTTCCCGTCTGTAATATTGAAAAAGTCTTCAATAACGCTAGTTCCATGAAGAGGGCGAATGAGAACACTTACGATATTGATGAAGAAGTAGTGGTCACCCTAACCAATGTAATGCTTAGAAGCAGATATGTCAGCGCTAGTCTTAACAAAAGTTAATTTGTGACGAAAACCCTAAAAGACGTTAATGACATCCTAAACAAACATTCTATACTCTCGAGGACTTAATGCAAAATGTTGTTTGCATCCTCACTCAATACCCAGCTATAAAAAACACAAACCTTTTATATTTGAACAGGTTCGTATTGAAAAAACTACTTTTATTAAACAAATGAACAAGTTTATCAGACTTAAAATCTTTTAACTGTCTTAACGAACTTTTAACAATTAACACTACGTACCTTTTTCAGTGTTAACTTATTTAAATTCACTATTATTTTTGTTGATTAAAACCGATAGATAAAAAGCTACGGTTTTATATATATTTATAATAGTTAAAGATGTGCAATTTTTGTTTTAGATGAAATTCTTGATCTGGACGACGGACGATGAGCCTGACTATTTTTGATCAGTTTAATACTTGGCATACCAGTATTACAAATTAAATAAAAAATAATTGTTCTAAGAGAGATTTTAAAGTGCTTTAATTGAGAAAAAGGTAGCCAGAAAGAATTCTGGGAATTAAAACTAAGTGGTAGTTTTGAAATCGAATTGCAAAAACATGAATCACCCGATATCAACGGAACTATTATTGTTGGAATGGTAATTGACTGGTCTATCGGCTTATCTTAAACCCTAAGATTCTCCGATTAAAATCATAAAAAAATTTTGCTTACACTGCTAAAAATACTTTAAAATAAGAGTTTTAAAGATGGCGCTGATGGCGTAGGTCAAGTAGTTTTTGAACTTATTTTCACGACTTAAAAGTTGCAACTTTGACATAAAATATGTTAAATAAGATGTTAATTTATAAGGATAATGGTCAAAAATTTTTCGATTCAAATTTCAACATTTTTGGTTGTCCAGAACGCGAATTCCATCTTTAGTCTTTTAATCAAAATCCAACGCATATGCTTTGTCCGTTAAGGTACAATTAGACCCATATCATTTAAGTGAGGTATCATTTTGAGTGAGATCTCACGTAAATGAGATGCATGTTTATAGCACGACAAAAGTGAGGACGAATCTAAAAATAAAAGTGATATTGTAGTGTGGCCGATAATTATTTCACACTCAAAAGAAAGTAAAAAACTAATGATTGAAACTTAAAGTTTATTTTATTTACTTAAACCCAAAGGAGAATTATGATTTTAATTTAATGCGTTTGCATCAAGAGCTAATTACAAAATTGATTTTTAAAGTTATTTTATTTTTGTTCTACATCAAACAATTTCGTTTTTTTTATTAATTAACAGTAATTAAATTATAATATATAACAATGTTTTATACAGCAAGATGTTATGTACTTAATTTTAGGAGGTTTTTTCCCTCACACCTTCCCCTATAAAACAAACATTATCCAGTGGATTTTGTTTGAAAAAAATTAAATAAAATAGGTGAATGTTTTTCATTATTTGAAGAAACTAAATTGATACATATTTCTTTAAAAAGCGAACCCATAAAATTAGAACCTTGATCGGTTAAAATTTCGTCCGGAATACCATATACACATATAAAATCTTCAACAAATGTCTTAGCTACGGTTGAGGACTCTTGGTTAGGAATAGGTTTTGCTACGGAATATTTAGACAAATCATCTTGAATCGTTAATATGTATTTATTATTACTAAGGGATGTAATCATAGGTCCAACTATATCAAGGAAAATCTTCTGAAATGAACGTGTTGACGTGGTTGTTATCTTCATTGGTTCTTTTGTGTATTTTGTATGCTTATTCGATTGACAAGCTTGACAAGTAACTATGAAATCTTTTATTAAATTGTACATGTTTGGAAATTTATAGAAAGTATTAATACGATTGTAGGTTCTGAAAAATCCTTGATGACCACCAAGAGGAGCTATGTGAAAATCTTTGATTATTTGATTGATTTGATTAGAATCAGTTATATACTTTATATTAGGAATTGGGTTGTGAATATTATAAGATTCATGGAAAAATTCACAATCATTAATTTTATTGGTTAATGTATATGGTGGATTAGAATTTGTTATTTCTTCATTAGGATCAGAATATATTTGGTTTTGTTTAATAAAAGGATATTCTGATGTAGTCTCTTTATTTGAAAGGCCCTGTATAATTTCCAAATCTTCATTTTGATTGGGCTTACAAAGAGGTTGTGGAGCATAGAATTTTTCAAGCGATTCGGTGATAGTAGAGTTAAATGATTTGTTTTTCATTTTACTTGAAGTAATGTCCAAATTCAAATTGGAATTTGTTGAAGTAGTGTTATCAGCTGCATTTGATTCAGTATTACGAGATTGTAAACGAGTTAAAGCGTTACAATTTAAGGTTACATTATTATCTAATGCATCGGTTTTGATCCTACTAAGAGCATCCGCGTTTTTATTTTGCGACTCAGGTTTGTGTTTTATAATGTAATCAAATTCGTCTAATCGAATTTTCCAACGCATCAGTCGTGAGGAAGGGTTTTGCAAATTGCATAGCCATACCAAGGGCTTATGATCGGTGACTATGACGAATTTATTTCCAAATAAATAAGGTCTAAAATGATTTACAGACCATACTATGGCAAGCAACTCCTTCTCTATGGTAGAATAATTTAGTTCTGCCTTGTTAAGAATGCGACTAGCATAGGCTATCGGTAAATCATGAAAATCAGTTGATTGGGAAAGGACTGAACCAATAGCGAAATCACTAGCATCGCACAAAGTAAACTGTTTACTAAAATCTGGAAACTGTAATATTGGTGGATTTATAAGTTTTGATTTCAGCTTTTCGAACGCATCTTGGCATATGCAGGTCCAAAAAAACTGTTGACCCTTTTTTAACAAATTTGTAAGAGGTTTGGCTATACCAGAAAAATCCGGAATAAATCGTCGATAATAGCCAACGAAACCAATAAAAGATTTTATATCTGTTGCATTCTTGGGAGTAGGAAAATTTTGTACTACTGAAAATTTACTTTCGTCAGGACGAATTCCATAGGATGTTATAATATGCCCTAAATATTTTATTTCCTGTCTTAAAAAGAAACATTTGGTTGGATTTAGTTTAAGTTTATGGTTGCGAAATCTCTTTAGAACTTCACGCAATCTTAAGTTGTGTTGGGCTAGAGTTGGTCCAAATACTATCACATCATCTAGATAAACTAAACATTTTAAATTATTAAGTCCGCATAAAACTGTGTTAATCATTCGTTGGAAAGTAGCAGGTGCACCCTTGAGACCAAAAGGCATTCGTGTAAATTGGTAATGGCCTTCATCAGTGCTAAAAGCAGTTTTAATACGATCTGCTTCATTAAGGTTAATCTGATGATATCCACTGTATACGTCTAAGGAACTAAAATATTGTGCGTTGCCCAGCTTATCAAGGATTTCCGAAATATTTGGAAGAGGGAATATATTATCTGCAGACACTTCATTTAGTTTCCGGTAGTCCACAACAACACGCCATTTTTGTCAGCCGTAGACGATTTTTTTGGCACAATAAGCAGTGGAAAATTCCAGGGACTAATACTATCTTCTACAATTTTATTCTTTACCATGTCATTTACCTGTCGTTGTATTTCCTGTTTCATTGAGTAAGCTTGTCGATATTGACGTCTGTTGATTAGCGATATGTCAGGAAATGTCTCAATTTTATGAGTTACAGTTTCCGTTGATCCTAAAAAGTCACCATCCAAATGAAACACATCGTTAAATTCATGTATTATTGGCAATAATGAATCGCGTTCTTCTTTGTTTATTTCATTTAGATTTAAACAAGACTCCAGGGTCTTGAGTCTTTTTTCAAAGTTATCATTCCATGATTGACAACTATACATATCATACTGATGTAATGGTTCAACGTTAAGTTTTAAATTATTTAAAATTTGTGATTCTTCAGAAATATTTAAGAGGGATACCTGAATTGTATTGTTTTTTACTTTATAAATACAACTAGGTATGTATACTGATGGAATTATTTCCTTTGCAAAGGAGAGGAACTCAGTATTATCGGGAAGATTTACCTTAATTGTCGATTTTTTCTCGGATCTAGGAGGTAAAACGACAACGTCGTTGCTTTCCAAAGTTAGGTTTGAAGCTAAATTGAGTGACACGGTTTCACAATTCAAAGGTATATTTACCACATGGTTTTGAAAATCGATATTGCACTTAAAGTAATTGAAAAAATTACGACCAATAATTTCAGAGTATGGAATAGGAAACGAGTCTTCTACAACTTGAAAAACGTATACGATTGCTTTAGAGTTTGGTAAAATTATTTTGATATCACATTCGGCATAAGTTTCTAAAATATTAGAAGATATGCCTTTAAGTTTAAATTTAACATCCTTATAAACAAGTGTATCATGTTTTAGTAGAGTTTTTTTTTATTATACAAATATCGGCACCGGTATCTACTAAGAAAGGAAGATTGTCAAATTCACATACGTTGATGTTTAAAAATAGATAAGTACAATCTTGATTTGAGGAATTGTAAGTTATGGTGGCGATATGATTAGAAGATACATCTTTTGATGAAGAAGAATTTACATTTTGTGTATTAAATCTTGAAATAATTGAAGGAGTGCACTCTAGCCGTCTTGGATTCTTGAAGGAGTGCCTTGACTGGTCTTCAAGAATCCTTGATCGTTTCCCGAAAAAGATGTTGACTGTGTAGCACTAAAATTATTTTGTGGTAATTGTTCCTTACGAGCGTCACTTCTTTTCTTAAGAAAACATTGTTGAATGTGATGACCAACTTTCTTACAGTATGCACATCTAATCGTACTGATGGGTTTCAACGATGCTTGAAATGATCTATGATTTCTGTTGGGCGAAGATGACTGAGGTAATTTAAAACATTCGTTAGTATGATGTCCTGATTTATTACAATTGTTGCAAACAATATTTGGTGAACGTAGGTTAACAGATCTATCGTTTATTGAAAAAGTAGAGAAATTTTTTATGATAATTTCTTCTTCGATTGCTCTATTTATTGCTTCCGTTAAACTAGTAAATCTGCAGGCCTTAACTATGGTTTTTATTGAATCATTTAAGCCCTCTTGAAATGATTTTAAAGCAATATGGTCGTTGAGGTGCTTAATTGTATTTCCCGCAGCAACCTCTTCAGCTGCTATGCAGGTTTCATTTAAGCTATAGAGGATTGATTCAACCCAATTTGCATAAGTTCGGACATCTTCACTCCTTTTCTGTCGAAGAGTAGCCAGCTCTAATTGTAAATGACCAATTGAACGAGACTCAGTAAATTCAGAAGTAAGTATATGTTTCAAGTCTTTCCATGATTCAAGCTGTGTGTATTTTATAGTGTCATAGGCCTTAACTTCCAGCTTTAATTTAACTAATTCTAAGAACTGAGGTTTGTCGGTGTCTTTTAGGGACTTGTGAATTAATTCTGCACACGAAATAAATTTATGTAAATCACGAGGATTACCAGCAAAATTTGGTACTAATTTTAGTACGAGTTTTGAATCTAAAGAAGTCATTGTACTTATATCACAACCAATACAAGTAATTTGCGCGTGAGAAGTATTTTCGCGTAGTTCAGGTTTTGAGTTAACCCTTCGAATTGTTTTCTCAATGACTTTGTTCCGTAAATTAATAAAATCAAACGAGCTTTCCGTGACTTGCTTTAAGTCTGAGTCACTTTCAGATTCACTCATAAAATTTGTACGATTGAAAACTACCGGATAAGAAACAAGAGAAAAAGAAAGAGAAAGGAATTCTGACAATGATAATTAAATTCAACAGAACATATGTTAAAGTAACATTAATTCGATTGATAAAATATAACAACAAAACAAACGAAAAATGATAGAAATAATTAAATTCTTACTTGAAATTTTGTGTTTATTTTTTTTAATTTATATGATGATTTCCTTGATGAACTTGATGATGATTCCAAAAATTTTTTTTAATATTGAAAACCCTTTGTTGAAACTTGTTTGGTTATACGTAAAATTTTCTTGATGATCGTTACTTGATACTTGATGTCCTTGGTAATATGATTTGATTTTGATTCGTTTACTAATTCAGAACTGATATTACTTGAAAATTTAAAAATAATAGTTTTCTTCGGCTCCCGTTTTATATTCTTCTGCTTGATCTAAAATACTTTTTGTTAAATATTCAGCTCATCCACTAACAACATCGTTAAATGTTTTTAAATTTTTTGCAATAATTTTTATCCAAGTTATGCCATTGTTACACACAATATCAATTTTTTAACGGTTCATTTCTATAAGAACACGTAATAGATATTCAACATTTTTTTATATTTACTGCACTGTAGATGTTGAATTTTAATCGTAATTTTAGCTTTGATTTTTTTTAATAATATTAAAGTTCAAAATAATTTTTTTTTAAATAGAAAAATTATAACACAAAAACTATATATGACAACTTTTTTTTTTTAGTTAGAAAAGTTATGCTAAAAACTATTTCACCGCTGTCACCACTTTTGTAGTGTGGCCGATAATTATTTCACACTCAAAAGAAAGTAAAAAACTAATGATTGAAACTTAAAGTTTATTTTATTTACTTAAACCCAAAGGAGAATTATGATTTTAATTTAATGCGTTTGCTTCAAGAGCTAATTACAAAATTGATTTTTAAAGTTATTTTATTTTTGTTCTACATCAAACAATTTCGTTTTTTTTATTAATTAACAGTAATTAAATTATAATATATAACAATGTTTTATATAGCAAGATGTTATGTACTTAATTTTAGGAGGTTTTTTCCCTCACAATATATCATTTGTAAAATTTCGCATCACTCGCTAAAGTGAAAAACCTGATTAAACGTTCAAACTTTTGTGATAAAGAAATTTTTTATTTAGATCTAGTTCAGTGTTAATAATTTATTATTTGGTTGTAGTCGATACAGTAATTAATAGCATTATTAAAAATTTAATTTGATTATAATATGGATCAAAACAAGCTGTAGCTTGTCTCGCCCTATTACTTACTTAAAAACGTAAAAAAACACAAAATAAAGTTATATTTTTATAGACACCAAATACAGAAGAACAATGGAATATTATTGCAAAGGATTTAAACACTTGATGGAAAGCATTTTAATATTAGAGCTCATAAGAACTGTGACAGTTTATATTTTAATTACAAATCTGCTGAGAAAAAACATTGAACTAGTACTGGAAAAAGTTAAAATTATAGTGAGCGCCATTTGCGTTCTCCATAACTTTCTTCTTCGTAAACCAAAAAACGTCTATGTGCCTTCGGGAATGTTTGATTGTGAAAGCGAAAATGGAAAATTTATTCCTGGAAACTGGAGAAATAAAAATCAAATTTTTTTAAACCTGCAGTCTTCTCAAACAAAAAATTCTACGGATGCTGCAAAGAAAATAAGGAACGAGGCTACGAACTATTTTTCTGAGGAAGGTCAGGTCCCGTGAATTTATATTGTAACGACTCTGCGTTGGTTCTTTTCGATTATTGAGCAAATACGACAGTAAAAAGACGGATCTTTGGTTAACAAAATCTCAAACTTTATTTATCAACGTATTACAGCAGCTTCCGATTTTAATAACAATAAACTCCAGGGTCCTCTTCAATTTATATACGATGAATTTCACCGCTTTTCCACAATTTGAATCAATGATAATCGGAATTGTAAAATCTGTATTTACTATTCCACTAGGTTCAAATTCTTTCACTATTAGTACCCAGGCTCAAGTACCACCCGATTATTCCTTATACTTGCGAATATTTATAAACACTTTCAATTGCAAAATTAAAACTGACTATCTGATTTTTTGTTCGCTTATTTATATCTAAAAATAAATAAGTAGAAACTTCTGCTAATCAGTTGTTGTTTCCCACTGTACTTTCTAGAAAACAATATTCGAAGTACGTACATCATGAATAGGCCACACCTCTTTCAATTCATACTTGCATTATGTAAACATTTGTATTAGCGAACTCATTCTATAACAAATTTAATTTGCATTAATTTATGCTAAATGTATTAGTTAACTCATTCTTTAATCCATCTTTGCAATAGTTTGAATGTGGAAAGCATTTATACAGAATGTATTGATTATGTATGAGTAAATTAAATTAACCCATTCTGGACGAAGTTTATTACAATATAAATAAGTTATATAAGTCAGATATGTTTAAACTTACATAAGGCAACGTATCGATTGTTGCCATCATCTCACTACTATGCGAATCCAGAAATCGTAAACTGTTAAAAAATTCCCATTTAGTTATATAATTTTCGTTTGTTCCATTGCCCGATTTTTTGAATTTTATTTTTTTTCGTTCCAGAACTGAGAACGTATCCGATTTATTTTTGCCTTTACTTCTGGCATGCTTAGTTTCAATTCTGCCGCCATTTCTTCTATCGCTGAGTTTCCTATAATTTTGTTGCTGTAGTCCGAGATTCCAATTTGCCCTAAGCAGTTGTGTTTTGCATATAATTGGATAAGTAGCATTATCTCATCGCTCGCCCACAAATGTTTGGTATTATCCATTTTTTAAGTGAAAAATATTTAAATAAAATTAACTGCAATCAATAGCTTTAAACAACGTATAGGATACTGATTCAAAACAATAAATATACATACACAACCACTCAAAAAGATAAATACACTTCAATTTTTACCGTTATTTATATACTGATAATTTCCAACTTAGTAAATGTGAGTAACGTTAATGTATGTATGAGTTACTTCTGTGGCATTTTTTCCTTAATATAATTTCCCTAAGATGGCCATGATATGCAACTTTTTCGTATTTTTTATATTTCGATGCATTTTATTTCTATTTTTTTCTTAAAGTGCAATTCTATTTTTAAGTGTCCTGTTCTTCAAAAATAACTTTAAAAGTGTTTTGTTTGCATTAATAAGTGTATAAGCTTGTTAATGTAAGTATAGATTTAAAATATAAGTAACTATGTACTTATTAACCGTATTCTTCAAATCATGTGTATATGCAGTGTTTTGATAAAAACGGCAACATCAATGGGGCGATAAAAAAATATAATGACTGAAAAACGTAGTATAATCATCTTTCTACATGAATCGGGACATTCTATATGCGATATTCATAAAAAATTAGACATTTCCATAGGTGCTATTCAAAACACAATAAGAATATATGGTGCAACGGGGAACTACTAGAGTCGTAAGTCGACTGGTAGACCCAGAGTAACCACAAAACGGGAAGGTAATGAACTTATTCGCTCCAGCATAAGAAATCGACGAAGCACAACGCCCAAGCCGACCTCTGAAATTTTATTTAGCGTATGGTTTTTTTTTGTGACACATTAAAAAATTAAACTTAAAAATAGGTAGACTCTTCTATGAAATCTACCTAAAACAATACATGGATACACATTAAATGAACTTACAATCGATTTGATTGCGTGTCTTTTAAGTAAATTAAAAAGTAAAATATTTGAACATTGGGCAGTACATTTGAACATAAGATGTTTACATCGAGCGAGTCTATCCATGCTACTACATCGGGAGTTGCCAAATGGATGTCTGAGATGTTGCCATTGTAACGTCGAATTGGACACACAGTTGCAATGTGTTTTATGGTTTGTTGTGGAGCGCCGCAGTCACACTCAGGGGACTCTGAAATGCTCCACTTGTAGAAAGAATCAGCACAACGTCCATGATTCGTTCTTATTCGGTTTAATGTAGTCCAGGTATGACGTGGCAAATCGAAACCAGGTTGGGTAGAAGTCGGGTTAGTAATAGAAAGGCCAGTTGTGTTGTAATGTTGCCAGGAGGTGTCCCAGGCATCCAAGATATTAAAATCAGTTGCCAGCAGGTTGCTGGCAGTTTTATGTGGAGGCTTTCTTGACTTCAATCGACAACGAGTGTGGTCACCGTAATATTCGTGCAAGGGTAACGTGGTGTTGTTGGTTACCTTTTTATGTTCACGCATGAGAGCATGCGAGCGTCTGAGTGCAGGTGGAGCGATATTGCTTAACACAGGGAGCCAAGGAAAAGGGGTGGATCTGATAGTACCACTTATAGTACGCATCGTAGCATGCAGCTGGCAGTCAACTTTTTGAGTATGTGTGCTATTCAACCAGACTGGTGCGCCATACTCAGCCACTGAGTAAACCAGACATAGAGCAGTTGTTCGGAGGGTAGTTGGAGTAGCACCCCATGTAGAGCCTGCCAGTTTGTGCAATATATTGTTTCTCGTTTTAAGTTTTTGTGACGTATTTTCTAGGTGGAGTTTAAAAGAAAGAGTTCTATCGAGAGTAATGCCCAGGTACTTTAGCTGTTGATTGTATTTAATGACAGTGCCGTTAAATAACACGGATAGTTCGTGTTTTGCCAGTTTGTTGTTTAAGTGGAAACAGGAGCTCTCGGTTTTACTTAGATTGGGAAACTCCACGTTCGAAAATAGTCATTCATTATCGCTAGGTCAGTTGAGAGCAAATTTTCCAAAACACCCATGTCTTTGTTTTGAGTGGCCAGGGTCCAATCATCAGCGTAACCAAATTTCTTTGATGTTGGTCAGGAATGTCATGAATGTACAGATTAAAAAGTAATGGCGCCAGGACGGAACCCTGTGGTAAACCATTGTTAAGCATTTTAGACCTACTGCAGGAATTATTTAGATGAACTTTGAATACACGATTACTCAGCATGTTGTTAATTAAACGCGAGATGGTGCTGCAAGGTATTGCATTGAACAGCTTATATATAATCCCAATTCGCCAGACCGTGTCATATGCTGCAGTAAAATCGATGAATACTGCGACTGTTTTTAGTTGTTTTTGATACCCAGCTTCGATATAGGATGTTAGAGCGAGCAGTTGGTCAGTGAAACTGCGATTGGGACGAAAACCAGCTTGTTCGACTGGGATCTGGTCATTCAATATCGGTGCGATACGATTGTATACGAGCCGTTCTAGCAATTTATAGCAGGTGCTCAAAAGGGCAATCGGGTGATAGCTTCCTGGTTCATTAGATGGTTTACCTGGCTTAAGTATCGCTATCACTTTCGTAGTCTTAAAATGTTTTGGTAGGTTGCCGGTTTTTAGGACATTCGAGAAAAATTTAGTTAGCCACTGTTTTACATTTTTTCCAGCATTCTTAAGAAATTCTGGAAAAATGCCATCGTAGCCAGCTGCTTTTCCGTTTTTTGTTTGGGACAGAGCTGATTCTAGCTCGTCGCTACTAAAAGAGTTCGCATACTTCGATGGAGACGAGCAATTGCGCTTCATTTCTCTTAATTTGCGTTTAATTGTTCTCTTATGAAGGCGATTAATAGAAGCACGAGACATATTTACTATGTGATTTGCGATGTCCTCTGGATTTATTTCATTGTTAGTACGAGTAATTGAGTTTGAGCCACCCAGTTTCCGAAGGAGACTCCATGCTTCCCTGCTGAATGGGAAAAATCAATGTTTTCAACAGCCTTAATCCACTTTTGTTTTCTCGCGGCGTCCAGTGAGTATATTAAGTCATCAGCCACGTCTGCCTCACCACTACTAAGGTACTCCTCATATAATATATCGCTCTCTTTACTCCAGCCAGGAATATATTCTTCACGAAAGCCTCTTGGGATGCATTTCTTTGCAGTTGAGATGATGGCTCCAACAAATCTATCGTAATTTTTAAAAATGGGTTGGATCCAGCGAATCACTGCATCCAACTTCATCCTATATTTATCCCAATCAGCTTTGTTAAAATTCCATCTAGGTTGAGGAGTAGAGTTAACGAGTGGAATTTGGATTCCTACCTCAAGAATTACTGGACGATGTTGAGAGCGTGGAAAACCTTGTAAGACAGTCCTAGATATTGGAATAGGGTTACGTTGTTCGTTTTTTGTGGAAAAACAGAGGTCGGGATTGTAATCACGTCGCCATCTTGCAGATCTAAAGGTTTTCAAGTCTTTCGCATCATATACCAGGAACATGTTGTTATCATCCGCCCAGTCGGTCAGTTGCACGCCATTGGTATTATTATTTGAGTAGGACCACTGAGTGTGATGGCTATTGAAGTCACCAGCATATATTGCTGGATGATAAAATAATGGTAGAGTAGCAGCTGGCCATCCTGTATTTGGAGGCTTGTATACGTTTACAATTTTCGTGTCCGATATATCAACAACAATAAGATGTATATCGTTGTCCGTCTGTGTAAGTACGTGCGTGCAGTTCAGGATTTCTGACTTAACATACGTGGCAGATACATATGATTGATGGTAAATAGCACTAATTAATTTGTAACCAACAATGTTTCCTCTAGAGGTAAGTTGCGCTTCATCTGCTGCATGCGTTTCTTGCAGAATTATAACGTCGATGTCGTAATCTTTTAATAATCTTTGTAAATGTTCAGTTTTTGACTTGCTTATGCCTTCAATGTTCAATTGTAAAATACGGACTGAAGGTCCAATATTTTTTGTCTTATGGTGCTGAAAAGTACCGTTGTTATTGTGATTTTGATTTTGGTTTTGGTTCATATTTATTTTTTTTTTTTTTGTTGTTTTTTTTTGTATCACAGCCAAGAGTTCGAAATGAAATGTTTGGCTACCAAGTTGAAATAGACTATTTGCGTAATCCAGGGTGCAACACGAGGAGCTTATCTATTTCACACACCCCACCTCTGAAATGAATAACGATCGCTCATATCCCGTCTCCGTTCCCACTGTACAGAGACGATTGAAAGCTGTAGGTTTATGTGGTCGAATAGCGATGAGGAAAGCCCTATTACGGCCTCGAAATAAAGTAAAACGATTAATATGGGCTAAGAAATGTGCCCATAATTATGAAAGTGGTCTAAGTCAAAATTTGAAAAAAATGAGTTTATCCGTTATATCGCATCAAATTACTTCAAACTAAATTAGCCCAATGTCATTTGTACGATATTGTCAAAAAAAATCCGTTATAGAGTACTTGCTATTTGAACAAAAATGTAATTCATCTAGAGTTAATTATTATAGCAATCTAAGACAAAATTTGAAGAAAAAAAACAAAAAAGTCGAACAAAATGTCAAAAATAATTGCCAAAACGTTGTGTTGCAAAGTTTTTATATCGTCGGACCATAGGCCGGCCCATAAAAATGAGCTGTTCCTCCTGAATGTCAAAATTACACTTTTTTAAGTGAAAGTTAATGGTGACAAAATAATGAGTTGGGAAAATAACTAATAAATAACATTAGAATTTCGAAGTTTGCTTTTGCGTTAAGTCATTTATACGCCGTTCAGTTAATTATGAAAATGGTCTAAGTCAATTCAAACTGTGAACAGCATATTTCGGAATGAGATTTATACAAAATTTCACATGCATAATAAACTTTCATTATTGAAGACTAACAAAGTCCTAAAACAAAATTTTTCATAATAGAGGAATGTTTTTTAATTTAATCATTTGCAAGCCTTTAAATATCTCAAAACAAGAAATATATGACTTAGACCACTTTCATAATTATGGGCACAAATATGTTTAATTGGTCTGTCGATCAGTGGAGAAAAGTCTTATGGAGCGACGATTAAAAATTTCAAATTTTCGGGTCACATAGACGAGTTTTTGTTCATAGACATGAGGGTTGAAGACTCCTGAATTATATAGTATGGCTTTCACAGGCTCCGGATTTAAATCATATAGAGTTGTTATGGGAGGAACTTGATCGTAAGGTTCAAGAGAAAGGACATCAACATCGCAGAAAAATCTCTGGGAGCTGCTACAAAAATGCTGGAATCAAATAACTCCAGAAACTTTGGATAAACTTACACCAAGAAGCAAAAGGTGGATTTTTGAGGAATCTCGAATTCAAGAATATTGATGCAATATTTGTTTTTTTTATATGAAATTTGATAGATAGTAATAAAATGAAATAATTTGTTATTTGAAGTGGTTGTTCATTGTGCCTTATTCAAAAATTCTTGGAAAATTGAAAAATCACTTGTGTATTTATCTTTTTGAGCGGTAGTGTAATTAAATTACACAATGCAACTGTAGTAACCGCACCGGTAATATACATAAAAATCAAACAAGACACCATAAAATGAGATGAAAGTTAAACAAATTTAGTAAAGTGAGATGCAATTTACCTTTTGGTTCTGTTTGCACGTTATCACTTGGTAAGTGATACTTCACTTTGAAATTATAAGATGACGTAAAAGTTATGTCTCATTTTATGAATGAGATGTTAGTTTAGATGTTATCATCGAGTGAGACTCATAATTTTTGGAGTGAGATTTCACTTAAATGATATCGTCTAATTGTACCTTAAGAGTTTTGATTTGTAAAGTGTATTAAATCTAATTCCTGCCAAAGTTTTAGTATCGAAACACAAATATATAAACAAAATACAAATAAAGTGAAATTTACGAAAACAACACTTGCGTTTTGATTAATTTACAAATAATTAATATCAAATAAACTCTTTATTTTGCCTAATAAATTTTTATGGTCTTAACTACCACGTAAATTAACACTTCATTAGTATAATATAAACAGTAATAAATTATCGGGCTCAAATATTACTAACGGAAATCAAAAATTTATGCTAAACCAATACAGTATAGTTAACCGAAAATCAATGAATGGTGGGTGATATAGATTTTTCAAATTACTTGTATTATGAGAAAATTGTTTCTTTTAAACCAAACGTTAAGAGTTTTCGAAACCGAAATAACATTAACTGAAAGCTATACTCTGAAATTAATAATGGATAATTGACATTGACGAGAATTGTTACATTACGTTCTATCTATCTGATGGATAAACTTATTTTTTTCAGCTTTCAAGAATAGCTTTCCACCAGGCAGTATCATAGTATCACATTTCATCATGTTATCAATACATAATTTTAATTTCGACTGTATTTTTTTATTATTGTGATCGATTATAGATTTTAATTATGTATACAAAAATAAAATATTAGTTGTTGGAAAATAAATTTGTGTATTGTTTATATAGTAATCAAACTTCGATTTATTAATGTTGATTATCTTTATGACATTGAGTTATTGCTGTCAAAAAATGAATTTGCATTTGTAAGATTAAGAACAAAAAAGTTTTAATTAAAAAGTTTTGATTGTTTCAAATTAATTAAAGTTGTTTAATTGTTTCAAATTATTTAAAACGAAGCCTTGGTTTATAATGTGAATACTAAATTTTTTTCGATATGCTGTAAAAGATAGCATAATTAAGATAGCATAAACAAAGAACTCGCGTGTGTTCTGATGAACTATAAACGTTTAGGATCACTGTTTCTAATGTTGACTAAACGGAACAAATAAATCGTGACAATCGTGACAAAATATTATAAATTATCCTATCGTCACTGGTTTTATTGGTAGTAAAATTTCTCTACAAATGAAACACCAAGCTTCAGATCATAAATATCTTTTTTTTTTATTTTAAATATTTCGGTCCTTTTCGGGACCTTCTTCAGTATAATTCTTATAATGTGTTATCCCGAATATTCTTTTGAACTTAATATTCCGTATTTATAATATTTATAATATATTTATAATAAAAAAATAGATATTTATGATCTGAAGCTTGGTGTTTCATTTGTAGTGAATTTTTACTACCAATAAAACCAGTGACGATACGAAATTTCATTGAGTAGATCAGATTCTGTGTATGTACTAAAGGTGCATACATTGAACATCAAAACTTACAATTATAAATTATGTTTTAAATTCTGATACTCTCGACAATGGCAGTCTGCACTGACCGACACAGACGAATAAAACGAAAAAAAAAAATACGTTAGAGACATGGGTCGTCTGATTCCAGATGGGTCGTCTGATTTCCAGATACCACTCTGATGGTAACGATATTTGAAAAAATATTATACTTATAGATAGGTATAAGATATGAACTTGAAGATATTTTGTATGTTTTTTAAAATGAAAATAAAAATCATTCGAAAAAAGCGTTTAACTTAAAATTTTTTTTTGGTTCTGAAACATATATTTTATCTGTTCATCGATTCTATAATTAAAAATATTATCCCTATATAAATCAACCAAATTTTTTTAAGAGGAAAAATTGATGATTTCTTTGTTTCGATTCCTTCATTTTGATATATCTACCATAAATTGATGTTAAAGTTCTCCATAGTTATAAATTGCTTTTCTCAGATTTTTACCTACCTATACCTTAAACGTATTCATCTGTGAAATATAAATAAAATCCTTTCGAGAATAAATTGATTGAAATTGAATTTTTTGACTCAAATTTTTCAGTTGAATTAATTTCTAGTAAAAATTTGTTTATAAAACTTATTCCGATGAGAGTAGTACAAAGATTTTGTTATTTACGTTATGTTGAAAATCTGATTGAATGATTTGCAACATGTCAAGAACGTAATAGTGAGAACTATTGAACAAATATCCCATTATAGTTCGAAAATGTACCATGAGACCACCTTCAACCACCAATTTGGATCACCCAGTTTCAATATAAAATTATATTTTTAGCATCAAACTTCCTAAAACATCCTGTTATTTTTATCATGAACGTAGAAATGCACAAAAACATAACCTTTAATTAGTTGACGAAGCTTTGACGTTTCATAGTCATATAGCTTTAGCTAATTAGATTTATCGTTCTAGTGTTATAAAAAAGAGACAATTTTTATCGAAAGCTTATTTCATTTTATTAGTCTAAATTATGCCATATAAAGCTAAATAAAATTTTCATTTTAAATCTTAAAGCTTGATGTTCTAGTTATAAAAAAACGAGAATTTTTTTTAATACTTTTAAAAGCTTTTTGATGGTAAATAAAATAGAAAATTCGTTTTGAGTTACGCTTTAAGTTTAGATTAATAACAAACAACGTAGAATATTTTTTGTATTATAACAATTTGCATTTAAGTCGATCGAAGGACGAAGTGCTCGGAATTCCAAGTAAAAATAAGGATTTTGTTTTACCCGCAGTATGATTATCACTCCATTATAATAAAAAATGATAAAGTAATGGTGAGTAAATATTTTGTCGTATTCTTCTGGAATAAAATCCAGAAATCTATCACCGTGCACAGAAAGGTCATTTGGATTATTTCTTCAAGGATGATTTTGTTCAAATAATGTATTCTTTGTCGACTGCATTATTCAATATTAATGAAATTTTTGTTTCTAATTATTCAATTTATATTCTAAAATTGACTTTTTCCACGCTTACCACCTGATATCTATTGCTGGTAAAGATGTATATATAACTGGAATTATTTTACCTTCAACACTATTTGGTCTCTTCAAGGTCGACTGATCAACCTCTAAAGATCATATCATAGAATTACTTTAGCCAAAATTACTACAAGAATTATCTTAGCACAATAGAAGCAGTACTCCAACAGTTTTCGATAATTGTTGCCAGTCAAAATTGTTGCCAATTGTTGAAAAATCAAACAAAAAATATTAAATAAATATAATAATTTTTTTGAATTACTAAAATTAAATATTCATAGTGCCCGTTTTTTTTTTGTGTATGTTTTTATTACCTTCACATAAAAGTTTCTTCGGCAGTAATTTTAGATTGAAATAAGATAAAAAGCATCAATTCATTTTTACGAAAGTCATATATAATATCATAACAAGTTATATGAAACCAGCCATTTTAGAAAATGTTCAAATACTTTTTCACTCTCTATTTTTTTTAATTCTTTGTTTCTTATTCTTATCATTAAATAAATTTTGTTTCGCTCCGTTTTTTATTATTCGGGAAACATGCGGCTAACATTTGTGTGCTAAGCTATTTTACGACATGTGCACGGTATGGTGCACATCATGTGCATGACATATATTATGCACAATTTTGTTCACAGAGATTTTGTAACATGCACAATTAATGCAAATTTCACGAACTTTTTTCAAAGGAAAATTTTTGAAATTTATGAAACTTTATTCATTCTTTGGACTTTTCCTATCAATCTCCATTTTTTTTCTAAGTCCGAAATGCAATTTCTGAAATCGGTTTTTTCTAATGCGTAAAAATGTGAATTTTAATCTATAACGTTATTTGTGTTGTCTAAGATTTGAAATATTTTGAAAATACTTTTTAGATCAAGCAACGAATTAATATGTGAATTAAGTTTCTGCTGTTCTATTTCAAATTAATTCAAATGAACTTGTGTTTTGGTTCTTCTAACTTTCAATCACTTTCAACCAATTGTTATGATGATGTTTTATCAGTTGCATTGTATAGTCCTGTAGTGCGACTGTAATTTCTACGTATTCACAAAATTTTTTAACGGAAATTACGAACTCATTGTTTTCGATGTTTGTTATCATTATAAATACGAGAACCCTGTCACATGAGTTGGCATTAAAATTTAAAATGATATACAGTGATTATGCTCAAAGAGAATTCCCTTTGAGTATAATCACTGTTTATTATATGATTTAATTAAATACTAATTTTTTTCGAGATAGTCCCAATTATTTTTGTTTATTTTTTTTTTTGCTAGTTAAATTGTCCAAACCACTTTTAGTTGGTTATTAGTACAGGTGAAAATTACAAAGTATTTATGTGTGTTTGCTTTCTTATCACATTAATAGTAAAATTCTGTTAGACTAATCAGAAAAATTTTAGAACAAAAAGAAAATTGAGATGTGTTTGCATGGTTCATAGTTCAATTTGTAGTTTAAATTATAAAAAAAAAACAAAACTAGAAAAATTATTTATGTCAGCGTTAATTAGCCAAATTATACAAGAGAAAGGAATTATTTTATTTTTTTTTTTATTGTAAACCTGTTTTAAATTTTGTTTGATTATCAAATGTTGTTTCTTGCTTGTTATTCTACCGTAACAGTTGTGATAGTGATTGGTGAATAAATTAAAAGTGATCAGTGGATTAATGATCGAAGTTTGTGTAGTAAATTTTGACATATAGTGGCATCTAATTAGCCAGCTCAGAGGAGAAAAGTAAAAAGTGCCTTTTTTAGTCATCGTGTGTAGGTAATATAACAGTTATTGGTGTTAATTGAATATTCGACAAACGCATACCCATTTTTTGATATTTTCAACGATCGCATACTCATTCCGATACAGCGATTATATTTGCAACTAGTTAACAATGAAAAACTACTTAATTTTGATAAAACAATTATATTTTCAACAATCACATACTTACTTATGATAATACAACTACTATATTTGAAATTGTTCAACGATTTCCGATCATTTTGTTAAATAATTGGGTGTATTTCCTGCAATTTCAACAATTACCGTTTTCATCATTCATCTTGCTACAACAAGTATTATAATTTTACCGAATTTCAACCATTGTCGTCATCCTGTGTGCTGAATAATTTGGTATCTTTCCTGCAATTTCAACAATTACCGCTATCATCATTCATCTTGTTGCAACAAGTATTATAATTTTACCAAATTTCAACCATTGTTGTCATCCTGTGTGCTGAATAATGTGGTATATTTCATATGATTAACTTGGTGAATATGATCGATTAATTAAGTTTTCGAAGGATATTGAGTGGGATCCGGACTAGCTATGGGGTGAGTTCAATTTATTTTTTTCCTTATTGTTGCTTATTTGCATATTTAAATAAATAAAGAAAGAAAATAATTATGAATAAAAGATATTAATGGGGTGCCGCACAGTGGGATTTTTTGTGCAATAAGTAATTTTTTCGACATTTAAAATTTAAAAATGTAATGATGCAGTTTTGTAGAAAATTGATTCAGTATGAAGAATCCATAAATTGTATCCCAAAAAAAAGTTTATTTGTCTTTGAAATAATGAAGTAAAGTCACATGTAAATTTTGGTCCAAAATATTGAAAATTGTTTACGCACTTCTATAGTGTTTGTACGTAAGATAACTTTATTGCTCTAATTTAAATAGTGATTATTTTCAAATATAGCCTTTTCTGCGTATTTAAAAAAAAAATTATAAAGTTCGCTCATATGGTTTAAAAGATATGATAGAATAAAAATTGTTCTATAATGTGCCGTGATTGCAAACTTCCTTGGAAGAAAAAAAAGGTTGCTCGGTCGTGCTAGGTGCTCCCGCTATAATAAAATGAAAGGTAAGACTCCATACTATCAATTAAAAAATAAAAGTTTAAATAATTAATAATCTTTTATAAAATCATAAAATTTATAAAATCATGAAATTTTGGGTCCTATGGGCGGTGGGTAGTGGGCGTGGCCAATTTTGATGAAAGTTTATTTTATTCTTAATTGAGGTAATAAAAGGCTCTGTGCCAAATTTCAAAAACTTTGGGCCAAAAATAAATTTTGGGTTGTAAGGGCGGTGGGGTACTGGGCGTGACCAATTTTGATGAAACTTTATATTTTTCTTAATTGAGCTAACCAAAGGCTCAGAGCAAAATTTCAACATTCTACGAGCACTCCTTATATTTTTTGCCAAACATTATATGAACAAATCCCACTGTGTGCCGTGACGATCGCGGCTATTTCGTCGTTGGGGATCGCCAGAGTCTCCTTTCGCAATTTCCATTCTGTCACGGATCTGTATTGTTTATGATATATGCGCACACTGTTTATTTGTGCTGGACTGGCAGGTTCATTCCATAGTTGCCACTGTACTGACGCTATTTCAGGGTTTCCAACCTCACTAAGTGCGCGGCCTGCCTCTTCTGTCCTATTGACATGTTCAGTAGGAACAGTGCTCCATTACACAATGCACGTTACACCTTACATTGCGATAAAAGTTCATTTTGAGCAAGTGTAATTATATATATTACCAGAAAATAAATAAATGAATAGTAAAATCAATGATCAAATTCGTTGTAAAAAATCAAGACAGATGCCCAGGATCGTTTCTTAAACGAATATAAATACCTAAATTATAATATAAATTACAAACTATAAAAGAACTTTTTTATTATAAATATTTGTATGCTTCTTAGTGGACTGTATTGTGGAATTGAAGATTAAGGGTTGAAGGAGCATCAACCTTCATAACGATAAAAAACTTCGATTCGGCTCTTGAGAATTTCCTTTTAATTCAATACTGATTACAAACTGGTACAGACTATTGTTGAAGTACACGAAGTGTTGGCATATGATGAAACAACTAATTGAGTTGTTAACGAAGAACTGGAACAGCTGGTACACGAAGTGTAGACATTTATATACCTATGATAAATCAAGACTGATTCATATTTAACGAAGTCTGGAACACTTAAATTATAAGAATCAAAGTCTGCTTTTATTGTTGAAGAAAGCAATTCAATTGTAAACGACGAATTAGAACATTTTATAAACAAAGAATAAATGCCTTTAAAACTTATGATAAATCACGCCTGGTTCATAATTAATGCTGACTGGAACATTCAAATTGTTGTAATCGACGAATTCTATGATAAATCACCACTGCGTATAATTAACGATGACTGGAGTACTTAAATTATTGTAATCGATGAATCTTGCTTATATGTTGAAGCAAACAATTTAATTGTAAACGAAGAATTTGAACATTTTATAAACGAAGAATAAATGTCCTTTAAAACTTATGATACATCAAGACTGGTTCACATTAACGATGACTGGAACACTCAAATTGCATAAACGAAGAATCTTGCTTATATTCAACAATTTATATTTGACAATGACTGGAACATTTAATTTGAACAATTCAATTGTAAACGACGATTAGAACATTTTGTAACCGAAGAATAAATGCCCTTAAACTAATAATACATCAAAACTGCTTCACACTTAATGATGACTGGAATACTTAAATTGCTGTAATCGATGACTTCCGCTTATGTTGATGAAGCAAGTGATTCAATAGTAAACGAAGAATCAGAACATTTCATAAACGAAGAGTAAATGTCGTTAAAACTTATGATACATCAAGACTGCTTGATGTTTTATATTTAACGATGACTGGAATACTTAAAAATGTTGTAATCGATGAATTCTATGATAAATCACGACTGCTTTATAATCAACGATGACTGGAGTACTTAAATTATTGTAATCAATGAATCTTGCTAATATGATGAAGTAAACAATTTAATTGTAGACGAGGAATTAGAACATTTTATAAACGAAGAGTAAATGTCCTTAAAAATTATGATACATCAAGACTGCTTCATAAACAACGATGACTGGAACACTCAAATTGCATAAACGAAGAATCTTGCTTATATTCAACAATTTATATTTGACAATGACTGGAACATTTAATTTGAACAATTCAATTGTAAACGACGATTAGAACATTTTGTAACCGAAGAATAAATGCCCTTAAACTAATAATACATCAAAACTGCTTCACACTTAATGATGACTGGAATACTTAAATTGCTGTAATCGATGACTTCCGCTTATGTTGATGAAGCAAGTGATTCAATAGTAAACGAAGAATCAGAACATTTCATAAACGAAGAGTAAATGTCGTTAAAACTTATGATACATCAAGACTGCTTGATGTTTTATATTTAACGATGACTGGAATACTTAAAAATGTTGTAATCGATGAATTCTATGATAAATCACGACTGCTTTATAATCAACGATGACTGGAGTACTTAAATTATTGTAATCAATGAATCTTGCTAATATGATGAAGTAAACAATTTAATTGTAGACGAGGAATTAGAACATTTTATAAACGAAGAGTAAATGTCCTTAAAAATTATGATACATCAAGACTGCTTCATAAACAACGATGACTGGAGTACTTAAATTATTGTAATCAATGAATCTTGCTAATATGATGAAGTAAACAATTTAATTGTAGACGAGGAATTAGAACATTTTATAAACGAAGAGTAAATGTCCTTAAAAATTATGATACATCAAGACTGCTTCATAAACAACGATGACTGGAACACTCAAATTGCATAAACGAAGAATCTTGCTTATATTGGTGAAGCAAAACAATTTGATTGTAAACGAAGAATTAAAACATTTTGTAAACGAAGAGTAAATGTCTCTAAAACTTATGATAAATGCAGACTGCTTTATATTTAATGTTGACTGGAACACTTAAATTGCATAACGAAGAATCTTGCTTATATTTAACAATTTATATTTGACAATGACTGGAACATTTAATTTGTTAAAATTGTTGTAATCGACGAATTCTATGATAAATCACGACTGCTTTATAATTAATGATAACTGGAACAAGTAATTTTTATATATCACAAGATGACACGGAAATAATTAGAGAATACTTAGCTTTTTGGTTTTGTTTGTTGCTTAACAATGGCGGAGAGACAGCGTGATTTCATCAACCCTTTGTTAATCATCCAATACTACGATGATATTTTAATTGAAAACACCAAGTATTTCCATTGTACGATTTACAAATTAATTTAACTTTATTTTAACAATTAACTAATTTATTTGTTACATTGATTTACAATTTTATTTTTCACAATAAAAACACAGTCTTGATATTCAGGTATCGATTCGAAGAATAAGAGAGCAAAACTACCAAAAACAGTCCATTTTATAGAAAGCCAAAACTCTACAAATCACAGCTGTCAAGTTTACCAACGATCTCGAAACTATCGAATTAATAATATAGAATAACGAACACATAAATTCAATGTGAAAATTGAAAATATCGAATGAATGATCAAAATATACCGAACACGTCAATTCAAAATTGAAAGTTTCGTTGACATTTCAAAAGGATTGTTTTGGTAATGTTTTGCATAATTTTATAAATCTTTAATTGGTTTTGTTTTGATCCTAATTTAAAATATTTTGATTTTTCAGGTAAACTATTTAACAATTCACGATAATGCGTGAACATACTGGCGACCTTAAAGTATTTACTTTAACAAAATGAAACGGTCCAGGCTGCGACATGGTTGCAATTACGTAATCCCTTAAAACCAGTTACGGACAGCAACTAAAGTAAATTTTAAGTGTATGAATATTCAGGGATCACTGTAGTCGAGGTGAGTGACTTGTCAGACTGAACAGACTGGTCGCAGAACATTGTTGCTTGAGTTACGTAGACGATTGCAAATATTAATTAGTGAAATATAAACCACCACTAGTTTGTAATTACTTGATACAACAAACTGCTGCAAATCTTCAACATCAAGATGTGAGATTACGCTGATTCGTGCTACTGAGCGTTTCAGAATGGATTCAGCTGGGTTAATGGAAATGACAATAGGCTCAATTTAAAATGACACAACGATTGTACAACGAAATTGGGTTGTCGGACACACTCTGTGACGAAGAGTAGACCACATGAATGCTGCTTGTTGGATATGCTGAAGATTACGAGCTTCACTGAAGTTGGCAATGTTGTGGAAGCAGAATTTTTAAAAACATCACAATCCGTTACGTGATACCATACATACGACGAAACCAAGCTCTAAAAGGATCAGCTGATGAGTTAATACCGATTTCCAACTGGACTGCTTTGAGACGAAATACGCGAACATGCATATGAACCATTTGTCAGTTGTATTTGAGCACGCATCTTGAGCTAATAGAGGGGGCCTGCAAAAGTTAAATGTCAACGATTAAAGCTCGGTGCTACAACCTGAATTATCAATTTGGCAGACGGAAATGACAAAATATAAAATTCTAATTCAAACGAAATCATTTTCGGTTTGTAACATAAACTAGACGAAAGACGCGTGAAAATAACTAATGACTTTAATTCCTACTGAAGACAAACATTTTATTAAATTATAATTAAACCTATAACGGCTTAAGATACTACCGAACCATTAACTACCAAATATTGAATTAAAACGAATTCTAATGACGAATACTACTAAATACAAATGAGGCATGTTAGCCATTTTGCAAGGACACATTGGTTAACATTGGAAAAATTGTTTGATTTTGTCTCAACGACTATATGACGAAAGTGGGCTGTCAGACACACTCTGCCAAGGTACCGAAGAATGAGACAAGAGCGAACATCTGTAGGAATTATGATAGCAACAAGGAGAACGGCGAAACATTAATGAAGCTAACACATCCAGATACCAGCGGATGTTCGACGAACCAATATAAAACCTTCCATGTTAACTGATGAACGATGTGAATTGAATAACTAATTATTTCACATCTAATAACGATGAATTTGACAGGATTTGATGAATGAGTTGGTAATTCAATAATGTAACATGCGATGAATAGTATTTAATCTACTAGAATTTAATGGGTATAAAATAATTTAACAGGTTCCTAAAAATATAACAATCAAACTAATAAAACACGATGAATGGTGTTAGGGTACGACGAAACGTACGAGAAAAATATCTAAAATATAAACGAACAACAATTTTATTCGGAAATCACATTCTACTAAGTACGACGAAACGAATAATGACTACAACTATTGATGAACATTAAATTGAGAAACGAATTCTAGTAAGATATGACGAATAACCAATTACTACAAATGAGGCATGTGAGCTTATTAGCAAGGTCAGAGCTAATTCACATTGAAGAAATTTGTTTGATTTTGTCTCAACGACTATACGACGAAGGTGGGCTGTGAGGCACACTCTGCCAAGGCAACGAAGAATGAGACAAGAGTGAACATCTGTTGGAATTATGATAGCAACAAGGAGAACGACGAAAAATTAATGAAGCTAACACATCCAAATACCAGCGAATGTTGGACAAACCAATATCAAAACTTCCATGTTGATTGACGAACGATGTGGATTAAATAATTAATTACTCGACACCTAAAAACGGTGATTTTGAAATGATCCGATGAATAAATTGGTAATTTAATATTGGAACATCCGATGAATATGCTATTTAATCTACTAGAATCCGATGAATATAATACATACTATAACAGAATCCTAAAAATAACAATTAATCTAATCAGGTACGACGAATGATTTAAAAATACGACAGAACGGTTTTCTAAAATATTAACGAAGACAACAATTGTATCTGGAAATCACATTCTACTAAGTACGACGAAAACGAATAGTGACTCCAACTATTAACGAAAAATCGCATTCCAACAAGGTACGACGAAAAACGAATAACGATTTTGAACATATTAACGAAGACAACAATTATATCTGGAGATCACATTCTACTAAGTACGACGAAACGAATAATGACTCCAATTATTAACGAACAATCGAATTCCAATAAGGCACGACGAAAAATGAATGACGATTTGCAACATAGTAGCGACGACAACAAATTTATTTGGAACTCAAATTCCATTAAAGTACGACGAACTGAATTAAAATATTAATGAAAATAAGAAATTTATTTTGGAATTCAAATTCCATTAGAATACGACGAGATGTATAAAGATTTTTTTAAAAATGTTAACGATGACAACAAAATTATTTTGGAATTCAAATTCCATTCAGGTATGACGAGATTTTGTACGACGTTGTTTTTTCAAGAGGTGTACGTCAGGGGAATCCGGCATGTTAACCTATGGAAAATTAATATCGAAGAGCAAAACGGATGAACATTGTTCAGAACGGAATATGTCAATAGAATGGAACAATCCGACAAGTCATCCACCATAGACAATTAAACAATCGACTAAGCGACATTGTACACCCCGTAGTAGTGAATGTCTCGAAAAAATCACGATTATATGATCACGCAAGTCGTGTTAATAAACAATGACAATATAAATGCTAGAGAAATGCATAATGTTAATGATATTTGACGAAAATTTAAATAATTAAGTTACTTATAAATTATACTAAATGGTACCTTAAATTATCCAAAAACGTTGGTTGGTCTTATTTCTTCCGAAGTTATTTTGAGACGAGCTGCGTATATATCCGGCTCGAAGGACCAAAATGGATGCTTCTTAGTGGACTGTATTGTGGAATTGAAGATTAAGGGTTGAAGGAGCATCAACCTTCATAACGATAAAAAACTTCGATTCGGCTCTTGAGAATTTCCTTTTAATTCAATACTGATTACAAACTGGTACAGACTATTGTTGAAGTACACGAAGTGTTGGCATATGATGAAACAACTAATTGAGTTGTTAACGAAGAACTGGAACAGCTGGTACACGAAGTGTAGACATTTATATACCTATGATAAATCAAGACTGATTCATATTTAACGAAGTCTGGAACACTTAAATTATAAGAATCAAAGTCTGCTTTTATTGTTGAAGAAAGCAATTCAATTGTAAACGACGAATTAGAACATTTTATAAACAAAGAATAAATGCCTTTAAAACTTATGATAAATCACGCCTGGTTCATAATTAATGCTGACTGGAACATTCAAATTGTTGTAATCGACGAATTCTATGATAAATCACCACTGCGTATAATTAACGATGACTGGAGTACTTAAATTATTGTAATCGATGAATCTTGCTTATATGTTGAAGCAAACAATTTAATTGTAAACGAAGAATTTGAACATTTTATAAACGAAGAATAAATGTCCTTTAAAACTTATGATACATCAAGACTGGTTCACATTAACGATGACTGGAACACTCAAATTGCATAAACGAAGAATCTTGCTTATATTCAACAATTTATATTTGACAATGACTGGAACATTTAATTTGAACAATTCAATTGTAAACGACGATTAGAACATTTTGTAACCGAAGAATAAATGCCCTTAAACTAATAATACATCAAAACTGCTTCACACTTAATGATGACTGGAATACTTAAATTGCTGTAATCGATGACTTCCGCTTATGTTGATGAAGCAAGTGATTCAATAGTAAACGAAGAATCAGAACATTTCATAAACGAAGAGTAAATGTCGTTAAAACTTATGATACATCAAGACTGCTTGATGTTTTATATTTAACGATGACTGGAATACTTAAAAATGTTGTAATCGATGAATTCTATGATAAATCACGACTGCTTTATAATCAACGATGACTGGAGTACTTAAATTATTGTAATCAATGAATCTTGCTAATATGATGAAGTAAACAATTTAATTGTAGACGAGGAATTAGAACATTTTATAAACGAAGAGTAAATGTCCTTAAAAATTATGATACATCAAGACTGCTTCATAAACAACGATGACTGGAACACTCAAATTGCATAAACGAAGAATCTTGCTTATATTCAACAATTTATATTTGACAATGACTGGAACATTTAATTTGAACAATTCAATTGTAAACGACGATTAGAACATTTTGTAACCGAAGAATAAATGCCCTTAAACTAATAATACATCAAAACTGCTTCACACTTAATGATGACTGGAATACTTAAATTGCTGTAATCGATGACTTCCGCTTATGTTGATGAAGCAAGTGATTCAATAGTAAACGAAGAATCAGAACATTTCATAAACGAAGAGTAAATGTCGTTAAAACTTATGATACATCAAGACTGCTTGATGTTTTATATTTAACGATGACTGGAATACTTAAAAATGTTGTAATCGATGAATTCTATGATAAATCACGACTGCTTTATAATCAACGATGACTGGAGTACTTAAATTATTGTAATCAATGAATCTTGCTAATATGATGAAGTAAACAATTTAATTGTAGACGAGGAATTAGAACATTTTATAAACGAAGAGTAAATGTCCTTAAAAATTATGATACATCAAGACTGCTTCATAAACAACGATGACTGGAGTACTTAAATTATTGTAATCAATGAATCTTGCTAATATGATGAAGTAAACAATTTAATTGTAGACGAGGAATTAGAACATTTTATAAACGAAGAGTAAATGTCCTTAAAAATTATGATACATCAAGACTGCTTCATAAACAACGATGACTGGAACACTCAAATTGCATAAACGAAGAATCTTGCTTATATTGGTGAAGCAAAACAATTTGATTGTAAACGAAGAATTAAAACATTTTGTAAACGAAGAGTAAATGTCTCTAAAACTTATGATAAATGCAGACTGCTTTATATTTAATGTTGACTGGAACACTTAAATTGCATAACGAAGAATCTTGCTTATATTTAACAATTTATATTTGACAATGACTGGAACATTTAATTTGTTAAAATTGTTGTAATCGACGAATTCTATGATAAATCACGACTGCTTTATAATTAATGATAACTGGAACAAGTAATTTTTATATATCACAAGATGACACGGAAATAATTAGAGAATACTTAGCTTTTTGGTTTTGTTTGTTGCTTAACAATGGCGGAGAGACAGCGTGATTTCATCAACCCTTTGTTAATCATCCAATACTACGATGATATTTTAATTGAAAACACCAAGTATTTCCATTGTACGATTTACAAATTAATTTAACTTTATTTTAACAATTAACTAATTTATTTGTTACATTGATTTACAATTTTATTTTTCACAATAAAAACACAGTCTTGATATTCAGGTATCGATTCGAAGAATAAGAGAGCAAAACTACCAAAAACAGTCCATTTTATAGAAAGCCAAAACTCTACAAATCACAGCTGTCAAGTTTACCAACGATCTCGAAACTATCGAATTAATAATATAGAATAACGAACACATAAATTCAATGTGAAAATTGAAAATATCGAATGAATGATCAAAATATACCGAACACGTCAATTCAAAATTGAAAGTTTCGTTGACATTTCAAAAGGATTGTTTTGGTAATGTTTTGCATAATTTTATAAATCTTTAATTGGTTTTGTTTTGATCCTAATTTAAAATATTTTGATTTTTCAGGTAAACTATTTAACAATTCACGATAATGCGTGAACAATATTAAAATATCACGTTTAATTTGTGTTATTCAGCGTCAGTTTTGTTTTTGTTTTTATTTACCTTTATACATATTTTTATATTTATTTTTTCAATTTAATCAAAAGAAAGCGACGAATTTACCCAAATAACCCTAATTGTTCGATGAAAGAAACCATTTTTATGTCAAAACATAACCCTACAACAAAAAAAACGAACATTAATAATAATAAAGTAAACAAATGAACGACTTTACAATTTATTACATAAACAAATGCAAAGGAGAAGGAAATAATCAAAATCGTAACGTTAATGAAGATTTATGACTGGAAAATTAAGCTCATTTTTTTTCTATAAATCGTCTAGAAAACTAAAAGCATAAATCTTCTCATAACCTAAATCTTTTTGGTTTAACCTTCAAATTTTTCTACTTAGGAAATAAAATTTGTTGAGCTTAAAAAACCAAAATTTTTTTTTTCAACATTCAACTACTCGTATATATGTCAGAAAACTTCTTTTAACGAAAATTGATTTAGTTTTTGATACATAGGATTATGTTTTGTTGACGTCTTGCTAACAAGATATATATGAGAAACTGAACAATTTTACGTTTCAGAAAAGCTATGATAGAGATTAAATATTTTATTTCGTCAACCATGTAACCAAAATACAATTGTATTGGGAGTAAAAATATATGTTTTAATGTAGCATAGTAAATCGACTTTTTTAAAGTCAAAATTATGAACATATCAGATTATCAATAGTTATCGCAACCATAATTTTGTAACCCTTTCCAAATTTTCTATAAACACGAACATAAAACTAACTGGGGTTTCATACATAAAAGAACTTAAAGTTGGGCTACTATATAACTACGAACAATTTTTTTGAATTATACATAATTGATTCCTCAAATGATGAAAATACTCGTGTTTTTCTATCATTATGGTTTAGGTTAGTGATGTCAGAGTTTTAATTGAAACGTTTTTCATATCATATATTTATAATGATGCCTTCAACTTTCAAGTATAAACTAAAGTCAAATTGTTTTTATCCCGTCCCATCCATCCATTTTTTGTTTTCAACTTAGGGAGGAACAACAAATACCAATTACTTCGGTTTTGAAAAAACGTAAGTATTGCATTCATGAGCCAAAACTGAAATTCTTACCCCCACTTATTTTTGGCTTTCTCGACGTTTTAGGACCTATTGACTCTAAAAAAACAAAAAAAAAAATGTATGTCTGTCTGCCGGCCGGCCGTCAACGAAATCTAGAAAACCGTTGAACGGATTTCAAAAATTTTTTTGTCTGAAAATAGGTTTACTCAATAGAAAGAGCCAAAAGAACGATGTGTTCGATAACTGTATCGAAAGTGTGTCAAAAAAATCGTCAAGTGTGTCAAAACAAGGAAATTTGCATATTTTTTGCTTAAAAAACGTTCACTTTAAGTGATAACGAATAGAAAATTGAATTTGAAGAAATTTTGATGGTCGGGATTGGTATGTGAGACCAAAAACTAGATTATTGCATTATAAATTTGTCAAAAAAATGTTGTCAAGTGTGTCAAAAAAAAGATTTTGATTTATTTTTTTTACCCAATTTTTGGAAAAAAAAATTATTATTTGTATGACATGAAATTTCATTATTATCAAAGAGAATTATGGCACTATAAGTTTGTTAAAAAAATGTTGTCAAATGTGTCAAAAGAAAGAATTTGACTTATTTTTTTACCCAATTTTTTGGAAAAAATAAACTTAATTATTTGTATGACATGAAATTTTATTATTATTATAGAGAATTGTGGCATTAAAAGTTTGTCAAAAAAATGTTGTCAAGTTTGTCAAAAAAAAGATTTTGATTTATTTTTTTCCCCAAGTTTTTGGGAAAAAATAAAATTAATTATTTGTATGACATGAAATTTTATTATTATTATTGAGAATCATGCCATTATAAGTTTGTCAAAAGATGTTGTCAAGTGTGTCAAAAGAGAGATTTTGATTTATTTTTTTACCCAATTTTTTGGAAAAAATAAAATTAATTATTTGTATGACATGATTATAGAGATTATAGAGAATTATGGCATTATAAGTTTGTCAAAAAAATGTTGTCAAGTGTGTCAAAAGAAAGATTTTCATTTCTTTATTTAGAAAATAATAAAATTATTTATTTGGATGAAATGAAATGAAATGATCATGATATTATTATTATTGAGAATTTTATTGCATTATAAGTTTGTGAAAAAAATATTATCAAGTATGTAAAAAAATGATTTCATTTATGTTTTAGACAATTTTTGGGAAAAAAAATTTAGCTGCATGAGGTAAATGTGACACGGAAATTTTTGAATTTGTTGTAGTTTTTTAAATATTTTTGGAATTTTGAAAAAAGTTTGTAGTTGTGATTTTGTACGAATATTCGGAATATTTTTAGAATTTTGAAAAATTTTAAATTTTTGATTTTATTATAATTTTTGGAATTTTGAAAAAAGTCTCAATTTTTGATACTGTTATAATTTTTGCAATATTTTTAGAATTTTGCAAAAGTTTTGAATTTTTGAATTTTTAAGAATTTTTGAAATATTATTAGTATTTAGAAAAAGTTTAAATATTTCATTTTATTCTAATTTTTGGAATTTTGAAAAAAGTTTCATTTTCCTATATTGTTATAATTTTTGCAATATTTCTAGAATTTTGGAAATAGTTTGAATTCTTAAGAATTTTTGGAAAATTATTAGAATTTAGAAAAAGTTTAAATATTTGATTTTATTCTAATTTTTGGAATATTTTTGGAATTTTGAAAAAAGTTTCAATTTGTGATATTGTTATAACTTTTGCAATATTTTTAGAATTTTTGAAAAAGTTTAATCTTTGATTTTGTAATAATTTTTGAAATATTTTTACAATTTTGAAAACAGTTTGATTTTATTTAATGTTTACAATATTTTTGGAATTTTGAAAGAAATATGAATTTGTGATTTTGTAATAATTTTGAATTTTTTTTTTGATATTTTTGAATTATTTTTTAGGGTTCCGTTTTTTATACGGAACACTATTGGTGAAAGTACAACGTGTTTTTCACATTATTTCGATTATTTCGATTATCTCGTGAACCATTAATCCGATGAACTTAAAATTTGAGGTGCTTATAAAACTAACCTATCCACACAAGATAGCGGGTTAAAAAATAAATAAATTTGTGTTAGTTTGTTTTAAAGAGGTACGATGCAAAGCCTTTGAGAACAAACATTTTTTTACCGAGACGAGTAGGGTGTCATATGAAAGGGCTTTATTTCAACATTATTTAAAAATGTATTTTGGAATTTTACACCTCACCATTTTTTGTGTAATTTTGAAATATGACGTTTTCTCGATGTTTTATTGCCCCGATTAACTCCGATCCTACTTCTTCGAAAATCTTGAAATATATTTGGAATGATAGAAAAATGAGTAAATTTTTAGTGAAAAATATAGAAAAGTGGTAGATACTCATAACTATATTTATTAAAGGGGTGGGAATGTTAAGGGGTAAAAACATCATTTAAAACCAGGTCATGTAGGGTGTCATTTGAAAGAACACTTGAGTTTAGAAATATTGCCATTTTTTTTAGAATTTTGCAATGCATAGTTTTTGAATTATTATCAATAAAGTGACACAAAAAGTTGTTCCCCCCCATTTTGCATTTCGAACCTAATTAACAGAAAAATTTGAAAAAACTCACAGAGACAGGAAGTTTGATAAACTTTGAACGAAAATTATAGCGAACTCTCAAATAATTATATTTTTTTTCTTTTAAAGGATTGGGGTAAGGAAGGGTGAAAAAAACTTTTTTGACCCAAGCCAATGGGGTGTCATTTGAAAGAGCACCGAATTTCAGATACATTGCAATTTTTTTTAGAATTTTGCGGTGCACAGTTTTTAAGTTATTCTAAAATATGTGCAAAATCCAGACCGTCCTTTTCCTCTGATACGATCTGATATTTAAAATATAAATGGTAGTAGTTTTCAATCTTGTTCATCTCGAACGATTTATTGTCATTTCATTTTCTCTTTATAATATTAATAACTGAAACAAAAACCGAATTAATGGACTTCTCTTTTTGTATGACTAGGTCACAATTGAAAATAAATAAAATGAGTTTTTATTCCATGCAATGCAAAACTAAAATGCCAATTATTGTGAGCTTGTATGTTTTAACTTCACCACAATTTTAAATTGTGTGAAGTAAAAAAAATCGTGAAAAAAAAAATCTTACATACCCCAAATTTTATTTTATCTTTTGTTTTGGACCATCCTCTATCTAAATAGCCAAAAAAAATTTTGGTGTACGTCTGTGTGTGGGTGGGTGGGTGGGTGGGTGAGTTTTCTGCATAGGATCTTGATGAAACTTTGGCAAACGATAGTTTGTCACTTCCGGTTAAAATTTTTTTTTCAGGTGTTTATCCCTACTGTAGCCTACAATTACCGATCGATTTTCATGAAACGTTGCGAAAAGCTTTTAACTAATATGGTAAAGATTTTATCAGCTTTTGGAGCACATTGGATAAAGGGTTGGGGGGTCCACCATACAACAGGTGGTTTTTTCCACAAAGTTTTTAAGTTTGTTGGGAGCATAAAACATTCATTCGTGAATGAATTTTGATGACACTTTGGAAAAAGACGCAAACATGTATGACAAAGAACTGATTAGTTTTTGAGCGATAGTGAACAAAGTGGTGGGGGGTCCCTGGAGCACCTGTTTTTTTGAAAGCTCTATAGCTTCTGTACCTGATAAGCGAATTGGATGAAACTTGGTACATGAGTATGTAGTACAGTTTACAATAGTTCTGCATCCCAACTTCCGGTTTTTCACTTCCGGTAAAAAAATTGTTTTTGTACTTTTTTGAAGTTTTTTCAGTGTCTTTATGCACACTACAGCCTACAATAATGAAGTGATTATGATGAAACTTATGGAATAGGGTTCCAATAAGTGTGAAAAGATAATTATTATGTTTTGGGACACATTGATCAAAGTGGTGGGGGGTCTACCATACAAATGCTGAGTTTTCACACTTTGTTTTTTAAGTTTGTTGGGAGCATACAGACTTCGTTCATTAATCAATTTTAATGACACTTTAGAAAAAGATGGAAACTTAAGTAACGAAGAACTGATTAGTTTTTGGATAATATTGGAATAAGTAGTGGGGGTCCTCCCGAACACCCGTTTAATGTGTCACACTTTTTTCAATGTTTGTTGGGAGCACACAGCATTCGTTCGTTATCGAATTTTGATGACACTTTGGAAAAAGATGCAAACATGTATGGCAAAGAACTGATTAGTTTTTGAGCGATAGTGAACAAAGTGGTGGGGGGTCCCTGGAGCACCTGTTTTTTTGAAAGCTCTATAGCTTCTGTACCTGATAAGCGAATTGGATGAAACTTGGTACATGAGTATGTAGTACGGTTTAAAATAGTTCTGCATCCCAACTTCCGGTTTTTCACTTCCGGTAAAAAAATTGTTTTTGTACTTTTTTGAAGTTTTTTCAGTGTCTTTATGCACACTACAGCCTACAATAATGAAGTGATTATGATGAAACTTATGGAATAGGGTTCCAATAAGTATGAAAAGATAATTATTATGTTTTGGGACACATTGATCAAAGTGGTGGGGGGTCTACCATACAAATGCTGACTTTTCACACTTTGTTTTTTAAGTTTGTTGGGAGCATACAGACTTCGTTCATTAATCAATTTTAATGACACTTTAGAAAAAGATGGAAACTTAAGTAACGAAGAACTGATTAGTTTTTGGATAATATTGGAATAAGTAGTGGCGGTCCTCCCGAACACCTGTTTACTGTGTCACACTTTTTTCAATGTTTGTTGGGAGCACACAGCATTCGTTCGTTATCGAATTTTGATGACACTTTGGAAAAAGATGCAAACATGTATGGCAAAGAACTGATTAGTTTTTGAGCGATAGTGAACAAAGTGGTGGGGGGTCCCTGGAGCACCTGTTTTTTTGAAAGATCTATAGCTTCTGTACCTGATAAGCGAATTGGGTGAAACTTGGTACCGGAGTGTACGGTTTAAAATAGTTCTGCATCCCAACTTCCGGTTTTTTACTTCCGGTAAAAAAATTTTTTTTGTACTTTTTTGAAGTTTTTTCAGTGTCTTTATGCACACTACAGCCAACAATAATGAAGTGATTATGATGAAACTTATGGAATAGGGTTCCAATTAGTGTAAGAAGATAATTATCATCTTTTGGGACACATTGATCAAAGTGGCGGGTGTCTACCATACAACTGCTGACTTTTCACACTTTGTTTTTAAAGTTTGTTGGGAGCATACAGACTTCATTCATTAATCAATTCTAATGACACTTTGGTAAAAGATGGGAACTTAAATGACAAGGAACTGATTAGTTTTTGGACAATATTGGGATAAGTGGTACGGGGTCTCCCGAACACCTGTTTACTGTGTCATCATTTTTTCAATGTTTTTTGGGAGCACACAGCATTCGTTCGTGAACCAATTTTGATCACACTTTGGAAAAAAATGCAAACATGTATGGCAAAGAACTGATTAGTTTTTGAGCGATAGTGAACAAAGTGGTGGGGGGTGTCCCATACACCTGTTTTTTTTAAAAGCTCAATAACATCTGTACCTGATAAACGAATTGGATGAAACTTTGTACATAAGCATTTAGTATGATTTACAAAAATTCTGCATCCCAACTTCCGGTTTTTTACTTCCGGTAAAAAATTTTTTTTTTAATTGTTGGCAGTTTTTTCAGTATCTTTATGCACACTACAGCCTTCAATACTGGAGTGATTATGATAAAACTTATGGAAAGGTTTCAACTAGTGTAAGAAGATAATTATCATCTTTTGGGACACATTGATCAAAGTGGCGGGGGATCTACCATACAACTGCTGACTTATCAACTTTGTTTTTAAAGTTTGTTGGGAGCATACAGATTTCATTCATTAATCAATTTTAATGGCACTTTGAAAAAAGATAAAGACTTTATTGACAAAGAATTGACTAGTTTTTGGACAATATTGGGATAAGTGGTGGGGGTCCTCCCGAACACCTGTTTATTGTTTCAATGTTTGTTGGAAGCATACAACATTCGTTCGTTAAGTAATTTTGATTACACTTTGCAAAAAGATGCAAATATGTATGGCAAGGAACTGATTAGTTTTTTTAGCGATAGTGAACAAAGTGGTAGGGGGTCCTCCAAGCACCTATTATTTTGGAAGCTCAATAACTTCTGTACCTGATAATCGAGTTGGATGAAATTTGGTACATACACATTTAGTACGGTTTACAACAGTTCTGCATCCTTACTTCTTCTTTTTCACTTCCGATAAATTTTTTTTTACTTTTTCTCGTACAACAGAATTTATGTTTGTTGGGATACTACTGCCTGCTTTAATATTTTTATTATTAGAACTAGGAAGTCCATAATATTGGCTAGCTTTTAATTAAAGTATTTTATGGATATTAGCTCATTATATATCCAGAACACTATGTTTCCAGAGCTGTGGTGAAGTCAGCCTATGCATCAGCGTCGCAATATTTTTTGTTGAAAACGGAAAATGATAACAATAGAGAGAAATATACGACTGCTTGATCAATCATCTCGCTTCCACACTTTCGTTTAAAAATTATTTATAGAATGCGTTTGCATTTTTTAAAGTTAGTTCGATTATGATCATGAACATCATGAATTTAAAGTTGAGTTTTGGATCGGGAAGAATTAATGAAAATAATTGTTAAGTTCAGTTCGAGTGAAAATTAATGAAAAAGTCGGTTCACGCTTAATGATATTGCGAGATAATTATTACAATAATTGTGATTAATTAACCCGGTTGGCCGTGGGCACTTGGCGGAAATAAGATTATTTCTTTTTTGGTTATTCGTGATTGGTTACCAAGTGAATTGAATTCGCCTTTCAGTTCACGTTTTGTGTATATTAACCAAAAAAAAAACACAATTTAAGATAGTGATGTTCACATGAAAAAAAAGAAAATTACAGTTTTAAGAAAAAGGAAAAAAAAATTTTATATTATATATGCTAGAACGAAAAATATCTGTTTTTTTTTATTTAAAGAGAAATTTCAGAAACAGTGTTTTATAGAAAAGAGTGTTATCAGCTGCTTTCGCATTCCTTTTTTTTCATATTGAAAAAAAAGAAAAAAGAAAAACAAAATAGGAAAGGCCGGTACCGGGAGTGATCGCGAAAATAAAAAAGAAAATAAGTTGCCTCAGTTCAATGAGTGGAATTCGGCAAATGTACTAAATAATTTTTATACAACTGATAGTCTGGTATTTTGCTGTTTTTTTGCTGTATAAACCAGTATTATAATAACACAGTTTTGGATGAATGCAAAATATACTATCTGGAGTATCTATAAAAAGGCAATTACTAATTCAAGGTATCATACCCGAAAGACACTATCATTATTATCATCATTGAAGTCCACCAAACACCAAATTAAGTAAGGATTTTCTTTTGTATAAATTCTCATTATCTTTATCAAACTTTTTTTTAAATTTTGTTGAATTGTTAGCAGACAATCATGGTCTTCTAAATTTTTTTTTTGCATTAGAGATTTTTCATGGTCAAAGACCACATTGGTTGTTTTTCTTATTATTATTTTCATCAGTTAATAATATCCTGGCATAACGGAGGCTGCCCCAGCTCCCGTTATAATATTTAAACAGAGATAAAAAATACATGTTGTTTTACAAAGAGTTATGTTTGATATACATCGCTACCCAAAACTAAAAACAATGTCCTCATCAAAGTTTTTTGACGAAAACTATATCAAAATCCTTAACTAAAACCGAAGTCTTGATATTTCAGAGTTTGAGATTTCAGCTCCTCCATATTTTTACTTTAAATTTCAACAATGGTAATTTTTTATCCCCTTGCAGAAAATCATCACCCAATTACAAGATATGAATATTCCATTCTTAAAAACATTAATCAAAAAATTCTGGAAATATTACACTATTTTTAGTACAGACAAATTGACGGAAATTTTATTTTATATTTTGTAACTAATGTTTGTTTAATGAAACGACATAGTTTCACTTTGTGACGTTTAAAACGACAAAATAAAATGTCAAGACTCATGACTTGTGTATTGTGTAACACTTTTGTTTAATTTTTCAAAACAGTATAGAATGAAATAGTTTGTCGTAATATTTTAATTAATTAAATTTTGAAAACTTATGGAGCATGTTAGTTGTTACAAAACGATTAATCAGTTTATTTTAGGATACTTATTATTCACAGGAAAAATACCAATTATGTTTTTGACAAAAAAAAATGGAGCAATATTTTTGGTTAGGAAAATAATTGTTTAATTTAACCTCTTCTTAGATCACCGTGAATATGCAAATGCTCAATAAATTTTAAATAAATTTTCAGCAAATGACCGTGATTAAAACAGTATACGGTATTACATTATAAGAGAATTTCGATGTGAGCGATGTGAATTTTATCATTGATTGATGATACTAATAAATGATAACATGAGATCAACTTTTGTAAACTAAACTAATGAAACACATTTTTTCTACGATAGCATGTAAAAAGTCTATATTTTCATGCAGACTTAATAAAAGGCCCTGTGAAAATGTTTTTTTTTTCACTAGTGTAAAATAAATTTCGCTATATAACAAATAGTAGTTGCTATGGTATTTTCATGAAATTTTACAATTTTTTTAGATCATAACGATGAAAAAATATAATATGCAATTTGTTTTGTTGTCAATTTGTAATAACTGGTAAAGCAAAGCAATCATGAAAAAATAGAATATGAATTTTGAAGGTTATGTTGTCGATTTCTAATTTATAATAAATATGGTTTATATATTTACTATCGTAGAAAAACTTGCATTTTCTACGCGAGATGAAATCGTTTCAGGTTTGTGAAATTGTACCACTCGACGCTAACGTCTCTTGTGAACAAATTTTCACTAACGAAAAAGCAATGTTTTCATCTTTCGTTGCGAATGTACTATAACAACCTATATTTTTCGTGACGGAAAAATGAAATTTATGTCCGTAGAATAAAAGCGCGTTTCTTTATGAAACATTCTTCTACTTGACCGTCCGTAATAGTTATATATGTATCAATGGAATTATAAGGATCTTAATTACCGAGGGAAACGTTTACTACCCGAGGGCCTCTGGTCCGAGGGTTAGTAAGTTTCGAAAGATAATTGACATCTAATAATTCACGTGATACATAGATAATTTTATTTTTTACTACCTAAAACTTTTATTAAACTAAAACATTTATTTTTTTTTAGTATATTGGTAGCATGATTTTGCGTTTTAATTGATCAAGTTAGTTATTTTTCACTTCTTATTGTATTGCTAGGGAATAGTTATTCGTTACTATGGCTTTATGTAAATTATGTAGTTTATATAAATAAACAAAACAAAAATTTATATTAAATATTAGGTCTATTATGAATCCATAACTCCCTCTTATAATTTCCTTGGAAATTATGAATGTCATTATTTCAGTAACTAAGATCTAAACGACTTATAATAAATCAGCAAAAAATTAAATAATTAAAATAATCATAATATTAGAACATACAAAAGCATTATTTTATGACGTTCTTAGAGAAAGAAAATCATGGCGTGTTATGTTTTTTTTTCCAACTTTTCGACCATCAAATTGTCATTTATGATACCGTTTTTAGTAATTTAATGTTGAACATTCTATTATTGTTAATTTATTATTATGGAAACACCTATGCTGCATTACGGTACTATGTTTATTGCGCACTAGTGCCTTATAAAAAATCAATAATTGTGATGACAACGGTTGTCCTCAAATTTCAATAAATATAACACTTGCGTAAAACATATAAATATTTTCAATTGAAAAAATAAAATATCGCTTATATGCTTAGATTATAAAATATACAGGATAAGCAATATTTTGTACATTTTAAATTAAAATTTTGCAATTTTTGTTTTTTAAATTAAAATTTTGCATTGAAAATAAATTCCACAAAAGAAAAGGCTCCTGTAAAAATTTACACAAAAATACAGGGTCCCATTGAGCATGATTATCTCTTTCCATTTATGGAAAAAAGATAATTTTATTCTACTATTGCCAGAAAGAAATAACTGCCAAACAATATATATTTTATTTTTATTTACTTTCATTCTAAATAAAAACAAAATCAAAAGCAATCGTAAAACAATATCAATTTCACTCTAAAATTATTCTAAATGAAACAAAACCAAGGCGTACATGATGAAATTTTAACTAGGATCAAATTTTCAGTTTTAATATTATCAGTTTTATTTTAATCGAAATACTTTTGAGAAAAATAAAATAAAATTGAATAAGGTAAGGAAAAATACGAAATATCTACATTCTACATAAGTCTGTTATTTTGTAAGCATATTT